>JBBMJY010000025.1:19748403-19774349 GCA_037833715.1 Toxotes lorentzi | reverse complement strand
AGGGGCACCACAGCCATGGTTGCAAAGGCAGGGGAGGCGCGTCTCCTTCACCACCACCTTCACCATTTTTTTTTTTTATTTTTATTGCGCTTGGTCAAGGGATTGAACCCGCGACCCACCGATCCCAGGCCAGCCCAAGCCCAAAGCCGCACTCTTAACTTGTTGCGCCACGGCTGCCCATCATACTCATCAATTATTGCAAGAAGAAAGTATCGAGTCTAAACTACATTTTAAGAAAAATGTGCCATTACTACTGTCCAGATCGTTCTGCAGATAGTTTTTCCCATGGCCTTGCTCTTATTTAAATAACACTAATTTACACTAATAACACTAATACAATGGAAACAAGCCCTACTAGATAATAATTGCCCATCATCTGGAGCCCACCTGTTGCTAGCCTTGATTTGCTGCTCTGCATCATTATAATGACAAGCTCAAGACTCATCTTTCAAATTGGGAAATGAAGCAAAAAGGATGGGCCATAATTTCTGCTGTAAATTCCACAGTTCCTGGAAATAAAATGCACGTATGATCTGCTGAGACGAGGCCAAGGGGATCTACCACAAAAGAAAAATGATGTCTCCAGGTTCAGATTAATTTGTGAGCCGTTGTCATATCTTAGCTGAGGAGCAGAGACGTATCTGGTGGTGCGGCACAACGAGCAAGTGCACAAGAAGCAGTGAACAAGTTTCAAAGTTGGGCTCAAGCATCATCAGTGTATGACAACTTAAATAAAACCTGCTGTGCCATGTTGACATGCAACAGGCAAATTAGGATCAACTAAGCGTGCTCTGAACCAGCTTTTGCCAGCAGACTTGCTTCAACAAATTTCCATGAGGCCGTTCAGAAACCTGGCTTGGTTGGACGACCTCCACACATTTTCATGGCTCAACATGATTGCAGCTGAAGCACAAGGATAATGAGGCTGCTACGAGTGGTAGATGTCAAAGCAGACTTCTTAAGTGGTGGGATGGGGAATGTGTCCAGTCCTTGTAAAATATAAATTTGTCACTTTTCTCTGGCTTCTTAACGGTCTCATTTTAAAGAATCGCTTTAGTTTTTTTCCACAGACCACCTGACAAAAAAGTAAATGCTTCCAAGTTGTGGAGTGGTTAATAAGGTGACATCATCATCATTTACTCTGTAACTGAGCTCAGGGTCTCTTGTGAACGGAGTGAGACTCTTGATGTTTATTATTATTAGAGTTATTAAAAATGCTGCTGCCAGATGTGGCAGAACAATCCTGTTTCAAAATTGGGGAAACGGAAAAACCCCCTGGCAGATTTTTGCCATGAGGAAAACTGATCATCAAATTGAAATCTCTCTTGACCACAGTAATTCTAATGCATTTTGATATTAGATCAAATTTTCCAAAACATGTTCAGAGGAGGTTAAGGAGAGTGGGGTTGGGGGTAAAAATCAGAGCACTGATATTACTTGTTTGGTTCTCCCACTGAAAGCCACGGCCAGACTCCTTTGGTAGTCATAAATATGAAAGCTAAGGTTTAAAGTGCTCGAGTCTGTTTTAATTCATTATCAAAAGACTGTTTCCATTTGAGGAAGCCAGGATCAGTTTTGCATAAACACAGACAATCAAGTATTTTTTTTTTTTTTTTAAATATCATCACTTTAATGATAAGGTTCCATATTAATGCGTGGTGGATACTTGGGAATATTTTCCATCAGTCCATGGTGCACTGCTCTGCTTAAGCCTCTTAATGGCAACTTCAAATGACAGATTATTCACCCCATGTAATTATGGTAGGTGGTATTAAAAACATTAGCCGCAGCCGTCAGGACGAGAACAACATGTTGAACTTGATATTGAGCAGAAAACACTGGTGGCTCCCTGAGTCCATTTGCTTTCGTGCCCTTCTCCACCTCAGGGGATGACAAACACATATATCTGAGTGCTCTATATTTACCTGCCGTCTCTGACTCGGGGACACACATTACACACACACACACATTACAGCTTGAAACAATGTGAGTCAACAGACTCCACAGCACTCAGAACACGCACACACTGCAACCTGCATCACTTCCAAGAATCAGACCAGATGCTGCTGCGCATTCCTCTTTAAGCACCCACCCCTCACAACACACACACACACGCACACACACACGCACACACACACGCACACACACACTACTCTATTAACCATCCCTTAAATTCCGTCTTTGTTTGTGACTAACATTATTTTATTTATATGCTGTAAGACTTGAGATATTGGTGCACTTGTGCACCGCAAGTCCTTAAGCGACTCCTCCTGCATGTGTTTTTGAGGGTTGAACAGGTTCAGCCAAATTGGTTGCATCACTACAAGGGCTGAGATCCAGGCAGAGCTGCAGTCACATAGACTTCAGCTGGAACGCAAGCCAAGAGACACATCTATTGAGGGAGAAAGTTTACACACACGTTTAAGAGAAGACAATGAACCAGGGAAAACTGTTACCAGGCACAACAGGGACCTACAGGCGATCCCATCAACACCGAACCGGCACCGCTCCCACATACTCATTTGCCGAAGTTGGTTCAGCAAATCAAGATGTCCTATTATTTTAATGACAAGCTGTTTGGCATGATTATACACAACTTGTCTGATGAGATAAAACTGCTGTGACATGTCACAATCCTGACAGGTTCGAACAATAGCTGCAACTCACACTGAAAGAGGCTATTGTTTAAAATATCAGGCTCTGCGATTCTGGTTAAATCCCATTCTGGTCATAAGGACAATGGGCAATATGCATTATATTAACCTATTATAAACACAGTGCGAATAATCTGATTCTCCTGCAAGCAAGGTAGCAAATTCAAACTTTAGTGTCTTCACAGAACTCTTTGTTTCTGCAGATCGCATGTACACTGCTGCACTGTGGTGTAGAGATACTCACTGGAAGTCACGTACCAACAGTGTTCCTAACAGAGCTGCTCTGTGCTTTCACCCTGCTCGCTGCTCGGGGGAAATGTAATTGAAAAACAGATTCAGTTATACAGCAATTTAAATGCATGAATTCACATTTCACAATCACATTTTTAAACCAACTTATTTGCATGAGAAGTCCTCATGAAAGCCTCTACACCTAAAAAAAAAAAAAAATCAACACACTGCATTCATGCAGCCAGAGAGATGCATGCTGGGTAAACAAGGCCACACACTAAGCATACAGGTGGATAACAGAGATATGAATTATGCTGGAGGAAGGAATTGAGAAGTTTTTATGGACTTTTTGATATTATTTTCAGCTGTGAAAAATTGTTGCCATTAGGGTTGAGTGTTTGATACTCAAAAGACACATTTTGGATGGAGTATCACTTTAAGGCTTTTATAGGAGCAGATGGGACTTGCAAACTCATAGGCTAGCACAGACTTGCTATGAGGACATGCCCTGACTAACTTACTCCCTGTGGTTGAGAATTAAGAAAAAGAAAAAAAAAAAAAGAAAAATCTGTGGGATGATTCCAATAAAAATGAGAAGAGTGAGGAAATCAAAAGGACATAAACGAAGACAGGCAGAAAAAAGGCCGAGCTTTGCTCAGAAAGTAACTACGAGATACCAACACGACAGAGGCTATAAAACTTTTAAAAGCTTTTTTTTTCCCAGAAAATATAACTGCTCCTTACAGTGACAGTTACCTAAGTAAGTAAGTAAGTTACATAAGTATATTTTCAAGTGTCTGCTGTAAGGTTGGTCTAAAATAAAGTACAAAAATACAGTGTAACGAGAAATTGTGTAATTTCACATGACTTGTTCTTATAGCTATTTATTTATGGGGGATTCTTGAGTGATGCAACTACATGTTTGTCACATCAGTCAATTGATGTCTGTGCTGAAAGGCAGTTCTGCATGATGGTGGATGGAGCAGAGACTCAGTTAAGGACAACAAGAGGAAACACAGGCCCATTGTGGAGGTCCATGAGGTATCCCGGGTACCCAGGCTCCTGCCCAACAAGACCTGCATGTGGTGCTGCGGGAAGCGCCGTCTCCAATCATGGTTAAAGAACTGATGACTGTATTATGGACCAGCCAGATCTGGAGTCTGGAAAACCTGAGAATGAGGCTGAATCACCAGCGATGGACTAATACAATAATAGGAGCAGAGATTTTTTTATACTGCTGACTGGCCAACTCAAAGCCAAGTCAAACAAATGTGGATGCATGTATGAACCGATGGAAATGTTGGCTAAACTGCCATGTGAAGGACAATAAAAAGCCATTAAACAATAGGGAGTGAAGCAGCCCGCTCAGTGGGGAATCAAAAAGCTCTTCTGCAGCATGTGCTCCTAACATGCGCGTCTTTACACAACTACATCTCCACACGTACTCTGACCAAACACGACAGGGAGACTTTCCACAGCACATCATCTGAGCCATGGGTCTGGCAGAGGTAAACCAGCCATTTTGTTTATCCCTTAAAGAACGACTATTACATTTACTGGACCGCTCTAGACAGCGCGACAAAATAAAATACACTCACTTTTTCTGTACTTTTACAGAAATTTCTGCCCATGACTCCCTTTGTCAACAAGAGGGTTGAATATATTTAGATCCAAGTATAGCTGGTGGCTGCCAGAATGGATCCCTCAGGAAGCAGAAAGATGGCATGGTCCTCCAGTGTGCTGCTTTAATGATCTCTCATGCTGAAAGACACATCATTCTTCATTTATTTTATACGTCCACGCTCAAAAACAACACGCGGGCCACATATAAATCAGCCCGCCACATAACGCACACACACACACACACGCACAGACACACACACATCCTTGACCGAAAGATACGCAAGGTAAATGTGACTCATAGGACATGAAAAATTTTAATTGGCTGCCAGCAGCCGGATGTGTGTCTGCAGCCAAACTCACTGTCTGCACACTCACCGCATCTGACGGCCAGTTAATAAGCGATACAAAAGGCCAGCTTTAGAGGGATGTGTGCATGCCGGAAAAGCTAGACACCAGGTGTACAATCTTTTGAATTAAGAAGTTGACACAATGTCTTGGCAACTCCCTCTCCAAAGCTAAGCTGTCAAGAATTGTGTGGTTTTTACACCACACCACGCTCCAGGACTACACGATAATATCATAAGCAGTGATGAAAATATAACCTCGGCTACTGCCAGTACCTTGTCATTATAGTCTGGTGGCATCAGTTTTGAGGTAAGGCATAGCCCATGTTGATCTCACACATGTCCAAGAACAATAAAAAATAAAATTCATACACTCTTTTTTTTCCTATTTGATTATTTTCTCCTTTTGTATCGACGTCTTGGGAGCATGCACGTCCAGGATGACACTCCATGTACAGCGTGACTGTAAAAGCAGTGATTGTACTGTATTTGAGAAATAGACAATTATGTATTGTTCACAAGATTGGATATCTTTTTGAATGTAAAGACTGTCTCCTTATGCATTGCTAGGCTAGTGAGCATCTTCAAGTACAGTGTGTCTTTTAGAGTTTGTCATCCCCAAAAATGTTTTATTAGTGCAGTTTACTGGCAGGAGTTTCTGAAGGAGTAAATGACAAGGAAAGATGTTGTTGACTGTGTGGCATGGAGGGAAATTCACGACAACTGAAAAGGAGTTGGAAGCATCTCCGTGACATCTTTACTTCAGAAACACTCCAGGGACCGAATCATCTGTCAAACAGTCAAGAATAACTACAGCCACAGATGATGAGGAGCTCAAAAACAAGCTAACCGCTGGAGAAGATCACTTTGGCCCCTTCCTCTTCCAACAACCTGACAGGAGAGTGTGTGTGTTACTGACAGACAAGATACACAAATGTGGGTTCTGCTTTAAGTGTATTATTGCATGTTTTATTTTTTTCTTATAATCAAGGTTGTCTAATATTCAAGCCAATACATTAGATTTCCTCTCTGTGCGATTATTTGATCTGGAATGAAGTATATTACATGACCTCTCAGTTGGGAGAAAAGGTGTGAATCGAAATTCCTGCTTGCTTGCAGTTATTCAATTCATAATAATAATAAACGTCAGATTTATCAGTAATAAAAATAATTTTTACTAGCAACCCTGAAATGGTGCTTTCTATATAATTTAGCCTACTGCTGCGTGGGTGGGTTCCAGTGTGATGAAACCCTTAATATCTGAGCACCAGCAGAGCTGCAGCCACAGAAGCATCTCGTGCCAGCCCAGAGCAGCTGTGCAGCACCCAGTAGTTAGGCCACCACTGAGCAGGGTTATTGAGGACACACAGGGCCGTGTTTCTCATTTTATGCAAAGTCTGCTCAACTTCAGGGTGTTTTTCAAATGGGTTTTAAGAGGTAACTATTTTTAATTACTGAAAGATTCAAACAAGAACTTACTGACTGGACAGGAAGACACTTGTCAGTGATTAACTGATTATTGATTAGATGCCATTAATAATTTAATTGGTTAAAAATGTGAGGCGTAACTGTCAGAAAATGTACAGTAGTTTGTTTTAGTACCTGGTTGCACCACCCAGTGGTGCTTGTTGTCTGATGACATGAAGTTGCACATGTTTGCTGATCGCCTGTAACGGCGCACAAATTTTAAAACAATGCATGCAGTTGCCATCCAAGTAACCACATGGCTTTCTGTGCTCACTGAGGCAGTCATGTTGATGAAAACTGCAGCCTAAAGTTGTAAAAACTGAGTTGTTGTCTGGCAGCTGTTCAGTTTAGTTAGCTATCAGAGGCCCATGCTAATGCCAAACAACCACCTTCAACAGAAGCAGCAAGCAGCTGCTCTGATAACTCAGGCCGGGCGCTGAGTGTCAGACAGCACAGGCCACCGCCTTAGCTGCAGTGTTAACGTTGGGGACAAGCAGTACCCTAAAAAAACATGCTTCAGACATTATCGGCATAAAAGTGATGAACTGTATAAGCGAGTGTGTGTCCCTGCTTCGAGTGTAGATCCATTTTACCGGTGGCAGTAAACGCTGAAAGATTTGCTGGGCTGACATCGTTAGTGCGACAGTATTTGTGCATCCCCCCCAAATCTGTCTCTGTCTCAGCAGAGCAGATGTTTTCAGTTGCCGTCCTGACATTGGCAACAGTGGAGCATGAACAAGTCACTCTATCATGTAGGTAAGGTACGCCTAATATCTTATATACAACCACTACTACACACAACGACAGTGCAAAAGACAAAGATATTTAGTTTACAATGATATAAAACGTGGAAAAATCAGGAAATCTTCATATTTTTAAAGGATTTTTGCTTGAAAACCAATTTTTATGTTGATCAGCTAGTCAAGGTTTAATTCATTCCATCATATGGTAAACAGGTTAACTGTAAACGAATAAGATCACACAGACAAACCCTTCTTATGCAAGTCAAAATGCAAGTGTAACATATGTAGATTAATTCTCAAGAGGCGGCAGCAACACAAGGCAACGTTCATGCCAAGTGCTGCAAATAAACAATGGCAGACATGCCAACTTTTGGACACTAAAGGTTATCTCAGCGTTATGCCCTCAGCACCTTGTATGCATCAGAGAAACAAGACAAGATATTGTGTTGATGCTTTGTGCATCGCAGCAGAACTGATTCCTCCACCTTTTACTTGTACTGACGACTCTTATGTAGGCTTACCAGCACAGCAGCACTCCTTCCATTTGTTTTCATTCTGACTAATGCACATCTGGATATTTGCCTATGTGGTTCAGATTAATTAAAAGATAAAATAAAAGCCTTTAATGTGTATTCCCATGCATTAGTCTGGGTGATAATAATCTTGATTTTTGCCTGGAATTAATTCTGTGCCCTCACTGAGATTTGATAATAGCTTGATTAAAAGGCTCTTTCTGTGCTCAGCCAGCGGAACACACCAGAAAATAATGTTCTCAATGGAGACGTAGAGGGGAGAAAAAAACACTCTAGGGATGCCAGTGTATCAGTGTAATGCAACACTGACTTTACTGCCAAATATGAAAGAAGGAACAGGCACCGTGTGTGTGTGTGTGTGTGTGTGTGTTTGGAGGTTGTGGGGAAATTGGTTTATGGGTTTGACAGACATTTAAGGGGGGCATTTGGTTGGAGTAAATGACAAGGAGAGATGTTGTTGACAAGCACGAGGTGGCAGGCCTGGCATTAGGCCCACTGAGCAGCACATTAACACACTACTCAATTTCATGGCAGTTATTTTAATGGGGCACTACTTTACCAAAAAAAAAAGCCAAAAAAAGCCAAAAAAAGCCACATTCACTCCACAAGTCCCCTCTTTGTACAAACAATCTGTAACTGACTACTACTCACTTCAAGTTGAAAGTCCTCGGTGCCAGAACAATACTTCAATCTCTGCCATCAGTTCCAATAGACTCCCTATTAAATTACTACCCTCCTACCGCAATTTCATCCTGTGCTTTAACTGCTGGTTATAAGATTTGCTTGGCGGCAGGCGCAGCACGGTGCTCACTGACAAACTCGTATGTTAACCAGAGGAGCACGAAAATATGCAAAACCGGTGAAAATCTGGTGAAAAAGCAGCATGTGGCATACTCAAGGGCCATTTAATAAGCGGTGTTGCATACACATGGTTCACCTCCTGCCGTGAAGCTCCTTGAGGTCTGCCTTAACACACACCTTTGGTTTTCATTTCCAAAGAGCTTTTCAAAACATCAGACTCCCTCCCGCTGGTTTAGTCTACTGACACTCGTCTTTGGTGACCAGGAAAGAATCTTTCTCTGCCGCTATTCCCCAAACTGTTTTATATCGCTCTTCTTCACCCATTTCAACACAAATAAAGATGGAATACCCACTGGAAAGCAGCTCCTTTCTCAATGCCCTCCCAAATTAAATATTTTGTTTTGGTGAGTGCCATAGCCTGCGTAAGACTGAGGCAACATAAACTAGCAGACGAGTCTTACCAGCTGTGGAAGGAATCCTGTTTATCAAGCACCAAAGGGAACCACACTGGCCAGAGGAATATTGCCTCATATTGGACCACAATACACACATCTACAGTAGGAAGATGATTCCACTGAACAACACCAATGGAGACAATATTAATGATGATCTCAGAGTCAAAGTAATCACTTGGGAATTCAGACTGAAGATACACTGCTTATCCACAAAGATTCAGACTGGCACTTAAATGACTAGATTAGAATTATAACATCATAATAATAGTCAACAGATACCACAAAGTGCCACCATAGTAAGTGAATCTGTTGCTCAGCAGAGAATGAGACGTGGCTTTGTGAGTTTTTTGAGTGTGTGACTGTGTTACCTTGCAAACAGTTTCAACATCCCACGGCACGATGGTCTGTAGATCGATGACCTCGCACGACACTCCCAGCTTCTCTTGAGCCATGTTAGCCACCTCCCTCATCACATGGATCTAAGTGGAAAAAGAGAAGGAAGAATGTCTCTCAATGTAACGAGCTAATGCACTTTATAGTTTGGCTTGGGTTTCATCTCTGCTAGAACATAAACTCTTCCTTAAATTTGTTGTACATTAGAAGTGTTTACATTCTAGTGGGCTTAGACTAAAAATAAAAAAAGAAATCGAAGGTTACGTAAAAATAAACACATGTATTTTCATATCACTTCCAGATGCTACAGAGTTGCAATATGTACTGTAACACAAGCAGCCTAGTTCCAGTCTCAGCTTCTAAGTGTTAAATACAACTTCAAAGCTGTTGCAAAATAAACCACATAAAACAAGCTGTCCGATAAACAAACGCTTAATTATGCAGTTGTACAATATCATATCTTGTAAATGCATCACTGACCTGCAGAAGTGATAACTGAAAATTGTTCTAAATATCCACTGCACAGTGCTGGCACTGCATTACACTGAGTGAAGCAATTGCAACATGAGCTGTAACACAGCACAGGGACAAAGATTTTAACAAAGCTGACACATTTGCTTTGGATTTGCCGGTTTAACAGTGGGTAATTTATTAGGACTGGTTCACAGCACTACAGTGCATTACATGAACCATACACTCACTGAGCACTTTATTAGGAACACCTACACATCCGCTTATTCACGCAATTATCCAAAACAACCAATCAGGTGTTTAATGCATATAATTATGCAGGAGCTTCAGTTAATGTTCACATCTAACATCAGAATGGGGATTTCCATACACAACAGTCTCTAGAGTTTAGTCAGGATGGTGGTTCTCCAGACGGAAACACCATGCTGATAGAGATCAGAGGAGATGGTACGGCAACTCAGATAATCACTCCTTACAGCTGTGGTGAACAGAAAAGTATCTCTGAATGAACAACACATCAAACCTTGAGGAGGACGGTCTGAAACAGTGGGCACGGACTCACCAAAACTGGACAGTTAAAATCTGGAAAAGCATCGCCTGGTCTAATGGATCTGGATTTCTGCTGAGGCTGCAGATGGTAGGGTCAGAATTTGGCATCAACAACATGAACCCATGGACCCAACCTGCTTAGTGTGAACAGTCCAGGCTGGTGGTGAAATGTTTTCTTTGCTCACTTAATACCAATCACTCGTTATTTGAATGCATCAGTCTATCTTACTATTGTTGCTGACCATATTCATCCCTTTAATGGCTTATGGCAGCCATTAGAAGTTTACAATATTCTAATGGCTGAACCCAGTAGAACACCTTTGGGGTGTAGCAGAACAGGAGATTGGCAGCTTGAATGTGCAGCTGACAATCTACAGAAATTATGTGATACAGTCATGTCAGTATGGAGCAGAATCTCAGAGGAAAGTTCCAAATATCTTGTGGAGAACAAAGGGAGGAACTAGTATTAGTATTGTGTTCCCAATAAAGTGCTCAGTGGGTGTATACACATGATACTTAACTAACTTTATGATAATAATAACTTAAGCGTTGTTTTCTGTTACAGTTTCTCCTACAGAAACTAGAGCATGTGATCCATCAGTACCTAATAAACAGAAAGATGAAAACTGTGATTTAAGCCTCAAAACATGGTGTGGGAAGTCCGTCCCATTAATTCCTTATTTCAGTAATAAAGTACTCGAGTTCACTGAGTCCGTGTTTACTGGCAGTCCTTGCTGGCTGCTTCTAAATAAGAACTGCAGTGATAAATCTGAATCATCACAACTCGAAGAGCTGTCAGCAGTTAAAGTCAGTTTCAAAGACACAGGCCCTGGCCTCAACCTAAAAAATCAGCTCAATAACTCAAGTATAAGTACTAACACAAGTATTTATTTTAGAATGATGCTGCCATTACATTATTATCTGGAGATACAGTGGACCTTTCTGAGGGAGGAAACATGGTGGGGGGGATACACTTCCTCTGTTTGAGTGATCAGAAATCTTTCCCTGTGAAGTGAAGACTGGGCACCGCTCCTTTCACTCCAATCTGTGCGAGTTGTTTTCTTTACTCTCACTCTCATCGGCACAGGACTGACAGACGAGGGGAGTGATGAGGTGGGAAAGAAGAGTAGCACTTCAAAAAGGAGAGCCAAGCTTTCCACTTCTTTATCAGATCCTCTTTCTTCTCCATCTGCCCTTCAACAATACTACTGGCTTTGATGGAGACGTTTCCCCCTTAATGCCTTCTGACACCCCCTCCCATGCTGCAGGTACATTACGGCCTGGATAAGCCTGTTAAAGTGGCTGGGCACAATCGAAGTCAGGGATGACTCCTGGGGAGCTACAGGAGCCTTTATACGGAGCTGCAGAAAATAAAATCTCTTGGATGAAAAGAAAGGCAATAATGGAAAGTGTGCAGCAGACGTGTAGTGTAGTGTGGACGGCCAAGAACAGCCTTGATGTTGTGGAGATGTCTGGGCTGATACAGCCACAGGCTGCCGGCTGAGAGACCCTGCTGGTTCAGAGGGGGCTTGTGATAGACTTAAAGTTAATCTCTGTGGCTTAAAGCATCTTTTACTGGAGATGAGAGTCATTTTTTTTCCCCTGTGACCATGGAAAATGATCCAAAGGTAGACGACAACTTAATACTGCTCAGGACACCCACTGAGAGTCCGTCCATGATGCATGGGGTCACCTACCTGTGTCCCCCAGGCAACCAGAGTGACATCACTTCCTTCCTGTAGGATCTCGGCCTGCGACAGCGGGATGGTGTACGGCTCCACGGGAACCTGCTCCACTGAGGAATCACACACACATTCAATAACAGATTAACAATCATTAATATTAATATCAGCGCTTATGTGCACACATTGCATGCAAGCTCACACGCAAAATCATGGAGGGTCAATTCTCAACACGTTCATTCATCGTTTTACTATGCACCCTGTGGTTTTCTTGTAAAATACTCCGATTCCAAACTGACCGTACCTCTAAATGATAGACTAGATGACAAAGTGGTGAAATGACAGACCGTCAAAGAACCCAAACTCCGACTCTAGAACACTTTAACTGGCCCATTTCAAATGCTTCTTCATGCTTTTTTCCAGAACCTCATCTCTCACCAGAGACCGAGTGTGCTTTTATCAGCACAATGTACAGCATGATCTAATGATAACTTATGCCAGCTACAAGCTCATAACCCTGAATAATCTTGACTACAAAACATTGGTGGGATGGGATATCAATCAGAAAAGGGGCCACATGAACAGGACATCAGTCCAAAAAGGGGAGGGGGCCCCTCGCAGCCAGCCTCTCTTTGAACCAAAGTCCAAGACAAAGTGCATGTAAGTATATGGTTTGAATAATAGTTAATAATGTCTTGGAAAACTGAAGCACAGTCATGGATATCATTACAATGAAAAAAACTTATCATTAACTCAAACTGCCATCACTTTTAAACACATAGCTTATTAGTAACATTTATACTGCACAGACACAACATATAACCACTAAATGCCGCATTTTAGCTGTCTTTGAATCTCATTCACTCCAATGGCTTTGGCTGCAAAACAGGCAGAGCACAAGATCTTTAAAGTGTGAGTGGATTTTGGGGGAGCTGAACAGCTAAAAGCATTCCTACATGGAAACGCATGAAGTCAAAATTACAATTAGGCAGAGTAATTACTCTGCGGAGACGTGGAGACCTTTCTGGAAACCTTGAATGACTTCCATGATCCTTTCAAGCCTTCGAGAAGCCGTAAAGGAAAGAAAAATTGCCCATCTCGATGACTTACTATACTAAAACAACACGGGACAACAAGGACTTGGGCGAATCATATGCAGCTCCTGGTATAAGCTTTCAGACAAGACAGAAAATAGGTCACATGAGTGGAATAATAGCATTTCGCAGAATGTTAAAACTGAATTATGAAAACTAGGTTATGGTTTAATAAGTGGAATCTCCGTCCCTACAAGACAGTAAGGCCTCGATGAGACAAACGTGTGGTTTTTATCCTCTTCTGCACAAGAAAAGAGGAGGCCACTACAATTAAAGAAATGACTTCATCACCCAGGCAGAGATCATTAGAGGCATAGGGACCTGGCATGAGAACTGGCTGGCTCTGCTCCTGTAGGAAATCAAAATAGCTCCTGAAAAGCTACCACTACTAAACCCCCTGTGTGCCATGGATGAGTGATTTTTTTCATACAGCTGTCAAAACATACATAATTAAAATGAAGCAGAAGCAGAAACAAAAAAGGGGACTATGCCTTAACAAGGGTGGAGCCAGAAACTCATGAGTTCATTTTAAAATGAAAAAAAATCAGGACCAGGACTTGATTGATTGACCCATATCTTGTCAGGGGCTCTTAAAAAAATGTATCTAATATATTTTAAATTATTCCAACGGGGAATGCTGCAAGAAATAACTCAGTGATCAAGACTCCCCTTACATGTAGCACATTACTGATGTACTATCTCATCACACCCCAAAGGACTAATAAACCAATATGAATTTCAACTGAGCAACGATGGAAACAAAAACACTGCAAAGAACCTCGACACCTGTTCTTGTCTGTACTGTGGAACCACATCAATTTGAGGCATGAAGCTTGTATTATATTATCATATTCACAATAATTAGCTCTGACACAGGGCTATACATTTTCAAACACACACGACCAATTAAATGTCAATCAATGCTTTAACAGCCGCTGAAGCCAACACGGCTTTGATAGACTCAGGCCACAGCTGTGAGGTATTAAAGACATCAACAATAATACATGCAAGCGTGCATCAAGTATCTGCCTTGTTTCGTTATATAGTCTAAAACAGACAAGACAGTATATATTATTGTGGCAACCCACTAAAGACAAATTTGACTGTGCCCATCATTATAATTCTTTGTCTTACTTCTATTTGACACATAATCGTGCTCTCCCATAATCTGAGGGCTTTGGGGGATAAAAACATGAAGTATATGGCTGCTTGGCTGTCAGTTAGTAAAATGTGGCCTACAGCCTGGGCCCTGCTTTTCTAGCCTATATTCGTTTTTGGCAATCAAGCACCATTAAAAGTGTGCCGAATGAGCTATTAGCTGTTCCAATTTGCATTGCACCCACTGGCGTACAGACAACTACCACTGATTTACACTGATACTGAAGAAAATTTAAAAACACAATGATTCTCAGGCAAGTTTGAGTTAACAGGAGCATCTTTTTTTCTCTGATTTCTAAGCTGATCTATGGACGTGTATTCATGGTGGACATCAGATAATGATATCCTCTGAAAGGTGTCACAGTCACACTGAATATAAAAATATGTATATCATGTCCGTGTGTTCAGACTTCACTGCACTATGACTTTGAGAAGCAGTATGAATTTTCATGCAAATTGCTGCTCATGCTTCACATCTAACCCTCCTTAAACTCTCCTGTGTGTCTCACAGGTTGAAAATCTCTCCATTTACTGCATAACTACATAACAATATCACGTAAATCATCACTAGTGGTCTACAGGTCTAAAGGCCTGGTCACACCAGGATTTACAACAGCAAAATTTTGCAGACAAATCTGTTCATTCCAATGGAATTGCTTTGATCGGTGAATTTACACACAGGTGTGAAAAACAAATCCCGACAAATTTTAAACATCAGCTGGTGAACCCATGAATAAATGCCCTTGACCAATAGCAAGCCTTACCAAGACAGTGGCAACTGGAAAGTCCAACATGGAGGAAGCTATCACAGGTTATTAGCTTTGTTCCACGGTTTAGTTTAATTTATTCCTCTGTATGTGGATAAACTGCACCACTAAAGAGAAAATGTTTGCAGACAGAGACAGGAGTCAATGGTACACTGATGCCTGCCTTGCTAGCGTGTTAGCAGTTAGCTCACCAGCTGCAGTAGTTTTTGTTTGTTTGTTTGCCTGTTGCTTCTAGACACAAATCTCATGAAGGTGTGCGGATGAATTTCGCTCTGGGTCTTAACCTCTTCATTTAGTTGCTCTTCAAAAACAACAATGTGGGAGATGTGAAGAATGGAGTCACTCCCTATGAGATGATCAGTGGTTTTAATATCAGTCTGCGCTGTAACATGAAAAATGTTTTGGACAACGATCACTAACCTCCTGCCATAATTGAAACAATCTCAGGAGTCAGCTGTAACATTTCACAATCTCATCTGGCTCTTATCAAAGCGGGAAACTAACAAAACTTGTGAAAATCAGAGGCTTCACTTTGAGGCTGGTAGTACCAATCTGTTCCGGTTCTGTCTTTCATTACCATAATGAGCTCAAACATCATCTTCAAGCCTCCAATGCTGTCTTAATCAAGGATATCAAATTATTATCACATAGCCAAGGCAGCACTGTTTTGCAAAAGCTGCCAACAGCTGTTAAGAGTTTATTACGACTTTGCTGGAGACCTTTTTGCACGGCAGCCTGTCTAAAGCCACGCCGGCCTCAAGTTTAACCATGCTACCCTGAACGCTGGTGCTCCCTCCACACAAGGGGGGTGGGGTGGGGTGTTTGGGTTCAGCTCGGCACTGTCAACACTTCACAGCCCATTTAGACGGTCTGCTTCACAACTGTGATCCTGCTGATCTCACTCACATTGTTTGCAGTCAGGCATATTGTTTGTTTGTCTTGCCTCACACCTCTAAAAGGCAGAACATTTGCTTTCAATGAGGAAACCGGGCGAGCAGATGGCGGGCCAGCGAGGCACGCTGTTGGAGGGAACATCAGAGGGGACAAATGAGCAAAGCTAACACGACTCCAGTTACATGTTGGCTTCTGACTTCTATTCATGCACGACCCGTCTTACCTGCTGCTCTGTACAGGATCTTGGGCTCAAAGAATATGCAGGGATTCTTGTCAGCGATGCAGGAGAGGAGCAGCCCCTTGGCCTGCACTGGGCCACGAGGTATTACAATCTGAGGAGCACAGGACGCACTTCATTAGGCTACTATATCCATACTGCAGATAAATGTCCTGTTCATTTTATGTTCATTATTAATATTAAAAACAGAATCTCTCTTCATATCAATTCCCTAACTGTTCAGCAACAATATTTCTCATCTCCTCTTGTATTGTAAATTTGTCAGATGATTAGCTGTTAAACCTCTGAATGGTATTTAGTTGAAAACTGCGGAATCACAACAACGCTGGGCCCCAGATGGAGCTAACAGTGCTGATAGTATGCACAAAGATTAACATTTATCAGGCTGACCTTTGCTGAGAGACAACATGTTTATTGCTCTCAGCAGTGGTTACTCACTGTGGATGAGCTGTGGTTGTAAACTGTACAGTCTGAGTGTGAGAAGCCTTCATGATGACTGGATGCATGCTCAGTAAAAAAATAAAAAGAAAAAAAGCAGGGATGGATTTTATGTCTGACGTTTTAACTTAGACGTGTTTACTTTGAGCACATGCGGTTAATTCCATCCACAGTGACACTGTGCTCGGAGTGTACAGTACTGTAGGTCAGTGGTTCTTAAACTTTTCAAGTCACAGCTTTTATATCTTATCTCCTAATGTGGCTTCACTGACTGTTGAGATTTACATTCCCCTCACACTATGGCATCCCTCTAGATAAAGGCCAGTATGTGTCATGTCTATGATTCTTTAAGGGCCTGTGGATTTACTCTTACTGAGTCAATTCTTGAGACAACTTTTTGTTTTTTGTTTTTTACCTGCATTGTTTTGTGGATAATGCAGGGGAATAAAGAAAGCTACTTATTAATACACCTGGGGGCTTGTAAAAAATACAGTTCAGCAAATTTAAGGGGTCAGCCTTAGCTTTAGTACAGTCCTTCTGCTACTTTTTCAAGACTGCTCACCAACTTCTGTCTTATGTGCCGACAATATTCAAGCAACGCTGGAAGATATGAGAAACCAGGATTCTGTTGTTTCAGCTTGGAGACATTCTCAACTTGTTTTAAGTTGCTGGAACACTGACCTTCAAAATCATTTGCAATTATTGTACTTATTTCTCACATTCTGTACTTTCTTTGGGTATTTACTCTCAGTGTGATGGTTTCATTCGCATGAATATTACTAATAAACCTCGACTGCATCTGTGTAATCGGCCCGTTTCATAAACCGTAATGTTCAGCCAGAATGCTTCTGAATATGTTTTGGGACAAGACGTGACATTTCATCATTGCACAAACCGATAAACTATGGAAATAAAGGGAAGGGAAAGAGAGGAAAGTCAGAATGTGTAGTGAACTTCACAGCCGACCTTGATACCAGGGCAGTGGGCGAAGAAGGCCTCTGGGCTTTGGGAGTGGTAGAGTGATCCGTGGCCGACACACCCCCACGGAGCACGAATGGTGAGGTTGCCGCAGTTAAACAAGTTGCCAGAACGGTAGCGGTACTTGGCCGCTTCGTTGACTATCTGTAAAAAGACCAATACGATCCAGGTTAATACAAACACAGAAGTTATAAGAAGATCAAATTCCTGTGAACCTTGTTGTTGCAGCAACAAAAGCAGCAAGTTTCAGTATGAAAAATAACATCATAACATAATACAATGAGGTTTTATGAGTGTACACTGGTTGAACTGCTTGTGAAAAGGAAATATTTAGCAAAACACGCTAGACAAAAGGAGAATCTTCTTGTTCAGAAGCTTTGAAAAACCTACTTCATTTTTAATGAGGATAATCACCTCAAGAGTCTGGTTTCTTTTGCCTACTTCTATGGTTTCTGATACTGGGCTTCATCCAAAAAGGTTTTTCTCCCTGAAACTCAGGTGGGCTGTTAATTCAGCTTTTATGTCTCTCTAAGGTCAGTTTGGACTGAATCGTTTTAAGTGAGAGCGCAGAAGGAGAGAGAGGAAGCCCAGTCAAGGCCCAGCATCAGATTAAATCTACTGCATCTCTGCACAGCAGCAGGAGCCAGTTAGAAACCAACTCCATTATCACAAATTCTGTTTTACGCTGCCTTGACATAGCAGGGACTTACATTCATCTTGTGGAGGGCGAGAATACACAGAACAGCAGCCCTGCCCACAGTCCTGCTCAGCCTGTTAAAGCCACATTAATCTTCCTCGGGAGAGGTTTGAAGCAGGAAGGCA
The DNA here is from genome assembly GCA_037833715.1 of Toxotes lorentzi. Lineage (NCBI taxonomy): Eukaryota > Metazoa > Chordata > Actinopteri > Toxotidae > Toxotes > Toxotes lorentzi. The sequence goes on along the minus strand of JBBMJY010000025.1, from coordinate 19,756,014 downwards.
TGGAAAAAGGTTTCTTTGTTTTTCAACTGATTTTTCTGAGCTACACTGTAGAATGAGACAAAATACAATTTGAGCTCTGTTTATTAAACAATCATATGCAAGAAATGTGCTACATGAGTCAGACAGAAGAAGGCCGCCAGGTTTGTCAGGTGTTTCTTTTGCTAGGAGGCATTATCATTTATAGACAAATAAAACTGCAAATACACAGGCTGATACCACGTTTATACATAACAATCACAAAAATGCAAACCAAAGATATATTATAGAGTCATATCATACACTGTTAGACTGATTTGTCTTTCTGGTAACTTGGATTATGACGTTCAGGTACCACAATGGTGGTATACACTCTTAGCTGGACACAGTCCAAAGCCCTGCAGCAGTGAAACAGCGTGCACTGGTACACCAGCCAAGTATAACAAGTACAACCACCATGCTCTGCGTCTGTGCAAAGCATATCAACTTAATATCAGGGAGCAGCATGATGATTTCAAACTGTAGCTGCAAAGTAGCTAAAACTTTAGATCACACACATCCGCCACAGCATTTTTCTGTTTTCTAGTCACTCCATGTTTTTGCAAGCATACATGGTTTCAAGAACAGCTAGGTTTATCTAAAACAATTCTGATGGGAACTCACTTGCCTATTTACATGTTTGCCAATACAACTCTCGTCATGCTTTGGGTGATGCAGATTGTTAGTACAGTGCTGCCATGGAGTCAGCGAGTTAGTCAGAGGCTTCATATGAGCCTTTTTTTTTTGTTTGTTTTTCGATACAGAAGTAAAAGGTTTAAATTTGATGATTGTGAAGCATGCTGTGAAGCTATTAGGCGATCTTTAAAGAGTATTTCCCTGCGATGCCTCTGTACAAGTGAACGTGATCAACTGCCGAGACAGAGGTTCCTCCCGGACCACATCAACATTTAAACAAAAGTACTTCCTGTCTTGTGCTGACACTGTTGCAGAGTGACAGCACATGATCACACAGCAGATATTTTAACCTGTCATAGCAGGAAAAAACACATGTGAAACAAATTTCATTGAGAAAACAGACCAAGCTCACCTGAATGGAATGTGGTCGTTTTTAACATTATAAATTACACCTGTGCTTTTCCTGCTGTGACAAGCCAAGATGTCTGTGTGAAGAAGGTCTGCAGAGCAAAGGAAGTGCGCCTCACCTGGTCAAAAGCAGGAAAGATGTAGTCAGCGAACTGGATCTCAGCAATGGCTGTGGCCCCAGCTACAGCTGCACCAATACCAAATCCTACAATCCCCTGCTCACAAAGGGGGGTGTTAAAGACTCTGTCCTTACCTGGGGGAGGCAGTTGGAGAGAGAAGGCAAAAAAAAAAAGATCAAGAAGCTGGTAGGTACTAGTAGAGGAAGGAAAGCAGAGGCTTCTGGGTGAGAAGGCTAATCCCTGTTATCAACTTCCACAAATAGAAAAGTTCACACAGAGGTTTAAAGTTTAAGGTGTGGCTCACTGAACAACCCATTGCATCTAATTATTTATTTTGGACCACTGACCATCAGTTGTAGAGGGTGTCTAAGGAACAGCAGGGGTTTTTCTGATTAAACAGACAGGCCCGGGCTGCACACTTGAGTGATGAGGTTGCAAAGAATACTCTCACTCAAAATGCCATGCAGTCCTAAAATAAATGAAGTGACATGCTGATGACTCCTCCTCAGCTGTAGCTAACCAAGCCTGTGATGTACACACAACCCCCATGAAGTAAAAACAGAAAAAAAAAGATGATTTTCCCTTCTCCACCCTATAATATGTCAAAGAGCCACAAGAGTGGGTGACTAAATTTGGATTGAGTGTGTTATTTTTGCCCTCATCTTTGTGTATTTGCTAATCTGGTCTCTTTCTGTTTTGCTGGGAAGTGCGCGTCTCAGCAGTGAAACTGTGCCCTTATGTGCCCTGCTCTGTGCTCGCAAAGTTTAATTAGCAACCACAGCACCACAAAACCTTGGCGGAATGAACAATTAAGTGATCAGAATTTAGTGCCTTACTGCTCAGACTGAACCGACCTCAAATATGCAGCCTCATGTGAAAGTGACAGTAAATAACATATGTGTGTGCTTCTGTCTGACATCAAAGTAATACAACCAATAGATGTTAAAAATATCAAAGTGTGTGACTATCAGATGCATCGTCAAGTTGATGTTTGTGCCTCGGTTGTTCACATGAGTCTAAAATGCTGTTTTAAATGGACACCGTGTTTGGGTAACTTTTATTGTTGGTGCTGTCTGACACCAACGCTGCTTTCAGTGAAAAAGGCTAAACACATTAGTGAGAGGGAGCGCTCGTCACAGCACGGAGTCAATGTGTGCTGTTGTTTTCAGGGAAACTGCACTCAGAAGCAGCCAGTAACTAGCGGCGGCGGCAGAGCTGGATCGCTGAGGCGAATGCATCCGCCTCGTAAAAAGCCACTCATATAGTGTCCACCCTGCATTAACCTCTGTTCTGTGTAATGGCTGCGGGTGGCAGAGGTGTGCACCATCCCTTTCAATAGTGAGAGGGATAAAAACAGCTTTGCACCCGTCACTGTACACAAGGATGAGATGGAAAATAATGATCCCTCTCCAAAGGTCAACACTTCTGACGTCAATGAAAACAAAAGGCAAAGCCAGCTACTGTAGGATGGATTTGAAACTCCACACTACTAAAAAAAAACAAAAAAACATACAAAATAAACTGAGAATATACTTGATAATCTACTGATATCCAATTAATTTACTCTTCTTTAATACCATGAATAATAGAAAACATTAATGAATAGTTAAGTAAACTGCAGATGAATTGCTCTTAATGGATTCATACTTCAAAGCAAGTTGCAGTAGCAGCTATAGCCCAACAGGCTTTTTCTTTCATGGAGGACATTTGACATTTTGACATTTCTGAGTGAGAAAACAGGTGTAAATGATAAATTCCACTTAGTGGCTTCAGTTTCATGCTGGTTCACTGGGACCTTGAATTGAACAGAGCCATTGTTAATGTTATTAGTAACCTGTGCTTTTCCTACTGTCACAGTTTCAGTGTCTTCTGTGAAAAAGGCCTGTGAACAAGACGACAACAGATCATTCAGCTTTAATGTACAAATATTCAAAAGAATCAAGAAAATATGCATTTGACTATAAAAACTAAAGCACTGGCCCTGAAATACTATTCTGACTCATTTTTTCCCAAATATTAGGTAATATCAGGTATATAAATATAGGTATGTTTCTTCAGAAAAATGATAATGGTCAATCTGTAGGACTCTGAATATAACATTTCACATTTAAACAACTTATGACAAAAGATCAGTCTCCAAAACAAACTCACGGCAACGAGCCTCGTCATATTATATCAGCTCATTGTATCAACTTTGTAAGGCTACCACGCTGCAATGGACAAATAAGTGCAAACAGATCCTTGTGGTCCTCTAGGTGAACAATGATCAGTAACTGACCTACTGACAGAGAAGGTAGTGAGATTCTTCACAGTCCTATGCTGCCGCCTAGTGGAGAAATCATGTAAAGCAGACTGGAGAACAGGTTGATGACAGTTTTGGCAAACTCATCAATGGTGACTTTTGAGTGAGTGGGGGGTTAAAACATCTCACCGTATTTGTCTCTCAGACCCACTGTGCATCTGAACACTCCACCAAAGGCAACATCTTCTCCGAAGATGACTGGAGATAAACAACAAAACACAGTCAGTCATGAAAGTGAAGAAAAAACAGAACAGGACATGGGAAAAAACACACACACACACACACACACACACACACACAGTAAGGATCCCAACTTTAAATCCCAACCTGCTAATGAAAAAAAAAAAACATTCCAGAAATGGTTTTCCCAATTCTGTACTCCCATTTAAATTGTTTAATAGTTTTATGTTATGACCACCAGTTCTAAGGATTTCACCTGCATTTCAGACAGATCATGTTTTGTGTGTGATTTTGACACTGTGGACGGCTTTCAGTACTACAATATCCATGACCTGGTTGCCGTTGCTATAGAGAAGAAGCAAGTCAGATGCTCAAATAAGAGCAACTGACTATTTACAAAAATCTGTTGTTGAATGTTTGAACACAATAAACAATAAGCTGCAGATTGTATTATCACATTTGTCAGTATTTAGCTTTAGCTTTCACCTACAATCAGTGACACATTTCACCTACAGTCAGTGACACGTTAACTTCTTATGTTTTGATGTAAACAGGCCTGTACCTTCTCAATTTAAATACAGAACCTGATAAATTCTACAGCAATAATTCATCTTTTGTAATGCTGATTTAACAGGGAGAGAAAAATGCAGATCAAGTCGTAGAAGAGCTATGAGCCACATAACATTAGAGCAGCAACAATTAAATGAAAATTAATCTGCAGCTATTTTGATAAGTGATTTGCCATTTTGGTCCATTTCCAAGCAAAAATGACAAAGAATTCTCTGGTTCCAGTTTCTGCAATATGAGGATTTACTTTTTTAAAATCACTGAACAATGATTATCTTTTAGGTTTTGGACAGATGGTCATACAAAACAAAGACGTGTGATGATGTCTCCTATGACTTGTGAGGAAAATGTGAAAGACATTTTGCTAATACTTTGTATTAATTAAAAGACAGAATGACAAATCAAAAAAAGTAACCATCACATCACATCCAATAATCAATAATGAAAGCAACTGTCAGCTGCAGCCCTACATAACACTGTCTGTGGGAAAAACAAACAATGAACCAAGGACTTACAATGAGGACACAACTTTAAATTTCCTGAACCCACATGTCCCTGAAAATGGCTACATAAAATTCCATTATATTATAATTTTATGCAACTGTGACCATGCTATGTAGTCTTTCAAAATGTGCTGACTTGGAGTAACACCCAAACAATGAAGTGTAAGTGTAACTAACTTAATATTTCCATTTACACATCATGGTGGGTTTGAACATAAAAGAGCAACGGTAGGCCAATGCACACTTTCAATAACTGTGTGATTGTTTTCATTGGGATCTTGACAGATGAATCTAATCTTCATCTAATTTTCTTTTGATCTAAAAAAAAAAGCAAAACAAAAAAAAACTATAAAACTCCATTTCTTGATTTAGTGTCCTACCTGCTGTAGGATCACTGGCGAGAGTGTTGTCCAAGGCACTTGTAACTGACTGGAACAAGTTCATCTTCTGTGTGGGACCTGAAAGGTTTATTTAAAAAAAAACAAAAAAAAAACAAACAAACAAAAAAAAAAAAACATTTTAAAGGACTCAATGTGTCAACTGCTCGTTATCATGCACACTGGGTTTAGGTTTGACAAACAGTAAACTGCTGAACACATATTTGTTCATAAGTGACCATACCAGTTGTTGCAGGAAACAAACCACATCACAGAAACTTGGCAGTTATTCACTGACTTCAATCCCAGGAACACACACTTCATTGTTGCAGTGAAGGAAATAATGACAAAATCTAATGTCCCGGTGCTGAGCTGTCCTTCTGGACCCACTAAAAAAGCCACTATGTGTGTGTGGATAAACAGTGAAATCATCTCTCATTAGAGACTGTAGAATTAATATCTCACACTAACATTACATGGACATCATTCTCTTGTATGATGAGGCTAACAAACCTTCCTCAGTGCTGCCATGCTGTGTCAGCAATGTGAATCAAAATGTAACGTTACAACACAACTCTCTCATATCGCCTAACCACGGTGTTCATAATGCCGCTAAATCACCTGTCTTTATAACAGTTACACTACACACACTTCTGGAGCTACACAACTTGTTCCTGTAGCTAACGTTAGCCGGCCGGCTAACCACTCACCATACTGAGTCGGGACGGGGTCAGGCTGGAAGGTAAAGTGCGCTGCATGTCTCCGCAGAGTTTTTGTGCGGGAGCTGCAGCTCGGCGACACCTTCAGCAGGGCGGCTCCTACAGAGCTGTGGGCCCCGGTCAAGGACAGTTTCGAGTTTCCACCTCGGGTGAGAAGCCGTGCAGCAGCCGCCATTCCTGTTGTTATGGCTGACCAGGAAGGTTACGATGAATTAAAGTGGGAAGATCGTCTACTACACTGGACACCGCATCACTCGTTGGAGAAAACCCAGAGCATATTCCTGAATCCGAAATCCCGATCCACTTCCGGGTTATCTTCCAGTATTTTATGGCCTCTTTCTTTAATGTCTTCCTTACACCTGACACAGTATACTGAGGTTTTCTGTTAATACTGTTACAGTTGTTGATAACAAATGATCTTGTAGAAATAATACTAGTGTAAGAAGTGAGTGGAAGCTGGGCTCTTTGTGGTCCCCAGGATTAGTGATAGAGTAAGACCTCTGCTTTCATCCTCACGATGTCAGCATCCAAGAGCAGACACAGGTTGTGATTGGTCAAAAAGGAGGGCGGTGTGCATGGCAGAGGTTTTGGAGATAGCAGGGGTCCCTGTTCGGTTTCAGGACGTGATCCATCCTTGATCCTGACCCACTGACATCAGTGTGAGAAGTTGATTGATTCAGTGAACACAAACCCTGTCTTTTTTTCTATTTAGTATATAAAGGTTTTGTTTCACTTAACTCCTCATGAGGAATATGTAAATAAAGAGGAGAGAATATATTGTACTGCATGTTTGGGGTTGAATGGTACTAAATAAAAAATGAGACCAGGTGAATTTTTGGGATGTGTTTTGTAATTACATATCTAGAGAAGACGTCCTGTTCTTTATAAACTCATAACAGATAAAATGTAGACTTAACAAAAGTAACTTAAAAACTCAGTTCAATTCGAAACCTCTTTGAGTGAATAAAGAGACTCAACCAGCTCTGATATAATCAGTGTATGTGTTACTGTACCTGATTGAATATACAGGTATATCACAGGTGTCCCAAAGCTTTCAACTGTTCAGACTGATCAAGGTTCAGGGTAATATTAATTTAATTACAACATATACAGTAACATTAATCAAAAGGTCATAGTGTAAACAGTAACAACAAACACAAGTGACTCTTCTTGTTTTGACTGTTTATTTGACCTCTTTGATCATGTTAAACATCTTCATTGAAATCTTGAGATGCACTTTTTTTATAACTTGTGGTTGCCCTTAGATACTGTACACACTGACCAGAAAATAATGAAACATATAAAGAGTGAAATTATGTTTCAGCTTGTTAAACTACCTTTGTGCTTTACTAATGTCGTCCATGTCCCATGTCCTGCTATGGCTTGTTTCCTCTTTCCTCTGGTCTCTGGTCTCATCTCTTGTATTGGGGCATGTTGTCATCTCACGTCTCATCCTGGGGCTGTCCCTCTTCTCTTTCGACGTCCTCTGGTTCTGGTTCTTCTTTTCATTTTGGGCCCTGGAGTTGTCTGAGGTTTGCACTGAAAGAAAAAAAAAACTCAGAAGAAATTACCAGACAGAATCCTGTTCACAATTTATGACTGATATAAAATGTTTTCACATACTGAGCTCCATGCAGACAGTTAATCTTACTTACCTCATTTGTGATACTACTACCAGTAATACTTTACTTTACAAATTTTTAAAAGGCCTCTTTGCTGGAGGATTGCTCTCCTGCATTCCCACGATGCCACGCTGCCTGTTCCTCTCCTTAATGATGGCCTGCA
>JBBMJY010000025.1:19714982-19743873 GCA_037833715.1 Toxotes lorentzi | reverse complement strand
TGCAGGCCATCATTAAGGAGAGGAACAGGCAGCGTGGCATCGTGGGAATGCAGGAGAGCAATCCTCCAGCAAAGAGGTCTTTTAAAAGTTAATTTAAAAAATGCATTTTAAATTTTCTCATTATTTCTCATTATTCTTTGTATCATTTTATTAGATTTTTTTCTGAATTAATTGTGTTGTGCTGTGTTTTTTTGTGTTGTGTTGTAGGGACCATGCACTCAATGAGAATCATCCTCATGTCACTGCTCTGAAGACTCCGGTCAGGGTGCCTGTCAGATGAGGATGTGATCTGGGGGGAACATCGTGAACCTCCCACGTGTTTCACCCTCCTGGTGAAGCTCCCTTCTGGCAGATGTTGAAAAAGGATGGAGGCACCATGCCGTGGAGGTTCGCATGTCTGTCTACGCCCACCCTAGACCAACAGTGGAGTCAACAGTGACAAGGACAGCAGTGCAGAGGTCCACACTAGGTAAAGTATTACTGGTAGTAGTAGCACAAATGAGGTAAGTAATATTAACTGTCTGCATGGAGCACAAAGGTAGTTGAAGTGTATTAAATTTCAGTGTTTTGTTGGTAACCACATGTAGTAAAATGATTTTATAGATGTTCTATATTTACATATGTATACATTAACGCTGTCTGAGCAAATGTGATTATTTCATCTCAGAATAAATGCTGTTTGTCACAGTGTTTCCCACCTTTACGGCCATTTTGGACGACTCTAAGACCTCAGAGGAGCCCTGGACTAAACAGTGAGATGAGGGAAAGACCCAAAGATGAGAGACAAAATGAAGAACACCACCAGGAAGAGCAAAGAGACGAGGGGAAACACTGTTTATAACTGGAAGGGAAGATCACTAAAGTAAGTCACAGTGATAACGTGATTCATGTTGTTTGATTGTTTTGTGAGTAATCAGCTGTCACAAGTTTGCAAACTGTTGTGTATTTTGCATAGGACTGTATTTGTGATAACTGTGGATGGCTCCAGGAGCAAACACTAAAAAGGAGGCCCCAGAGGAGCCTAGCATGAAGAAAAAGAAGGTGGACGGCCCCAGGATGAGAAGCAAGATGAGGACGTGCCCCACCATTAGAAAAGGGATAAAGAAAGCCCCCTAAACGAGACCAGAACCCAGAGAACACGCCACAGAAAAATAAGAGAGACAGACAGACACGAGGAACAGTCCCAGCAAGAGAAGAGAGGACAACAAAGAAGATGAATGACAGCTCCTGGAAGAGACAAGAGACAAAGAAAGCAATAATTCCACAGTAAACACGCAGAACAAGCTGAAACATAATTTCACTCTTTGTATGTTTCATTATTTTCTGGTCAGTGTGTACAGTATCTAAGGGCAACCACAAGTTATGCATCTGAAGATTTCAATGAAGATGTTTAACATGATCAAAGAGGTCAAATAAACAGTCAAAACAAGAAGAGTCACTTGTATTTGTTGTTAATGTTTACACTATGACCTTTTGATTAATGTTACTGTATATGTTGTAATTAAATTTATATTACCCTGAACCTTGATCAGTCTGAACAGTTGAAAGCTTTGGGTTCACTCAAATGGGTTAACAGTCAACATAAAGAGCTCCATATTAAGTTGATTTTATCATTTCCTGTTGTGATCAGCTCCTATGGAGGGCTGTTTTGAATTATTTAGGACTATTGTGGGTTTAGTTCAATTCTTTTTAAATTCTAATTTATTCTTTAAGTCACACTATTCATGTTTGGTCTTTTCCCGTTTTATTTTTGAAGCCTAACCTTTGTGTGTCGGTCCTTTCTCTGCTTCCTGTCTTTATTAAATGACTGTCCCTTACTAAAGGTATTCACCTGTTGCCTGTTACCCCTGTGTATAGGTCTGGTTACTCCTTTGTCAGTTCATCTGTTGTCTTGTCTGAGTCTCAGTCTGTTGTCAAGCTTGAGTTTTTACCTGAAGCCCTGCTGGAGTTGCCACTCAGATAAACAGTATTTAACCTGGAGAAGATTGTAATTAAAAAACAAAACAAAATCAAATTATTTACTTACAGACGATTGAAAAATGCTCCTTGTAGAAAAATAATGTCCCCGTCATGTTTATCTCACTGCGTTCTGTCAGGATTTTTTGTTTGGTGAATATTTTGATAACTTCAACACATCCAACTCTCTCTCAAAATTACAGTGACTCAGCTCGTCACTTACCCAACCCTAATATCAGCTGAGACAAATCAACCACCAATTCTAAAGGGTGCGGTATGTTTATTTGACTATGCTCTATACTTACATTTATCATCACCAGAGGACATGAGGAAAAATGAAAAAGTGAAGCAATATATTTTGTTTCGAGGAAACAAACATACAAATATCGACTGGTTAGTTTCTCCAACAGAAAATGTTTCTGTGCTGGTTACATAGAGTGGTTAAAAGTTCAATAACAAAGAAAAATAGTAAAAAAGAAGAAGAGAAAGGAAATATCCACATCACATTTTCCAGGATATTTAGGTGGATGACTTGGCACACTCTGCAACATCCAACTTCCTGCCGCTGCTGCACATTTTGGCCAGATTCTGTGAAAAGCAGAAAGCACAGTAGCTATTCAAGAAAAACAGTAGATGGAGAAAAAGTTACAAGTTGTACTGAGTCATTCTTACATTTGCAGCTCGTATGATGCTGTTTGGAGACTGGAGGGCTGCAAGGTCTGTCAGTATCTTCTTGAGATCACTGTTACGTGGACCTTCTGAAACAGGTGAATTTAGCACAGCTCAGTGTCATATGGTGAACAGGAAAACTGGCTTCCAAGCAATCAGACTGTGTGTGTGTGTACCTTGTTCAGGTGATGCTTGTGGCTTCAGCTGCAGGTATGGATGCTCCAGCAGCTCTGCAATAGAGATTCGCTCTCTGGGGTTTCTCACCAAGCAACTCTGGAACAACCAGACAATAAACACAGCTTATTGAATTTTACACGGCTTCAGCAAGACTGAAGAAGACTTTTATTTTCACTTTGACCTTTATCATTTTCTACCGATGAAGAAGAAAAACACAAACATTCACTTCCTACACTGTACTGTGCATAAATGCATGGACATAAAAGTACAAGCACAGTTAAACGTTTTGTGTAGAAATGCAGGAGGCTGATATGCAGTTAATGTGGTTAATATGAAAGCTTCTATACAAGCAGAGTTACAGATGGGAGACAAATTATAGGAAAAACCTGAACTGAGTGGAGAAACAGAATGAAGATGCTCCCAGTCCTTAGGACGCAACACGCATGGGAAATTTTGGACTGACGTGTTAGACAGCGCTCTGCACCACCATCATCAAAACACCAAACGACGATGGTGTTCATGTTTCTACAGTAGAAACTGTGAGCCTGTGGTGACCCAACGCCTTACTGAGACAATAGGTTGGTTTTTCCTTTAGTTTGTAACCTGTCTGAATATCCATTATAGTAAATTCCAAAGGATACAGATTGATTAGCCTCTTTTTTTTGGTTAAAAAAACAAAAAAAAAAAAGGGTCAAAATGTCAAATGTTCCAAGTGTGCAAAGGTCAAAATGTTCCAAGTGTGCAACAAATTTATCAGTTTACCAAAAATATTTATATTTATATATAAATACTGGATATGTATATGATCTTTTGTTTTCACATCACACTAATTCAGTGTAGTCATGGTCTCTCACCTTCAACACATCCAGCAAATCCTTCTCTGAGATGTCAGGAAATTCAATCTTGTGGGAAGGATCAATGATGGCATGCAGCTTGGTGATCTGATTGGTGATGCTTTGGAATGGAGTTTTCCCATAAGTCATATAGTACAGGATACATCCAAGGGACCACACGTCACCTTTGGGGCTGATCTGTGGCACAAAATCAGACAATGTTTTTAACCTCTTCACTGGAATCACAGGTTATTGAACACATTGTCGAATCAGTAAGAAGGAGTAGAGAAAAAACAACAACCTTTGAGCGTGCTTTTCCCGGCTGGGACGACGTGTCTTTGATGGCTTCAGGAGGCATATAGTTCAGGGTTCCTACCTGTGTTTGACCAACAACCATATGTAACAAACAGAGTCCAGTCACTCAGGCTGCACGTTAGTGCTACATATAAGAGGCTCAGTGTGCATTCAATGCAGGCCATGTCATTAACAACAATCTTACCTGAGAATCCTTCATGATGCTTGTTACATCTGGTTGGATTCTGTTTGCGATGCCAAAGTCAATTAGCTTGAGTGAAGCATTCACTATGACAAAGTTAGCTGGCTTCAGGTCACTGTGGACTATGCCTGCAGAGAAGACATAGAAGGTATAGATATTTGGATCAGTTATGAACCAAGATTAGTTTAATGTGTTATTTAGTAAACAGCACTGAGAGCTTTAATAGAAAGACAACCATGTTTGTGGATGGTGTGGACGGCCTCCAGCATGTTCTTCCAGTAGAACTTCCTCTCCAGCGGATTCACAGTCTTGCGGTTCCTCAGCCAAGTGTTCAGATCCAAGTTTCCACACTCCATCAGCATGTAGATGTAGCTGTTGGTCATTTCACTGTAAACACACATACAATGATGAGGATCAAACCACATTCCAGGCAAACCCTAAGAACTCACATCACCTTTAAAGGACCAGTGCGTAGGATTTAGCAGCATCTATTGGCAGAAATGAAAAATAATATTCATAATTACTAAGAATTGTGTGCTCTATTTGTTGCCTGCCTCTGTTAAACGAACAGCAAACTGAATGTCTTTGGGAACGAGACATCTAAAGACATCACTCTGGGCTTTGGGGAACTGTGTTGGACATGTTTTTCATCACATTTGAGAGATAATGACGATATGACAGATAGCGATAATGAAAATAATCAGTGTGAAAAATCTGAAAACAGACAAACAGGTTCCAAATGATTCCTATACAATCCACTAACATTTTTGGTTAGGACATGTACTCACTAGTCATAGAGCTTTATAATCTGATCGCTGTATTGCTGCAAGTGGTTCAGATGTTCAATCTCATTTTTATAACTTTCTATTGTCTGAGCATCAGCCTCCTCGAGGTCAACGTATTTCACAGCAAACAGCTGCTTTTTGTGATCAAGGACCTGGTAGACCTGGAAAGACAAGAAAAAAACCTGTCAATCAACCAAAGACAACAACAGATTGTTACTGGTAAAATATAACTGAAAATAAAATGCTTGAACATAAATGTTTGTTTCCCCTCACACATCATATAAATTCACATATAATGCTTCACCTTGCTTGATCCCCCACGTCCAATCATTTTGAGGATGAAGAACTGCTTGCCCTTAATGGTAATGGATTCATTTGATAACGCAGTGAAGGAAGCCTGAAATGAGATGCAGATGATACAGATTAGAATGATTCCTTGTGTGACAACCTGAAAACAAAACAAGGACCAAAAAAGCCTTTTCTTTCGCTAAATTGATGCATCGCTGTCTGTGTCGAGGATTTTGTGTTTCATATTTGCAATAACAATCTTTAAGGCCCAGATCTCCTCAGATCATGTGATTGAGTGGAGGTTACAGGTGTTGATGTAGCTTTAACAAAACCATCGATCCCTGTTTGGTGGAAAAAGCAGATTTCTTTCCATGGTGTTTGAATCACTTAGTCTACTTAATACTGTTAAGTGATTATTACCCATTCAGTTACAGAAGGTGGTTAATGATGTGCAAAAACGGGGGGGGTGGGTCATAAACATGCTGTACCTGTGGCGTTTGGAAACAGGCTGCTTGGTTTATAGGTGTGCATGGCTGCTGAACAGAGCCAGCTCTGTGTGCTGCTACTGCAGAGGAAGACACCTCAGGACCTCTCCTCACAACAGGAGTAATAAAGCTGAGGGGGAGAAAGATGGAGCTGTTGTGACTGGGCAGGTAGTAAGAAGCAAGAAATACAGACACAAGAGAATTTCTAGATCCTTTAAGGCAAATTAAGTGTTACTGATAATATTCTAGACCTGCAGATACCCAAGTCAAGATATTACCTGCTAGCACTTGGGTTTCTGTAGCTGTTTGGTGTCTGGCAGACTGTTTGTGGGTTCAGTCTGGACGGAAGCTGGAGGGATGGAGTGGGAAACGACTCAAGTATACGAGGAACAGGTCTGGGGTCTGGTGGGGTTGTACGTTTATCCTAAGAATAAAATTTTGAGTACAAAGAGAATCAAACTTAGACAAAATGATTATGGAGATTCCCCCTCTCTTTAAATTATCATCGAAGTGAAAAAAAGTGAAAACAGTTATTTATCCCAAAAACCACAAAAAAGAGCAAACAAGGGCAGACAACTAAATAAACATAAAAGTTAACAGTGGCTGACACTCCAAAAGAGCTTACCAACAACTATTTCAAATGTTTGCTAAAATACATTGAATGTTATCAGACCTCTGGAGAAACATGCCGGTTGACTAGAGTTGGCATCTTCCACTCTGATAAGGGCTCTCTGCTGGCAGGTTTAGGCTGGTCCACTGAGCGGTTCACAGGGACCCGAGCAGGAAGCTGAGGGTCCTGGTTTCCACCGTGAGTAGAAACGCTTGCTGGCACAACCGTTTCCATTTCTTGAAGAAGAGAGAAAAGGACAAATCAGAAAAAGTTAAGTTGCAATCCTTAATAATTCCAGCGTTCCCTACATAGTTCACTCTTCAGTGAGTCTGTACCTGTGGTGTGCTCCTCCTCCTTGGTGGGCACTAGCTGTTTCTCCCCAGCTTTAAGGTTACGTAAGGCCACCTCCAGGAGCTCAGCTGGCCTGGCATTTAACGCCTGGGCTTTGTGCAGAATTGAAGCGGCTTTGATCACATTACCTAAACAGGAAGGAAGAAAAAAATGGCACTTTAACTATGTGTAAGTATTCAGTTGTACAATTACTGGGACACTAGCAAACCTTTAACTACATGCTATCAACGTTAGAGTTGTTATAATCACTACTGCAAAACTGTCATAACATAAATGTTTTCCATTAATTATCATCTATTCCAACTGTGTACGTTTTGTTTGCGTCTGTCTATTCCATGTATCAGTTTTCTGGAAAATCAAAGTAAATAATGATCCATGATACCTTGAGAGACCTCAAACTGGGCATGTGCTATGTGGACAAAGGCAAAGCCTTTGCAGTTGGATCTTGCAACTATGAAGTGGTCCTGTGCTTCATCTGGGTCTTCAATTCTGCAGAAAAAGAAGAATGCTTACACCTAATAAGGACAATCTAATGGATGTCATACAGAAGTATCACATGTCCATTCACATAATTGTAATGTCACAAAATTCTCAAATTAAATATAGATACCATAGTCCACAGAATCATGTCTAAACAAATGATGAATATTAAGGTTAAAATCTGTGTAAATAGAAACAGTGTAAATGACACGATTTTCCTGAAATCAAGGATTAAAAAAATATACACAGATACTTAGATACTGAGCTTTTATGTATGTTCTATCCATATTGCAAAAAATAAGATTATTATCATCCACTTACCCCTTGAGTTCTGCATATCTGACCAGTATTCTGGCATAGTAGGCGTTTTTGCTGTATTGTCTGATTGGCAGCCTGGAGAAGACTTTAGAATAACAGTCCTTGAGTTTGTTGAGGAGGCTGATGTCTGTGTGAGGGTTGCCTCTTTTCTCCAGGTTCATCAGATACGTCCAACACGACTCGGGGGAATTTGTTTTGACAATCTGGTCAAAACTGTACGTTACATCTGCCAGAGAAAAATAACATATCATGAAAGCAGTAAGAACACTAAAATGTAGATTGTTGACACAGCTATAAAGGTTGATTACTCAACAAATAGCTGGGCATTCGGTGTAGCTTATTTTTTTAATACCTTCCATTCTTGCGGTGTCCCGTGTGTCATGTGTGTGAAGGAGTGTGGTGGTGGAGTCCACAGCTGCCTGGTCCTCCCAAGGGCAATGCTCTGGACTGATAGCTGGGGGCTGTGAACACAGCAATATAGAGCCGTTTCCTCATATGAACTCCAGACAGTGCTCAGAAAATAAGGTTGACCAGAGCTGAACTTTCACACATGTAGCACACAACAGGAGATTGTCTAGTTTAGGCGAGGGGTGGGGCCTGGGTAGTGCATGCAGGATGCAGGACATGATGCAAAAAGTAGGCTGCGGGAATTGCTGCATTTTGTTTACAGCATATGAAATGCTACGGCTCATCTATACTCAACCTTGGGGTGTTTATAGTCTACCGGTTTTCTGCCAGTTGCATGACAGAAACGTCACCAACACACCCACTCTCTCACTGTGAATTCTCCGGACAATGACCTGTTCTATTCACACATGGGCTTAAGCGGACTTCTGATTCTGACTCCATAGCACCTTTATACTCACTTGAAGATTGACTAAATCTCCATCGACAGCATTTTTCTTTGAGGATGACAGTCCGCCTAATGGGTTCATATTTGAACCAGATGTTTGCCTGAGACAAAATTAAACAAGTGTCAACAACACATAAAACACTTGAAAAGAAAATGATTACTACGCATTTGATTGACATTGTAAAAAATTAGTATGCAAAGTGAACAAGAGAAATTGACTGGTGTCATGATTCAATACTTTTTCAAGGGGTGCCACATGGTTTCTCAGCAGCTTAAATAAATAATAAAACAAAAGCAGTGCTTTACAATGCATGACAACACAAGAGATAATACTTTAGTTTAACAAACACAGCATGGCATTTTTTGCCAATGTTTTAAAATGTGTGGTGAATTGTTTGATTAAATAACACAAACCATAAAGCACAGGAGATGACAGTGTAAGCAAGGTTAACTTGTCTTCAGTACCAACAGTACTTTATATAGTTAATTTAACAAAACTGCTCCACGTGGCACCACAGACCCAATTTAATTAAACCCCTTTGGAAATAAATGTTATAAAAAATAAAATTACCTGGACAAACTGGTGGGGATTGATGCATCATTTCTCTTAGAGGGCTTCCCATGGATGTACTCCTCATCATCCTTTTCTGGGATAGAGAAAGGTACCACAGGAACTCTCCCAGGCTTTAAAGCAAAAGGTGAGAGCAACTTCAAAATTCAAGGACTATTTGGCAATTAGCTCTGTTCAGTCTTTGGAAAAAAAATGCATGGTACACTAATTTGTAATAACACAAACAGGACGAAATGTAACTCTCACTATGCCAACTGCTCTCTTGCGTTGAGATCCAGCTCTCCAGCCTGGCAGTTGATCATCAGATGATCCACCAAGGGGCTCAGTCCTGAAATTTAGGGATCAACATAAGATGTCATATTCCCTAAATCAAACAGAAGCCTTATTATACACTGAAAGCTGTTGTTTTATTCTTACCCTGAACCAAAAATACTGGAGAGTTGTAAATCGCCTGTCCCGTCTGACATTCTGCTCACTTTTTGAAATTCTGAGCCTTTTTTGACAGAATCGTGCACATTAGTGTTGGACACTACGACAACAAAACACAGCAAAATATGATAATCAGATTGGAAAAACATAGTCAGAAAAAAAGCTGTACACCTGTCAAATAATCTAACCATATATCATGGAATAAAACATGCATAAATACCCACGTGGTACATTTTCCTTGTCTTCTGAACAGAACAGTTGTGTTTTCCCTGTCTGCATGCTTTGTAAGGCCGCCTCCAGCCCTTCCTTTGGCTTGGCACCCAATTGAGTAGCATTCTGGAGTATGTAAATGGCTCTCTTTGTGTTGCCTGGCAAGATGAAACAGCACTGTAACAACTCAGACACATCATGAGAATGTATTTATATGGACAAGAGGAATAAAAAAGTACATCTCTCTACCCTGAGAATGCTCGAACTTTGCATGTGCAATGTGAACAAATGCAAAGTTTGGGCTGTGAGATCTTGCCACGTTGAAGTTGGCCTGTGCCTCATTGACATCTTGAATCCTAATAAAAATAGAAAAAGAAAGAGAATAGCAAGCTAAATTCCAGCCCTACTGTGTTTTTTTTTTTTTTTTTTTACATAAAATGTATTTTTATTAAACTCAAAGAGTCATTATTAAAACATTATATTTAATAGATATTTGTACAATGAATCTGGTAATGAAGCAACATTGTGCAAGTTATCAATTGCAGCATTCATACACTTTTGTCTACAGTAAGTAAAAGTGGATAGGGGACAAAGGTAAAAACTTTGGTAACTTACGCTTTTAGCTCAGCAAATCTGACCAACATCCTGGCATAGCTCTCATTCTGGCAGTGTTTTCCCAGTGGCATATTGGAGAATACTCTGGTATAAAAGTCAATGAGTCTAATAAGATGGTTATGATCCAAGTGAGGGTCCCCCTTCTTCTCCAGGTCCGTCAGATATGAGAGACATGATTCAGGTGAGTTTGAGCTGATCACCTGATTAATGTTGTCGGTGTCATCTGTAGCAAGAGAAAAGTGATCATGATTTGAGTACAGAATACACTATGGTTACTGATGTTTATGGATCTTACAGTGACAGGATAATGTGGAATACCATTACCTTCATTGAGATACTTTTTAATTTTGTTGAGCTTTTGATAAAGCATGGCAAGCTGCTGCTTTCTGTCTGTATGCTCCTCTTCCTCCATCTGAAAGAGAAGAGTGAGTGAATATACAACGTAGCCCGGATAACGACGTGTCCTCTCTTGTATGACGATGTTCTCTAGGACACCAAACACCGTTCA
Organism: Toxotes lorentzi; assembly: GCA_037833715.1. NCBI lineage: Eukaryota > Metazoa > Chordata > Actinopteri > Toxotidae > Toxotes > Toxotes lorentzi. The sequence goes on along the minus strand of JBBMJY010000025.1, from coordinate 19,733,239 downwards.
AAACAATGAGAATTTAATGGATCTTTACTTTGTCTGAAATGTGGATTAGTCATACACATGACTTCAAGCCTTTTCAACGTCCTTGCAAGTCACCCTTTCCATGTGATAACGTTCTAAGAGACATTTACTTGTCAAATTCCAAAAAAACATGAATTTCACCGCTAAGTTACTACAATGAAGTGTAGCTTTAAGGATCGTTAGCTCGCCATACCGGGGTTACTCTGATTATAATTTTTCCTGACGATTCTTGATGTGTTGTTTTGCTCACATAACAATATTCATACTAAGAGTTTCAAAGACATGTGCAAGGTAAATAACTTAACTTAACTTTTCCTTAACAAAGGTACTGTGTTTCGTGTTTACAAAGTGAGTTAGCTCGGTTAGCTAGTTAGCCAACATGCAGCGCTGTTGTCAACATCTAGGTTAGAAAACAGGTCCCCCTGTGGGTCCCACTAACTCAGGTGAACACGTACTAAACGTGTATAAACACGTGTATCTGCAATAACAATAAAACATAACGCATTTCTATTGAAAAATAACTCACCGTGTTTATGCTGTCATTAATTCCTTCTCACTTTCGGGCCACGAAAAAGGCTAGACTTCAACTGCCAGTTTTCAAATATGCCACTTCCGTCCAAGTCGCGTGTTGATTGGGTAGTTTGTGATGACGACAGGGTGCGTTTGGGTTTCAAACTATCGACGGTCTTTAGTCATGAAATCAACAATTCATGCATTAATGCAAATGTCTAATCAACCCTAAAGACGTAATCTATCCTTATGTATTGTATACATCAGCGGTTACATAAGGGTTTAGTTTTGAATTAATTTCCCATACAAAGATGATATCCTCCTGCTTGTCTGGGACAACAGGGCCTAGTGAGGGACAATTAGAACGCACCTACGAGAAAAACATCCTCTTAAATAGAAATAAATTCTGCGTAGAGGATGTAAATTCTGTGAATACAAAATACTGTAAAGGAGGTGGGAAAAATAATGCTAGAATATTTTTAAGAGATGAAGTGACAACAACAACAAAAGAAAATATGTTGCTCACCACATGTGATGCATGTTCATATCTTTTTATATACAGTCTATAGTTTTAATACAGTGTCTGTAGCGGTTATTCTCATGTCTCTAGTATGGACTGTTGTTTATAATGCCACCTCAATCTGTATAAGGTGATGCATAGATACCATAACCATAGTTTTGGATGCACCTTCCCTCTTGCATGCATTGTAATAGTTAATTCGGAACTGTATACAGTTAAATTTGTATGTATATACTTTTGGGAATTTATGGGAATCACAATAATATTTGTTAGTCCTCCCAATTTCCCACAGCACCTGAATGCAGCAGGACCACGCTGTACTTCCCTGTTCCTGCTCCTCCCAGCTCAAAGATGGCAGCCACGGGACAGAGATGAGCGACGACACAAATTTAGGAGTTTTGTCATGAAACCATATTGAGATGTAAAGCTATTACATGCATGTTTTTGACATGACAGCGATATAATTTTTCACTTCCAATGTGCCGTCTTATGGAGACAATTAAAGCGTTCAGAAATACAATGTTTTCATGTGGGTTAAGCTAGCAAGCTACGGTTAGCAAATAAATGAACTTGTCTCTTCTGCCACACAAGAAGAAAGCTGCTCTGCGTGCGGTGTACTGACATCTTACAAGGTTAGCAACGCCATGAAAATTGCGTATTAAACAAAAGTATTAATCTGCTAGTATAATTGCGTTTAATCGTGTTGCTGTGTTCAGAGCATCCGCTTACACACGGGCAGGGTAGCATTTTAACAACCGGCTAGTGTCACGGCTCCCCGGACTATAATAGGAGTGGTACATAATGTTCATATACGCCAACACATTTCTTCATAAGGATTGTCCTCTGGCCAACTGTTCTCAATTTCATTCTACCCTGCATAGATATCGATCCACTGGAGACTTGCTTTACTACACATCCTGGTACTCTACTGGGTCAAAACAAGAGACGCATGTGCATCACTGTAAACCCAAATGCTAATGTTATCTCTTTTCTCTCCCACCAGCTCAGTTTCATCATGGCCATCACTCAGTTCCGTCTTTTCAAGATCTGCACATGTCTAGCCAGTTTACTTTCTTTCTTTAAAAGGTTGATATGCAGGTGAGTGAATGCTTCTCAAATGCAATGTCCAGCACCCCTGATACACGCTGTTCCTTTGATGGAAGTCTTGCCAATGTAACTAAAGAAATCCAACCTTAGTGTTTGATCACATTGTTTTACCAGTAGGTGCTTTTTACAATACTGAATCAGATCCTTTTTACTTTTTATTTTATTGTATTACCCTGCAGGAGTGGAAGGGGGCGCAAGCTTAGTGGTGATCAAATAACTCTCCCAACAACAGTGGATTTTTCATCATCTTTACCAAAACAGGTCAGTAATGGATCAGTCAGCAGCAGAAACTCCTGAGAAATTCAAAGCTTAGCATTCAGAATTTGGCCAAACTGCAGATGTAATCATTGGACAGAATTTCTAAATTTGCATATATTGCTGTACATGCAAACTCCTACTCAAACCTCTGCTCTTGAATTCCACTTAAAAATTGGACTTCAAATTGAATTTTACGGTCTTGTCACAGCCAGAGATTGAAGAATGGAGCTCCTGGGATGAAGAGGCTCCAACAAGTATTAAGATTGAAGGTGGCAATGGGAACGTTTCCCCTTCACCCAACGATGTGGACGATGAGCCGGACTACTTCAAAGACATGGCTCCCACCATCAGGAAAACACAGAAGGTATGTCCACAGACTGTGCAGCTCATCCACGAGCTACCAAGCAGACCCAAATTAATGATACACAGGATGAAGTGAATAAATCATTTACAAAGTTGATCACATTTGTTACACGTCTCTCTGATATTGTAGCTTAAATTATATTATTTATATAATTAACAGAATACTCAAGCATTTTAAAACTGTGCTTTTTGTTGTATTTGTAGATAAATGTAAATTTCATCACTACTGAACAAAGACATAGCTCCTTTAATGTGTATGCCCTGGCCTATTACAAAGATGGGATGGATCAATAGATAGATCCCCAAGTGAAAATACAGTGTGATGTTTTCTCTTCTGAGACATGTTACAGTAAACACACGCACACAAAGATGTGTAAATGCAAGTTTATTTTGAGCTGTTATGCATCTGTGACAGAGCAACAACCTCTTTACTATGTCTGTGCAAAACCAGACAGAACATGCCTCTGATCAGTCTCTGTAGTGGACACACAAAGACTAAATTAACGTCAGCCCACACATGTATCTCTAGATACTGCAGCTAATAACTGAATTTTCCAAAAGGGCCATTATTCCTTTCTAATAATATCAATAAACAAGTAAATGGTAATCTGAAGACATCTCTGCCAAGATAGATTATATAGCAAAATTGTTGTGACAGTAATGCACTTGGCTTGCATTTTCTCTTTATCGAACCTTGACTGAAATGTCAGATTAGACTAAATCTCCTTTGTAATAGCAAAATATCAGCTGACTCATTGAAATGCTAATTTCCTCACCATTGGCTTGTATTTCCTGATAATAGCTTCCTTGAGATGCTTATAATGTACGTGAACATTATACAAATATGATGTAAATGCATGAAAGCAGGCCATAATGCACAGAATAGTGCATCTGCATAGTTAATAACAAATTACATAGTAAATTCACTTAATTTAAATATAAAACTGCTGCTTCTATGCCTGTTATGGGATTTTAATGTATCACAAAGGGCCTCAGTTTAAATGTGAGCTCCTCTCCTCTCTCTCTGGTCTCCACGCTGCAGATAGTGCTGAAGAAGAGGGAGCCTTTGAACTACCTGGTGCCTGATGGCTCAGCAGGATTTTCCAGCAGACTGGCAGCCTCTCAGGATGTAGTAACCTTCAATCCACCCTCTGTGAGTTAAAGTTATACATGATCTCAAGGTTCAAGAAAGTTTCCTGTTCCTGACACATCCAGGATTTTTGTAAAATGATTGTTGAAAAGTTTAGGAACAAGTAGATTCTCTGGTGTAGAATAGTATAAATAAAATGCTGATACGTCCAAAGACATTAAAGTATACAGTAATTTGAATGAAGGATTGGGAAATAGTAAACTATTGAAATAAACAACCTGAGTTGTTAAATACGTATGTAGACTGTGTACATTATCCACTCTCTATAGGCTACTATACGAATCCAGATTTTACAGATTTCAGTAGGAAATGTAAAATGAAAGAAGGAGCTGGAATGGAGAGAGAAGGTAAAACTTGTTGGGTAACTTGTTGGCATGTACAGAAAGTTTGCTAAAGCTACAGAAGGCGAGACTTAAATGCAAGTACAAACCCAACATATCAGTCTAAATGACTTCGTGTGCCTTCTACAAAGACCACCTGATCGCTTTGTATTCATCATGTTAGTCAACATTATATTCTGCTGTCATGTATGGATATTTGTCTGTATTTAAAAAATGACAAATTAAAAAAAACTTTTTCAGTTTATTGCAAACTAGTGTGAAGAATTAGGTTTTAACCAGTCACATCAATGTAATGATTTTTAGTCCAATTTTCATTAGAAACTAGCTACAGCTAACAGGTGTGTTAAAGGTGCATTTTAAATTAGTTCTTGCAATAAAGGGGCACATAATTCAACATTCAACTTGCATACTAAATGTTAACTAGTAGAAATGCAACGATGTGGATAGTACAGTCTCTTACATACAGTAAATCTCTGGTAGAGCTGGAGGAGACATTCAAAATAACGGCAGTAAAGAAGTAATACACTTTCCTTTTCTACAGGCTGAGCTTGGAGAAATGGACAATTGGCAGGAAGACACAAACGCCTGGGAGGATGAGTCTGATGCCGCCTGGGAAGCAGAGGAGGTGCTCAGGTAACATGTCAAGAATGCATCTGTGCCTGTACACGGTAGATAGATGTGCAACATACCTGTTTGTCAGGATTACTCATTTGACCAAGTTCATCATTCATCATAAATAATACACCAGCCAGTTATAAAACAGCTACAGGAAAAGTGAGTTGTTTGTTTTGTATGTAAAAAGTAGGAGAAAGTGAAACACATACACAAAACTTAAACCCAAAGTGTCTGATTTTTTTTTCGGCCATTAAGGGGCAGTGGGAACATATTATGAGCGCAACACTGACGTGTTGCCATCTTTTAAGTTGATATGGTGAACTTGTTAGCAAACAATTGGGTGTTTACACATCTAGTATATATTATGGAGCAGCATTAGGATCCATTTGGAGTTAAGGAGTTTGTTAACAGTAAATTCAGTATTCATCCTCTTTCAGTTATGTTTTTAGTCTCCACCAACTTCTATGGGAAATATCGGGGTCTTTAGCTCCATTATGTTCACCAGTTAATCTCTAATTGTGTCTGTTTGCTGCTGAGCAGGTAGTTTACAGTGGCTTTTTAGAGCTTTTACACTAAAAACAGCAGAGAAACGACGCTATGAGAGCAGTAAGTGTGCGGTAAGAGTGAACCAGAACAGTAATCTGCTCACAGTGGCACTATTTTTGTTGGAGTAGTGTAGATTAATGTCATGGCCAGCAGGTGGCAGTGTGTACCATTTTTGCAGCACAAGGAACTATATTTTTGTTTTCCCCTCTCCCAGCTGACCTAGCTTCTGTTGATGTGCTCTGTAATGACACTGCTTGCAATCATGTGCTTGTTTTGCCTTTGATTAACAGACAACAGAAGATGGCTGAGAGAGAAAAGCGGTCCTTGGAGCAGCAAAGGAAGAAGCTGGAGAAAGAAGCTCAGAGAATGATGAAAAAGGAGCAGAAGATTGCCGTCAAGCTCTCGTAACATTTTAGAAATGCTCAGTTTTGAGCCAAAGGGATGGGGCGTGCAAAAGACACTGAATCAGTCGTTAATCTATCTTTAAAATCATCAAATCGACCAGGACCATCACTGTACACTAATTACTTGTTAGCAAACTGTCCTCCTCCACCCTGTTTCCACCAGCAGCCATTTTAGTCTGTTTTTCCAACTGCAGAAGTGTAAAGCGCATCGTTCTTCAGGGCAGATAACACACCTGGTCTACTCGCTGTTCATGTGGCAAGGTCATTTTGGTCACCAATGGAGAGTTGTATTCATACGATCCATTTCCCCATTAGATTCCTCAGATTAAAGGTTAGATGCAGCATTAGAAGGCACCATTTAGATTCTGATTAAATCTGTTAGGTAGTGTAGAAAAATGTTCTATTTTGGTTTTTCCCAGGGACATTTGTAAATAAACTGGTACCTGTGCCACCTTTTGAAACTCAACCGGGGAGTACAATTCCTTTTCTTTGTCTTATTTATAACCTCAAAGGACAAAGGAGTGTAATTAATTTAAAACATCACTGTATACCAGTGACATCCCTTGGTTTGCTTGATTATTGTGTTTTTATATTTATGTCTGTCATTGTCTGAAAGCAGCCTTTTTTTTCTAATGAATGTTGTCTGATATTTCATCTGATCTCCCTGTGCTGTGCAGCCCTTATTACACTGGAAATCTGCATTAAACTGAAGGCTGAAGATTTTCAATATGAGTACAGATAAATGGCCATAGGTGAGAATCTAGCCCAGATTTAAATGCTGTGGGTTCCTATGGTAATCTAACGGCTACTGATTTAACACTCATCCTCATCCTTTGTCAGCTTTTGATACTGAGGGAAAATATCCAGTGATCATTGCTTTGATTTTTTTTTTTTTCCCTCTGGGGAAGGAACTTTGCTCTCAAACCTCAGACCAGTTGTCTTGACCAATAATCATACATTTCTGCTTCCTTTCTCATCTGAAAATGTACGGCAAACAGTTGAAGTCAGTGTTGGAAAAATTGGTTCTACTGCCGATCGGCAAGCTGTTGTCATGGAAACAAATGCAGATGGAAGAAAGGCCTTTATAAACTGAAATGTGCGTACGTGATAGAGTATGTCTGGTCCATGAGTTACGATATGAAATGAGGGAGATAATTTTCTGTACTGAATGTTACAATTAGAAAGGCTTTGCAAACAGTGTGATTTCATGCTTTTAACAAATATTGAGTTGTGTTAAAACTTCGATAATATCATGGATGATTAGTGCATGATCAGGTTTAAGAGTGTAATTGCAAGCAGGTGTTTATTTTAAGGGAACTCAGCCATCTTTCTGTGGATTAGTGTTTTCTGCGGAAATGATCTTTTCCCAACTGTTTCCATTGAGAAGAGCTGCATGTTGTTCTGTTTTGTCAGTTTGCACTTTTAATTTCTTCCAAAAAAAATGAAGAGAACCCCCTTATTTCTCATCTTTTTTTGTTTTGTTTTTTTTCACATTGCTCTGTATGACTTTGTGTTGGAACAATTGTCCTGGCTGAGCATAAACAGGCACTCACATTGAAGTAATGAGTCCACGAGCTCAATCCAGGAGGTCTGGCAGATTGTTTACCTGCTGTATTAGTCCTATGCAGGTTTTTAATAAAAATAATTTGAATCGCATCCCTAGAGGTGAATGACTGTGGTCATGAGTATGATGCCTGATCAGTAATTTGGCAAACACTATCTGTAGCTGCAGGACTGTGGTAGAAGTATCAGTACAGATACATGACATGTTACATGATTGTCTTTGCCGTGGGTACAGTAAATAGGTGTGGACTTTTTATTAGCCACTCTCATGGTGGGGCTTGCAGCTCACAGCTCACAGTCATGTTCACCAGAGGAGGAATCCTACTGACTTTGGTGATTACCTTACTTATGATATACATGAAGCTGCTGAATGTCAGCATGTTAGCAATGTCACCATGCTGATGTTAGCATTTAGCTGGAGACACTGCCGTACCTATGTACATCCTCACAGAGCTGTTAGCATAGACTCACAGTCTTGTTATCACAACATTATAAAGAGTCACACTGTGATGGCCTTTAACCTGGATTTAACGGATGGTTGTCATCTCTCATCTGACCTCCATCATAATGATGCCACTCCCATCTGTCCGGGGACACTGCCTGCCTGCCAAAACCTCTTAGAGACTGACCCAGTTTCAAAAAAGGGAAAACGCACGTCATCAGTCTTCAGAAAGGGAACAAGCTCTAAGGCTGAATAATTGTCCTGACGTCCTGAGAATCACACAGTATATACTGACTTTACAAGACTGATGTGTTAACGGACTTAACACCATTGCTGCCCACTCATTAATCTAGAATCCACAGACTAGTGTGGGGATTACAGCATCTGATGACTCATTAGTCCAATGCCTTATAAACTGAAAGATCATGGTTATGCAACTTTAGATACATCGTCGCATGACAGAGTGCAGGAAAAAAAAGTAATCTTAGCAAAGATGCCAAGTGTTAGGTCATTTAATCAGCTTTTTCTTTAATTTTCATTTAATATGGGTGGATATTATGTAATGGTTAAAGAAAGCATTGGTAGTTTTTGCTGGTAGACTCACAGCTGCTCTGGCAATGACCCAGTTTTAACTGGTGAAAGGGCATACAGCATCTTACAGCTTCTGAGAGATCCCAGTAAAGTGGTTCTAATGCACTTTACATGGTCAGCTCCACAACCCAAGGGACGTCTGAAAATACAGGCCGGGAAAGCTTTTACGTAAGATGCGCTGTCATGAAGACACTGCTTGGTTGCACTTGGGATTGGACTAGACATTTTCCCCCCATTTAGTAATTTATGTGAGCATCTTGCACAAAAAAAAAAAGAAAAATCAAAACAAAACTCAGGCTCTCCCAGTCTTCCTCAGCATTTTGAACAGGCCTCTTCTTACATAAGTCAAACTTTAACAATGATCCCGGTTCAGTCATTTCTTCCCAGCGACACACCCCAAAAATGTCAAGAGTCCAAACATGTGGCCAGATTTGTCATGCTTTAATAGTAAAGATACAGTGACATTTGATGTAAACCACCAGTATTGCACATAGCTCAGGCACATAACAAGTGTCAGTTGCTTTGAAGCGTCAACTTATTTCTATGAACAATACACAGGCTGTACTGAATAAAGCTCTATTCCCAGGGAGAAAAAAAAAAAAAAGAATACTTCTTCACAAAACAATGACAGTGAACTCACATTAAAGCTTTGGCTGAAGGTTTAAGGTTTCTTTTTGAACAATAACTCAAAACCGCTGAAATTTCAGAACCCATCAAACAGAAACCAACATTCAATCTTTCACCTTCTAAAAATCTCATCCTTGACATAATGAACCTCTTTTTCCCCCCTTTTTTTTTGTTTTTATATAAACACAAGGACAAGTAGGAACATCACAGGACAATGATAACACATAACCATCTACCCAGATGATCAGCTTGTACATGTAAATGATAAATAAATAAATATATAACCCCTTTTATAAACAATCCCTTTCATGTCACCATTTTCCTTCAACTTATGGTAACTATACAGTGCAAAGTAACAGTTTTGGAACCAAAATAACTGCATTGATATCATGAGGTGTCAAAAAAAAATATCACAAACACTCTCGAAAAGATGCTTAAGTGCTTTTCGTTCAGGGTTAGGCGTGTGCATGCGGGCTGGAAACCATTACGCATCCGGCCTGTGAGCGACGTGACGAAGAGAGTGCAATCCCATGATGCAACAGCCTCTGATAAGAGCAGCGATGTTGTACACGGGAGAGTTTCCATCCACACCGTGTCGCGAGTACAGCCAGGCTACCGTAGGTAACACAGGAGCTGCTACTGCGACCAGATCCACCAGGAAGCTGTTGCTCCAGTACTGTTTGCCAACCACATCCAGTCGCGGTGACAGACAAGGTTCCCCGTCACCAACACCAAAGTCCAGCTCCTCCATGAACCGTCGGCTGAGTGCAGGCTCCGAGCAGCACATGCCGGAATCAGTGGAAGTGTCAGGGCTCTCTGGGTGAACAGGGCAGGGCACGCTGGGTGGGGGAGGTGTCGAGTTAGGGAGGTTGGCAGCGTAGGCAGTGGGGGACGTGGCCAGGTTTGGGAGACCCAGAAGACTGCTGGAGGCTGTGTCCCCCGCTGTAGCTCCGTGGAACTTCAGCAACTGGAGGAGCAGAGCCTGCAGGTCTGGAGACATGGGCACTGTGTCGGTCTGGATTCCTTTATTTTCTGTGATCTGCTGGGAGGATGTGTCTGAAGAGATGGTCATGGTGGTGTGAACTGTATTTGGCGTGGGTGCAGTAGATTTATCCATCAGCTTTTCCTCTTCAGACAGTGCAGACACTCCAGGCCCAGACTCTGCCTCAGGCCTCAGCTTGCCACTAGAATCCTGACTAAAGTCCACCACAGTGGACATGAAGATCTGCTCCAAAATGTCCGCTCTGTTAGCCATCTCATCGTTTACCAGCAGCCCGCTGTCTGCCATCGCCTCCGCCCCTTGGTCTCCCAGCTCCATCCCACCCTCTTCCACCCCCACCATCTTCTTCCCACCACTATCAGGGCTGTCACAGATAAAGTCCAGGGTGTTTTCGTCTTGGAGGTTGGCACCGCTCTGGGCGAGCTCCATGCTTTGCAGCAGGGACTCCAACTTCCTGTTTTGAATGTTGATATCAATGAAGTACTTCTGTATTCCCTTATCCTTCTCCATCAGACTGCTCTTCATGGTTTCCACCACCTGACGCAGCTGTTTGATCTCTTTGCGAGCCTCTTTGAGGGATAGCTGAGCCTCCACCCGGTGACACTCCTCTTCAATCCAGTCTTCCCTCATTCTGCTGAGCTGAGCCTTAAGCTCCTCAACCTCTGTCTCTCTAATAAAGAGAAGAAAATGTACAAAGTTACTTCAAATACTCAACTTTTTTGGGAGAAATATTGTGAGAGATGAGAAGGGGAGTACCACTCTCATATCTGAAACGGGTGTAAACAGCTAACCTGTCTCTGTTCAAAAGTAACAAAATCCACCTAAGAAGAAAAATCTGGTCTGTCAGACTAGATCTTGCTCCATATTCATTTATAGTACAGCTAAATTTACACATTGCAAATGACCCCATCTTGTTTGCTTTGAATAGAGTTCAATCAGACTGAACTTTGACACGAAAGTATTAGTTAATTTGCTGTTTACAACATGTGGATTGGTGTAGCTGGCCCACCTGACATGGCAACTCCTGCAGTTTATGGTGATATCAATCTTCTGAACTAATTCTCTAACTCTGCAAGAATGTAAATAAGTATGGTGTCTGAGCTGATGACAAGAAGTTTATTTCTTTAAAAAGATACAGTTTAAATAAGTTACTTCTTGCGTACAGGGCAAATTCCTTGTAAGATAACTAGTAGCATCATGCTGTTTTTTTCTTATGTAACAGACATTTCTCTGTGGGTTCACACTTCAGAAGATGTTAATGGTTGAGCAGAGCCGCAGTATGTGGGATTACATCACAACCACAATATCACTTTCTCCCCTGATACGACAACTGTCATCCTGCCCTTAAAACCATAAAAAGCTACAGATATGAGCACAGGAGCTACTGTGCTGCTAAATCTTAGCTAACCTGTCATGGACTCTGTTCTCAGACTCCATCAGTTTGGTTTTCAGGTGTCTGATAGCCACTTCCTTCTGCTGTAGAGGGGTGAGATACTGCTCAGGATTCGGGGGTCTGATGCCGTGGTTGTCTCCACAGGAGTGGTAGCGACCCAGGTTGGCTCTTCTGTTGGGCAGAGATATAATTACAATACTGGTGAAATGCCACGTTTACCCCTCTAGAACCACCATATTTATTAGTCCCCAACTAGACATTTTGAAGCAACAGCAGAAAAACAAACCAGTCTGACGTTTCAAAGTAAAATCCCTGTCTGCAGAAGGTAATTAGTCTGGCTAAAAGAGTGCTGTCATGGCAGATGCTCCCTGAGGCCTGGAATTACTGTCTGACACAGGATTACTAACATGCAGACTAGAGGCAAACCCCCCCCAGAAATGCTGGTTTATCTAAACATAAGCAGAGTTAGCAAGGAAGGAAATCACCTTACCAGAAAAACCTTGATCTACAAGCTAATTGCATTAGCATTCCAAAGCCTTCTGCATGTCCTATGATCAGTGTTTTATCGTGCTCAAAGAGAACTGATAAAAGGATTTGAGGGTTTTTTATTTTCTTTTGTAGAGGACGAGTGGGTGGATTTGGACAATATGCAGAGCAGCATGTAAGCCCCTCTCTTCCACTAGCACAACATCCTAGCAACCTGGGATACTTGAGGCTTTGATGCGAATGCTATGCATCCCAGCCAGAAATAGAAACAGCCCAGGAGAAGGTAGCATGTGAAAGCAAAAGATGTCATGACACTTAGCCAGGCAGAGGAAAGCTGACAGCAGGATGTCTTAAAGTGACAGGACTGGGGGGGGGTTATAACGTGTTTATGGAAGCTCTAGACATGAGATAAAGAAGGCAGATTCTGCTCCTGCATAAAAACTCAGAAGGCTGTGGGTTGAATGTTTGCCATTCATACTGCCGACAAAGGATTTTTAGGCTAAACCCTTCACAGGGCTGAGCAGCCAACAAACATAAAGCCTGCAAAGTACACCCTCTTAGTAACATCGAGCCTAGAGCACCATGTCAGAAATTCATAGTGGTCCACACTTTTGAGCTTCGGGCTGTTCAGTTCACACATCAGTTCTGCTAGTCTGAAATATTTATGGGCCTCTTCTCTCCTCTCTCTCCTAACCAAGGTGCATTCACTCTAATCCAGTTATGAGTTGGCTGCAGTCAGTAGGGTCTCTGTCTGGGTACTATATTCAGACATTTGCTTTATTGAATCCTCATTAATCCCAGCCACAGCCAAATCATGACCGATATAATCCCAGCTAGCGGCCAGAAAGGAAATTATAAAACAGTCTGAGCTTAATCCAGCCACCCACCCACTCACTCATTCATTCATTCATTCATTGTTTATGCTGCACACTGCCTGAGCCACAATCCAAATCTCTCAGTCGCCAAAATCTTCCAACGTCTCCCTTTAGCGGAGATAGTTGAATTTGTAATGAATTAAAGTGGAGAAACATGGACAAGGTTGCAACAACTGATAAGAATATTTTACTTTAAATTTATAAACCTTCTTCTGTGATTAGTAACAATGCATGATATAAAAGCAATGTTTGGCACCTGGAAGTGGGGCTGGAGTTGCAGCTGCTGTTGGTTGAGGAGGCAGCTCTGGGAGGAGTCCTGTAGGGAGCGTAGAGCTCGGCATCACGGTTGCCTGTCGGGCTCCCAGCTGGTTTGAAGACTGGGAGTGGTCTGATGTGCGTGCCCCGACTTCATAAACAGGATTTAAACAAAAGAAGTAAACAAACAAAAGTGCATACAGAAATAAATCAAGTGTCAATTCCAAAAAAGTAAAATAAACAAACCGCTGCATAATGAACATTTCCCTTTAGGTTCAGCTTAAAACCATGTATTTAAGGCTAGTTGTGACTTAAGAAATAAACAAAACATGTTGTGTGGCGAAAAAAAATTTGTTAAACTTCATACCTTCGTGAAGGTGCTTTCTTCCCAGCTGAACTAAAAGTGAGGCTCTCCCTGGTCTTTAGGCTGCCTGTACTGCTGGAGGAGCTGAAGTCTGCCTCACTACCTGCAGGGAAAAGCATCAGGACGTTAGCATGCTAGCAGCCTTCAGACAAGACTATAACTTTTGGAGGAATTTAAAAATCCTCGTCTTTAAATAAAAAGTTGAATTCTTAAGAAATAGAACACAGTCTTGCTCAGTTCAGTACTCTCTGGGGTTTTGGTGCTACAGCCTCTCGTGTTGTGGTATGACATATATGCTCCTATGGTGGCTAACGTTAGCAAACATTAGCTAATGTTTGGAAACTTTGGATGGATTCTTCTAGCAGCTCCATCTTCTACTGTTAGGATGAAGTGCAGCTTCAAACAGGACCATCATGTTTCACCTTCTGTAAGCAGGACTTCCATCAAGTGTCCCTGAACGAGGGACAACAGAGCCTCAGACAGACTCTCTCATGCAGCAGCTTTTTGGGTGGGCTACTTCCCATAATCTATACCTGTTGAACTGATGTGAGTGTAAAGAGCAGGGCATACAGATGAACCTACTTCATGTGATTACGAATGCCATGAGCACAGAATTAGCCCCTGAAATCCAGCCATTATGTGTAACACAATCTGCTCAAATGTTCAATTCAATTCAATTTTATTTATATAGCGCCTTCCACAATCAAATTGTCTCAAAGCGCTTCACAGAGACCCAGAGCCTCTGTGAAGCACTTTGAGACAATTTCTTTGTTGAATATACAAAGAAAAAATGCTCACTAATTATTTCTGCTTAAATCATTAGAGATTAAATTCAGAGTCATACCAGAGTAGCATCTCTTCCCATCAAACAAAACCATAGTACTGTGTCCAGTGTGGACTGTGACAACTAAAACAGTTCAAAACTAAGTGATCCTCCACCACTTGGTGAATCATCTGAGGGTCTGTGCACATTCAGTCGGTGAAGTAACCTCCTGCTAATCAGCCTAATTGGCTAAGCTCCCAAACCTTTCCCTCAACCAATCAGCTTCCTGCCTCACTGTGTCTCAAGATCAAGCAGTTTTCTCTCATGCCCCCAGATTTAGACAGATTAAAAGAGAGGAAATTTAATTTTGGGCATAAGGACCAGAGTGCACTGTTTCTGATATTTGTTAACAGAGCACAGATGTACAGACAGCGATTCTCTCCAGCCCAATTCACGTTTCTCCTTTTGGAGCAAGCAGCTGCTTCTCAGTCAGTGTTTGTTCAAGTCAACATGCCTGGGAATCATTCAGCTGCTGACATGTGACAAACACGGTCATTGTACTTTGGTCTTTGGGGAACCACTAGAATGCAGAAATACATATATATATGCTGTGTGTTCCTTATAAGTCTGCACATGTAAAAAACATCCATGAACTAAAAAGATACATAAATGCAGATTATTCACATACACTGGTCATGATAGTGCAGGTCTAAAACGAAGATTTAAGATGTTGTTGATCCTCTTTCTGTCTCTGTCTCTTCCATCTTTTTTTTAAAAAATCTTTATCTTTGTATTCTTGTTTACCTCTGGCTTTCATGGCCGACCTCAGCTCCCTCTTGTGCCTCTGTGTGCTCCGTGGTTCACCGCTCCACTCGGCCATCACCCTCACCCTCTTCACTTTGGTCTTGCGCTCAGGGAGGGTCGGCGAGCCGTGGGCACTCTGCTCTGAGCCTGACGGGGTTTTGGAGGGGGACACAGACTGACTAGTGGGGCAGCCGGTGTCATCTATTGTAGGACAGGTACACAGACAGTAATAGCCGCGAACAGGCAGTGCAGGGCAGGCAGCAAACACAAGCAGTCAATCAGAGCTCAAGGTTCAGGGGGGGGGGGCATTGTCAATCTGACAGATTGACAATGGCTCATCACTTTCATAAAGTAGTCATCAAGTGATGTCTGTGTTGTGATTTATGCAGTGTACACACACACACACATGCACACACACTGAACACAAAGACTTTTTTTTGCAGTGTAGTATTTGCTCTAGTTGTTAAGGAGGCCAATTTGGGTGAACATTAAATAAACAGATTCAATGTTCTGTTTGAGCTTGGATGATCCTGCATGCTTTGCTAAAAAAACACGACAAAATACTTGTGAATCAATGGTTCTTCTTTTTTCACACAAGGATTTTATGTTTACTCAGCCAACCAAGAGCAGTGCAGTACAATCTTGCACCTGAAAACCTGTAAATAGTGCTGGTTGTTCATCGTATGTGAGGTTTATCTCAGGTATGAACTCAGCTGTCCTTGGACTGGACCTGAGCTTCTTACCAGAACAAAAGCTGTTTGTGCTGATGGTTCTCTTGGAATGGTCAGAGCTGATGTCACACTCCTTGCCCTCCTCCTCTGAAAAAGGTGAATCGGACAGAGGTGATCCTTTGTCCTTTGGTCGGAAGGGATGGAGGACCAAGCGTGGGATGCGACTGCGTGGGCTTCCTTTCTCTGGAGACTTTTTTTCCTGTTCAAAGCAACATCTGTCTGAGCTCAAGGCAGGGATATTGTTTTAAGGAAATACACCTTAACTAGGTTTCATTTTTGAATTTATAAACTATGATGCCACAGTTTACCCATGACTATGCCTGAAAAAAAGCCACTCATTTATGGAAATGACTTGAATTGGCAAAAGACTTAACATGCATAAATCTATCACCCATGACCAGTAGCAATGATAAGACTCACCTCATAGTCTTGGAATGGTCCCATTGTTCTTCACGTAGCGATTTCCCCTGATGATTGGAAAAGAGGAGGAAAATCAGGTGAGTCATTTTCTTGTGGACTGTGTATGTGGCAGCATTTTGACGTGGCGCTCAAACCCTTCACAAACAAGGGCCCTCTGTCTGAACTGTGTTACACCGCTAAATCCCACCCACCCACACACACCACACACACACCCTGCCTGGTACAGATGGCACAAGCCCGGAGCCAACCATGACCAACACACACTGAATTGATGACCTTATGAAACAAATTCTATGTCACAGTTAAAAATAAACAGCCGTTTTCAAATGAGAATTTGTAAATTGATTTGACAATAAAATGGAGGGACATGTTTGAGAGCAAAACCAGGCAAAAGTCAAGGGATCAGGAAAGTCGTTAGGGTTCATCCTAAGGGGAACCTTGAATATTCATCCAAAATCTCATGGTAATCCATCAAGAAGACAGTTATATCACTGAAAAAGTGAAAATGACATAACAATCCATCCAGTAGTTGTTGAGATAGTATAGCCCTGAATCACAAATGTCAACCTCATGGTCAGGGAACTGACAAAATCAATAGGATACATCCTCTGGGGAACATGAATATCTGTACAAGATTTCATTGGAATCCTTCGAATAGTTGTTGAGATTTTTCAGTCTGGACAAAAGTGGTGGATCAACCAGCAGACACGTTGCTGCAGACATGCTGCTACAGTGGCTAAAAACAGTAAAAGAGATAAGACAAAAGCAAACACATGAAAAGAGTGGATAAAAAATAACTCATCTTCACTCCTCTGCCTTTGCTTTTAAAAGAATAGAGAGGTCAGAGTCTGCACAGATTCAGCCATAAAGAAGAAGGAGAACTAATATTCTTTTCATATTTTGGCTCTTTATCATGGTCATTTCTGATTAAGATGATCAGATATGAAGCACAGTAAGAGATGAAAGGTGTCTAACTTCACTATGTAATTCTGCTAAGCAAAACTACAGAGACTCTCCTTATCAGGCCTCTGTGCCAAAACTGAGTGGCTGCCTGCCAAAAGCTACAAAGTGCCTCTATCAGTGAGATATAATGGATGATGGAGCAATATTATATCCTCTTTTTAAAATGGTTTGGAGTTGAAACCAAAGTAGAAATAAACTCAGAACTTTTTATTTTGTCTGTGCACATTTAAACAAGAAAGAAACATTTTTTATTGATGCTTTAATGCTAAATAATGCAGATTTACTTTCATGCTTGAATAAACTTTATACAATCACTTTGCTTCCTCTTTCCTGTTGATTGCCTCTCAGCATCATCGCATAAGGGGGTCAGTTGCGTAAGCGCATACGTGTTTTCCTTTTTTTGTGCGTTAGGAATGATGTAATTGACCCCAAGGCCTGTGTGCTGCTGTCGCATGAATCCGAACCTGTATTCCCTGGCTTCATCCAGATGGTACCTTGTTGTAAAATTGGGCAAAATGATATCACCACTACATGACCTAATATAAATGACGTCCCCATGTGAGCAGCCCAGCCTTCTGCAAAATCCTTTCTTCAAACCACAGAGGACCAAAGAGGACCGCAAAAATAGAACAGAGAGTCGTGGGAGTCAAACTCCACCTCCTATCATCAGTCTTAAAAATAGATCTGGACCCTAGGTGGTCTGCACCACCTTATCTACAGTTTCACTTTTCTTTTGAGTTTCTGCATTCCCACAAACATCCACAGTATCATCGTACTGTAGCAGAGCACAGCTGTCTGGTTCATTGGCACGGCAGGATAAAATTATAGGCACCAAGCAGGGCAGAGCAGCCTGAGCCGTGCCATAGCAACAGTCTTAGCAACCAAGGGAAAACGCTGCACGAACAACTCCAGCTAGATGGAATCAATTATGTGTAAATCTGAGTGTAGCTTCTGCTGTTCATCCCGCGATGCTGTCCCTCACTGAGAAAAAATATCTAGAGCGTGCCAAGGTGATGAGGGGGTGTTCACCATTCAGCTGCTGTACAGTGTTTCTCTCAGACTGAATGAATATTCTGTCCTTGAGGCAGCGTGTGTGTACTTATCCAAGTACAGCTGACTTACATTTCAGCTGTTTCCAGCACATCATA
>JBBMJY010000025.1:19687423-19714963 GCA_037833715.1 Toxotes lorentzi | reverse complement strand
TGTGTGTGTGTGTGTGTGTGTGTGTGTGTGTGTGTATAATTTCTTCCTGGGATTACATGAGATAATAATAAATAACAAACAAACAAAGAAATCAAATTAATTGTGAAGACAACAAGTTATAAAGCAATAAAGCCATAATGACAGATGGTAAGAAGATGTTCCAGTGAACTGGTACTGAAATGTTAATGTGATAATGATAAAAGTATAGCGCTAGAAAAGAAATAATAGCTAATATGAATGAATAGAGAGAAATAATTCAGTAAACTAGGCGTGGTTGAGAGGAGAGAGGAGTGTGAAGTAACTTTTATAAATTCATGCAGCCATGTGAAGGAAATGCAGGGTGGGTCAGAACATGAATACATGAAACATGAGGAATCACAGATTGGCTGAACTGTAGCATCCTATGGCCAAATCATTCAAACAACATTTTAGAAACATCTCATACTATTTTTTACAGTGCAAGACAGTCTTCCTGCTTGCTAATGATCACTCAGTATCTTGTAACCTGAAACCCTGTGAGGCGTTTGGATACAGACGCCAGTCCATGCATCCTGTAGCTGCTGTCAGTTACTAAACTGTGGACACTGTTTTTACTGTGTTTTCACAAGCATTCGTCCTGTGCTACACCCTGTAAAGCAGGATCATGCATGTGCTCCTCTACTTGACTCCAGACAGCATTAATTGGCTACCTACTGAGCAGCAGGCTAAGCATTGTCTAAGATGCAAACACTGGATTTTCAGCCTTCTTAAGCACAATGAACCGCCGAACTGCCTGCGATCCACAGTTACTCTGAAGTCTCATCCACATATAAGCCTGAAGGGAGTACACAGATTCAAAAAGTAGATGTACTGGGCTAAGGACGACATGGGGGGAAAAAAAGCTGTCAGTGGGATGCTGAGAGAGCATGTACATGACTGGTAAACAAGTCTTTAAGCCTCCACTTGAGCTATTTCCCATATCCAGATGGTCGACTTTTAAAATAGCATGGAGTGGGCATGAATAATAATTCCCTTAATCCATCCCTGTCTATGAGCTTTCTAATGTTGACCATGCACTAATATAAGGCTCTTTATTCCATTTTGATATTAACCCAATGATGCACTCTGATGTCTTAATGAGGTTTTAAGCATAATTTTAGTGATGATGACATTTGACCATGTTGGTGAAGGAGTGAGCTCAACTGCAGCATATGTCCATATTCTTTTTTTTTTTAATATACCATGTAGGGAATAATTATTCTCTGAAAACAGAATAATGTCATTTGCATCCTTGCCTCCAGCTCACTGACCCTCAAACAAACTGCATCATCACTGCATGATGTCAGTGAGTAATCTCTTTCACTTTCAGGAATTGGTCCATCGAGCATGAAGCACATTGAAACCAACACAACTTTCATGAAATGGTTCCCTGATAGTGCAGGAGATGTGTATTAGGTTTGTACCACAGTTAAGTTCTCCGATAATCCTCAGTAGAATCATTCTCTATATAGTAGAACCACATGGTTTCACATAGGAACTGTATGGTGCATTTAAATCCCTTTAATATGTATAATTTTCTTTATAACGTATATGTAATCGTTAAAAAACTCTCACTCAATACAACCACTCCTCTAACCAAGGGCCCCTTGAAAATGCCCTCCCATGTGTTGACATGTTTACATGCCTCCCTTTGTTTACCACATCCCACTTTCAAGCCATTTCCATTCAATATTATGTAGGCCTAAATGATTTTCGTATGCTGATATCTCCTGACAGTGACAGCATCTCTTCGCACACTGCTATTAAATAGCTTATTTTCCATATTATCATGTCCTATCCTGCCAGTGGGGTTTTGTTTTTGTTTCATCTGGCGCCCCCACAGTCACGGGGAATGTTTTTCTCAAGCGCGGAGATGCCTCTAGAATAAAGACATGCGAAATGGGCAACAGGGTGTAACCAATGGCGATGTAAACATCAAACTTTAACCCCGATGTGTTTAGATTTTACCTCAGCACCCCATCAATGACCTGTGCAAAATTCCGGATAATTTGTAAAAGAAAAAAAAAAAAAAAAGAACAGATTCGTTGCTGAACTTGTAAACAGCTCCTCATCAGCCACCTGCTCCCATCCTGTGAGCACTTCAGTTTTATTCTTTAAACCAAACTGAGTGTTTTTATTTATTTATTCTTATAAAAGTCAAATCAAAGCAAGGCTTGCCTGGATGTCTGGTGGTGATTCCCCTCAGAAGGATGCCCGTTTCTCGGTGAAGCACAAAGGGTCGTTCCGCTGCTGATGCTCCCCCGCTGGTGCCAGCCTCCGCTCTGCTCTCTCTCCTCTGCTGTCGGCTGGAGGAGAGCTGTGTGCAGACTGAGGACACACACGATTGGACAAGAAGCGAGACCGCTGACAGCGCACGCACAATATGACTACCATCCCAAGTGTGTTACATAACGCGCGAGGCGTTACTTAACCGCGGACCCCCGTCCACCATATAGGAACAAGCTGCAGACATGGCTGGCTGTATCATACACAGGCGATGGCTGTATCATTCACAAACGTGAAAATATGGCAACATGTAAAAGTCATATGAACACAAACGACATTTCACATGTAACAATATCCGTCCAAATCCAAACCATCCGGTATCATCATGACGCACGACAGTTTCGTAAGGTTTTATGGATTATAATATTTCCTCAAGGCTATATTGCTGACTGACTCACTTTATAACGACGGCAGCTTTAATGCACAACGTGACAAGTGTATGTCCAACACGCACAGGAGGTCTATGTGTGCAGTGATGTACATGAAGACAAATACAGTCTGTCTCATTTGTTCTCAGTGTGAGACAGAGTTGGCTCTCCATGGTGCTGAAATCAGGGAGATGCCGTAGCTGCTATTGGCCTTACTGATATTCATTTATATTCAGATTCTGCGCCTGCGCTTTAAATGCCAATTTCTCACTGTGACATTTACAGATAATGCGTATTGTTTGATCTTGTCTCGTCTCTACAGGTGCTCAGCGTTTCCAAATGCGTCAAACTGGATCGTGAAGGAGCAAAGGACCCTGGGTGGTACTGAATCAAATGTTAGAGTGTGACCCATGAGCAGCAGTTTGCCTTCTCATCACTGAGGCCCTCTGCTGGAGCAACAACATACTGTCATACTGCGAGCTGCAGGTTAACGGAGCCATGGGCGCTGACCTATGGCACTGACAATAAACCCCCACCCCTGTGACCTGAACAGCTGTAATGTACTCCACTGTAGGTTACTGTTCTGTGGTTCACTGGACAATTTACACCTAACTTTCTGCTTGCTAATATAATAAATAAAGCAAACTTTAATTCTCTAAATTTATCACACACATTTATCACATCAAACAGGCTGAATGGGGCCAATAGCAAGTGTCACAGTCAACCATCCCAGTCTGATCATTCAATTATTATTTATTCTATATTCTTTATGCAAATCCAGTTGTTTTTTGTTTTTTTTAATCTTTCAAATCCTTTTTTTCAGTGATCTGCATTATGCTGCCTTATTTCAAAGCATACTGAAAGCACCGAATCTGTCAGACTGATAAAGTAAATGAACACCTCATGGACTGTAATGCTGTAATGACAAAGGGCTGTATTTGTTACACTATTTATGCATGGCAGGGTTTAGTTACTTTAAAGAGTCAATATACAATCTCTCCTTAAAATCAGCTACGGTGTTTGGACCAGATTTAAACTATTTAAAAGTGGGAGCACTGTACGTGGCTTGTGCTGTACAGTTTATACACAGTCACGAACCCAGATTTTCCCAGATGACATGAACGCAGCATTTATCCAAGTTACTGCGTACATGGGAAACATCGGGTTGTAATAAAAAGCTGCGGCCACTAGAGGTCAATAGTGTTATTCAAAATGAGTTTGATGCGTTTGAAAGACTCCACATCCAAGCTGAATGTTTTGGGCTTTACTGTGTTCACACCTCTAGCTTACATTTAAAATAGAAACGTCTGCCTTCAGCTTATTTAACCACGTTTCAGTTTATTCCCTCTTCTTTATAAATGAATACAAATCTCATCCGCTCAACGCAAAGTCAACCCCTGAAATTCCATATATTTGTTGTTTTATCATTTATTCCGTATAAGTCACTGAACTCTTCCACTCCATGGCGTATGAAATCCGGTTTCATAATCCATCATGTATCTTTAAAAAAGGTCACAACTTTATGATCACCTTGAGTGTTCCGTCTATCTGTGCGTAAAATCTAATCTGATCTGCTGTGTCCTTGGAAGATCTCAGGCTGTCAGAGACTTTGTGATGAGGAGCACTACAACTCTGCTGCTCGGACATGTGCACGTGTGCACTTAGTCCAAATCAGGTTCTTTTATAAATCCTTCAATGAAAAAAAACCCGATAGTTTAATTTTCTTTTGACAGATTCACTAAA
Source organism: Toxotes lorentzi (assembly GCA_037833715.1). Classification (NCBI taxonomy): domain Eukaryota; kingdom Metazoa; phylum Chordata; class Actinopteri; family Toxotidae; genus Toxotes; species Toxotes lorentzi. Next base: position 19,710,548 of record JBBMJY010000025.1, on the reverse strand, counting down.
AAAAACATCACAATTAACTTTATGTTATCGTCGTCCAAAATAAAGTAAACTATAGTTCTGTGTGGACAGTGTAGACAGATCGGCATTTGGCTGCTAAACCACCAACAACAACAAAAACTTTCCCACATGGACTCTCATGTCTTTAACTTGTGGCGCTCCGCAGGCTCTAGTGCTCGTCTGTTTGCAGGTCTGTGACATGAAATTGTTTGGGAAGCCGTGCACTGAGCGACCATGTGGGCGTGTTTCTCTCGGCCCAGCAGTCTCCGCTCTTGTGTGGAGTCCAGAGCGCAAAACGCACTTCTTCTGGTGCGACCAGAGAGCGCAAAAGTAGCAGCTCTCCGACCCTGACGCGCACACCATCTCCGGCTCCGGCGGCTCCCCCCCAAATCCAACTTCACTGAGCGGGGAAAAACACATAGAGTTTCTTAACACCTCCCGGTTACTCTTCCAGCCATGGACGCATCTCGAGTGGTAACGCTATATCTGGGCCTGCTCCTTGTTTTTCTTGGGAATATACCGTGTTTCCAGTCTGCTGCTATCATCTCTCCCTCTGCTCCGAGGAGGAACAGGGGAGCCAGGATCCCTCATCAGGACGGACAAAGGTCGTCCAGATTCTTAAAAGACATCTTCGCGTCTTCGCATCCTATGGTGGGCCATAACAAAGAAGACCTAAAGGACGCTATTGTGCCGCATGAATACATGCTCTCCATTTACAGGACATACTCGGCTGCAGAGAAGCTCGGACTAAACGCAAGCTTTTTCCGCTCCTCTAAATCTGCCAACACCATAACAAGTTTTGTGGACAGAGGAACAGGTTGGTTTCAGTCCGCTGCTACATCCATTAGCTCAGTCTTGCATAATTCTGTGGCACAGTTATTATTTTTTTTCCTCAACTGACTGGTCATCATCCTCCTCTTAGATCTTGTCAAAATAAGGTCAAAACCGACAGTAACGCATAAAACCCCACAGAGAAACAAGCTCGCAGCGGCTACTTTTACGCACGCTTTAAATCAGGCAAAAAAAAAAAGGGAATGTGCAAATGCGCTTTTACGAGCACAAAATATCAATAAATAGGTGTTCAAAGCAAAAACTCAGAAGCTGCGGGAATAGCTGCGAACAGCGTTTTAAGCTTCATTCGGATCAGTTTTCCGCACAGTCGCCGAAACAGGTCGTTTTTTTCCCGAATAAGTTATATTACACTTAAATTAACCTCTGGCTAACACGACAGTAAAACCCTAATTGAGGAGCTCTCTAAATGAAGGCTGTAAATCACTGTCAGTGCAGGCTGCAGAAAACACTGCTCTGCTCCCAACCTCCACGTGAATAGGAAGGAAAGTTTTCTTTTTTTTCAGTCGGGATATTAAAGCACTTGCTGGTTGTTTCATTTTCGATTTTTCATTGGTCTCTGAACTCAAACATTCTGAAATAAACTCGTGCGTTAAAATAAATAAATAAAAATACCAACGGAGTTTAATCCGAAACCCGGCACTTATTAAAAAGTTCAATCTGTTGCCGTTGTGGTGCCAAGTATGGCCAACTTGTGCTTGACAAAGGGAGCCAGGGGTCCAGGGGCAGAGCTGGTCGGTGTGAGAAGCAGGTGTTTGGGTCAGTTAACATGTGTAACCAAGTGATTTGACCGGCCTGCGAGGACAAACACAATTTGGTAAACACAAACACATCCAACACACACAAGGGTACATAAGCTGAGTTAATCTTTGCAGGAGAAATAAAAGCTATCTTTGTTTGCGTTCCCTCCTGTCTCAAACACTCCGAGCCTCGGCTCTCGGACGCAGAGTGCGCGCTGCACGAAATGTCCATGGTGATGAGTTGTTTAGTCGGGCTGGTTAAAAAAAACTGTTATTATTATGCAAGGATGCGATGAGCTGCAGCTTCAGCTACTTCCAATACACATCAGCTTTTTTCGAGACTTTTATTCAATGGAGTGTACTTAAAAAAAAAAACAACCTACACTTAAAAGAATTAACACTCTTTCCTCGACTCGAAAAACATGACCGCACTAAAAATACGTGACATTTTCTCACACATTTGCTCGTTTTCAGACAAAAAAAGAGACTTTTAAGAAAGTGAATATAAAACCAAGCGCTTCATCCGTGTGGCCATTTCTTGCAGTGTGAACTGATTTGATAGGAAAAACGCCTCACTCTCTCCTGTGATTTTGATGTGATGTGTCACTGGCTCTGACCCCGAGCTGGACCCTCTGAAAGCTGCTTGGCATCGAACGGCTGATTGGAGTATTTGAACTCGGTGATCTAATTGAGTGTTCATGTCATAACATATCAAACACTGTCTATTCTCCCATAATGACCCAGCTCGGCCACGATGGGCACATCACCAAAAAACGACGAGGGAGGGAAAAAAAATGAAAGAGCACTTCCTCTGCTGTGAAGTGGTTCTTATTTATTTTGTTTTATTTATTTTTTTTTTTTACTGCGGAACCTCCCTTTGCGACCGCCACTTTAATTACGGAAAATTATTTTTCTTCCCGTTGTCTCAGCTCAAGCGCCTTTGGTTTCTTTTGGGATCTTCCCCAGCATCCCCTAAGTGTTGCATTGCATTAACCTGGTGAATGAACCTCAGCTGGGTGTTTTCGTTATTTAAATCGCCCCCATCGGGAGAGAAATACACACGGGGGACAGCTTCTGACGCGTAAAGTAACAGGTTTTGCGTCTTTTACGCATTATTCATCCACGCAGAGACCGGTTTTACTGAGTGCACCTATATGATCTACGGCTTCTTCGGCTTTTACACTTTTGTAGCCAAATGAATTTTGCTTATAAAACCAGGCAGGGTGTTTCCTGGAGGTCAGAAAAGGCAAGATCAGAAAAGAATAACCCGAATCTGAAAATTACTTTTGGCACTTGGGGTAACTCATTAAAGCGCAGATGGTGCAGCCCGGCCTCTCTCTCTCTCTCTCTCCCTCCCTCTCTCTCTCTCTCTCCTACACTCCCCCCCACACCCCACCCCCACCCCTCTCTAAACAGAGACATAGACGACAAAAACATGTTTTGCGTTTGTTCAAATACAACCAACAAGGTCAAACAAAAGTGCACAGGATGCTGCTTTAACCGAGCAATATATATATATTTTTAAATCCACTGCGCCCTTCACCAGTTATCCACCTTCAAGCATCTTAGCGTAATGGAAAAATGGCTTTTTACGTAATAATGAAATTATGAACACTTTGTACATTTTTAACTGTCAACACCAATATTATCTCTCAATAATATCCACAGCCTGTTCAGTCAGTGCAGACGCTGTTAAAGGGGAATGTTGTCGTTGGCAGGATGAGATGAAATATAAGAGGGGAAGTGCTTTAATGAGGAAGATGGGAATTGAGAACTGTTAATTATTTGGTGGACTTGTATTCGATTTGTTTGAGGTCTTATAAAAAACAGAAACCTAATGTAGACCATACGCGGAAAGTCACTGAAACGAGCACAAGGTTTCAATCTGCTTTCACTGTTTGACTCGGCAGGGTTCACGGAGGGAAACTGACAAGCAGATTCAAATATCTCTTCAGAACAAGTTTTACAAATTATATCAGGGGGATGTTCAGATGTAGACATGTCACTTTTATTAAATAAAAAAATAATAAAACAACGCTCAGACAGAAATGGAGACAATCAACAGAGACAGTAAGCTTTTTTTTTTTTAAGAAACACTACAAAGCATTCATCACAACAAGAAATGAAACCCAGGTCTTAGGTTTAAATCCTAATTTTTTACAATACAAAATCTGACATGTAAAACAAAGAAGTTCACATCATTCCCAATGCAACTGAAGTGGTTTCAAGAATTTTCTTTCAGCCTACTTTTCTTGTTAAACTCTGCCCTGGATTTTTGCCTTTACTCAGAAAACTGACTCTCGTTTTGCGAAACTTGTCCAATAAGTAAAATGAATAAATAAATAAATACTAAGGACAAACCGAAGGAAATGAGACAATGATTTCACCCATATTTGTAGAATTATTTCCTTTTGTTCGTGAAAAAAAAAAATCTGTTTTAAAGCGGAAAATGATCCAAGACAAATTGTTTTACTGGCCGTTTTTTTTTTTTTTTTTTTGCACTAAAAGAATAAAGAAACCAAACTGTATCCATACTTTAAAACAGTGTAAGCTGAAGCCCGTGATGATAAGATCATGCTGAACATAAATCACTCTCATCCAAAATGTGTTTTTAAGAAACAGAAAAGCCTCGGGGAGGCTGAGATTGAGATCCCTGTTTGTTAAAGCCTGGTATTTTATATGTGTTTGACGCCTTGTCTCTCAGTGTTATATTCCAGTCTCATTGGTTCGCCTTGATGAAATATTTGCAGGCCTCCTGGGTCTCCAGCAGGGAATAATGCATTAATTGTGTATTGTTCAGTTGAGAGTACAGTATGTCGCCTTTGGTCCGTTGTGTCTGGCAGCACCCAGGGGCCTTCACATCACTAGGCCCCTTGTTTGTTTTTTTTGTGTGTTTTTTTTCTGCCTTACTACTCTGCAAGAGGTCTCAAAAAAAAAAAAAAGAAAAGAAAACTAACCACATTTCTGATGTCCTGACTGCTGCCTAGATTTAAGACTTTCTGAAGCTAAAAAAAGGGGGGAGAAAGTTTACTCCCACTATGCCAGAGTGGTGGAAATTAATAATCAATCTGTCAGCAAGTAAAATGAAAGCAGAGCTATTTTCATTAGAACATGCTGGATTTGATTAAAGGTGGCGTGGAACTAAAATATCGCCAGATTTGATTGGATTATTGTTGCTGCGGTGTCCAAAAACAGAAACAGACCAACATGACAGATGATTGAAAAATAAATACTCGGTTATATAATGTTTTAGACCAAGTCAGATTCTATACTTCCTGCATGTGACGTGAAGTTTAGTTTGCTTTGCATCGTTTTGTGATTTCAAATTGTTCGTGTGCAACAAAAAAATTGCAGGAAATAAAATTAAGAAACTTGAGGAACAACAATTTTGGGGGAGGAAGCCTTAAAGCAGGCTTCGTAAACTAAACCATCGTTTAGCCTTTAGGATTATAAAAGATTTGATTATCAGGTGAATTCAGTTATAACGAAATCAAACCAAAGTAAATCAGAGGAAAACGGTCAACATGCGTTTATAAGTGGAACATATCAGGGTCTGAGGCGGGAGAACCAACAAAGTCTCACCAGCAATAAACGTGGTGTTAACTGAGAGCTTTCTCATTCTTCTCCAAACCGAGGACTTGTCAGCTGTGGTTTGTTTCAGGCAGGTTGAGGGTGGACATTTGAAAAACAAGAAAGAGAGGAAGAGAGAGAGAGAGAGGAAGAGAGAGAGAGAGAGAGAGAGAGAGAGAGGGGGGGGGGGTGGACTCTGTGGGAGAATGTGAGTCCCCCTCCCTCCCTCCCTCCATCCCTCTGAACACTGTACACCCTAAGTGAATCTGACTGCAATTATTTTCTTCTCTTATCCTTGCAGACGATCTTTTGCACTCTCCTCTGCGAAGACAAAAGTATCTGTTTGATGTCTCAACCCTTTCAGACAAAGAGGAGCTGGTCGGGGCGGAATTAAGGATATTCAGGAGAGTGCCCGGGGATCTGCAGACTTCCTTGCAGACGACGGGTCTCTACGACATCCAGCTCTACCCCTGTCGCTCGGACAGGCTGCTGGACTCCAGGTCTCTGGACCCGCTGGACTCCACTAAAACCGGCTGGGAGGTTTTGGACGTGTGGGAAATGTTTAAAGCACACCAGGATCATTATCACCACCCCCACCACCACCACCATCATCATCACTATCAGCAGGGGAACCAGCTCTGCTTCCAGCTCAGGGTCACTCTTGGCAAATCAGACACCGAGGTGGACCTGAGGCAGCTGGGGCTGGACAGGAGCGGCCGGTCCCAGCAGGAGAAGGCCATCCTGGTGGCCTACACCCGCTCCAAGAAGAGGGAGAACCTGTTCAACGAGATGAAGGAGAAGATCAAGTCGCGGAGGTCGGTGGGCGAGAAGGAGGAAGCGGCGGTGGCGAGGGATGCAGAGGAGGAGGGGGTGTCGCTGAGGGGGGTCAAAGGAGAGGGGCCTCGGCGTCGGCGGAGGACCGCGTTGAGCAACCGGCACGGGAAGAGGCACGGGAAGAAATCCAAATCCAGGTGCAGCAAAAAGGCGCTGCACGTGAATTTCAAAGAACTGGGCTGGGACGACTGGATCATCGCGCCCCTGGATTACGAGGCGTACCACTGCGAGGGGGTGTGCGACTTCCCCCTGAGGTCGCACCTCGAGCCGACCAACCACGCCATCATACAGACGCTCATGAACTCCATGGACCCCAACAGCACCCCGCCCAGCTGCTGCGTCCCCACCAAACTCAGCCCCATCAGCATCCTGTACATAGACTCGGGCAATAACGTGGTGTACAAACAGTACGAGGACATGGTGGTGGAGCAGTGTGGGTGCAGGTAGCGGCCACTGTTTGTTCTAAAACAAACAAACAAAACTTTTAAGACTGAAAAATCAAAGTTATGTCTTGATGGGTCCCAGGTTGAAGATATAAAGTCCTCACAGGTCTGAAATGCTTTGACGCATGACGCCTTGTCTTTATTCAAAAGGGATGCACACAAGAGGCGATGTCTGCTATTTATTCCGACTCAGTACAGTCACATTAATTCACGCTCTCTGCCTTAAAGTGTTACGCACAGACATTCCCATCCACGCAACAAGTTATCACTCATCAAACAGGCTTTTGTTTCCCAGAGTGAGACGTGTCCATATGGCACAAGGATTGGGGTACATGGTGTGTGATCTGACTGAGGGCGAGATGGGAGCCTATTGAGTCCGACTGTGCACCTGTTCGTGCCGAGGCCAGAGGACAGTGGGCTCTGCCTGTCAGCGCTTTGTTGCAGCTCTGCCGTGTGATCCTGCCTGCCAGGCCGGATTCTTCTGGGTATGTGCACCCAGGCTGTAATTGCCACTGTCCAGCTGGAGTCATTACAGGCCCTGAGTAAGTGCCTGTCTTCCAAAAGAAGAAAAAAAAGAAAAAAAGAAAAAAAGAATAAATAAGCACACACAGAAATAAAATAGAAAAACAACAAAGAATAATAAAAAAAGTTAAATAGAAAATAAATAAAAGGGGTGAATGTCTAATCTACCAAACACACACACACACGCACGCACGCACGCACACAAACAGACTGGTTTGATGAGAGGAGATAAGATGGTGGTGGTGATGATGCCTTCAAGAGATTGTTTTTTTTTTTTGTCTTACTGGAGACCAGTCTAACGGCGGTGGGAGATGCGTCTTTGCGGACAGAGAAGGACACAAAACCAGACTTGTGCCTCAGTGGGGCCCTGATGTAAAAAACAAACAAACAAACAAACAAACAAACAAAAAAGCACACGTTACTGAGGCGAACTTTTTGCTCAAAAGTCTGCATCTTTACGAAATGCACTTCCACACCTGACTGCGCCAAGGACACGCGGTCAGCGAGAAAGTTTGTCCTCTCTGATGACGAAAATATATATATTAAAAAAAGGACTCGCAAAGGAGACGATATTTAAATGCACATTAGCTTTGAATGCACTGCTGTTCATTATTTTTTTTCTTTTTTTGAGCTGTAAATATTTGTACAGTCCAAAACTTTACAAAGTGCAACGAATGAAGAAATGAGAAAACGGCATTTCTTTGTAAATATACAAAATGCACTCAAATCGGTATAATTTCTATTCTTTAATTATTTTATTATTTGTGATGTACAGAGTTTCATGATAATCATATATTTCTTACATTGATAAGAGTAATTTAAGGTGTATTCGATTTTTTTTCAGAGGGTGGAAAATACCATTATTAATGTCTACCTCATAATTGCATATAGGATCTGAGTTTTGAGGTGCATTCAGTTAGAGTGTAAAGAGCTTTTACAATGATATATAAGATCATTTATATACGTATATTACTGGATAATATTCCACACCATTACTGTACAAATAAAATTCAAAACAAAGTCCAACAGCCTGGTACTTCTGATGATTAATTCCAACCCATTCTCATTCATTTCAGTTGTTTTCAAGGTTTGACTTCCCTAAAAACACATAAATCTGATAGGATCATTGCTGCAGTTTTATCTGTATCTGAAGTAAGGAGCCAATACATATTTTTTCTTCAACAGATGAATCATATGAGAAAAGTGATGTTGTTAGTGGTGTTTTTTGACTCATGAAGGCCTGAATAACTTGTCATAGTCTGAATCTCAAGCCTACAACCACACTCACTCAAAATGAAAAAACATTATTCTTTCTCATTGATTAAATGTTGCTGAAATCACACCAAAAGCTTGGAAAACACATGGTCTGTTGATTTAAGATGATACAGAACGATGAAAATGAAGGAAAAATGTTGGGACATATTTAGGTCACTGTAGTTACAGTGACTTTTTAAGCTTAAAGCTTTTTTTCCCCACCTTTAAATCAAAATCAAAATCCCCCAGTAGGATGTATACAGTACATATGGAGCACATATACCTTTGCCTTCAGGTATGCTAATCTCTTCTCCCCCTTTTGTAAACAGTCATCATAGACAAGAAATGTCACGATTCAGTGACTGGCTGGCTTAGGATTGCACCACAAAAACCATATAAACATATGGTGACCATCCAAGGAGAAGGAGATCCACTGACTGACTGACTGTCACTGATATGGCACTGAATGTACGAACCCCAGCTATTTCCCAATGAATTAGCCCCACCAGGGTCAAGTTTACTTAACACTTTAATGTTTCCCAATCTGTGGATGAAAAAAAAGAAGAAGAAGAAGTTTGAAAGAAGGGATTGCTTCCATATAGGCTATCGACCTTGGCCTGGAAACAATTAGGAAATTGCTTTGAAATGTTATATGTTGTCCAGGCTCTTGTACAGTATCATGTCACTCCCCACATGTTTGGTAGGGGGAAACAGAGGATGCTAAGTGCACTCTTTAGCAGTCACCGCAAATGACTGACACAACAACCATTCCCTTGAGTATAACCAAATGGCCCTCCGGGCTATATGTCTGGAGCACCATCGCTGGGGTGCCGCTACGAGCTGAGCTATCCCTCCTGCTCACAAGTGCACTTTGGGAGATACTCTGCACCGCCATGAGTCTCTTTTCACTGCCAGAGACGAGGGCTTTGCAGCTGATTCTGGATTAGAAAAAGCAACTGCATGGTAACTCGTGAGATAAAGCCTTACTTTTTGATTTATATTTATTTGACAAGCTCCCCGGTCTGGTGGGTACAGGCTTGGAGGTGAGACTGAATGTTAAGGGAACAGTTAAATGGTGATGAAAGGGAAAGGAATGCTTTGTTTACCCGCTTCAATCCCTCACTCTTAAGTTAAATGTTCCAATAAAGTTCTTCATCACAACCGCCTTATTGTCCCTCCACTCCACACTGCGGCAGAGAGACCCACAAAAAAAAGTGTTTATTTGAAACTTGGTCCTAATATATTAGTCTAAGCAAACCGAAAATGGCAGAGAGACGGGTCCTTTTCATCAGAAATGTGGAGAATGTATAACACAAATAGTCTTGACACCCCACATCTGTGCGTGGAGGCTCCTCTTTAGAGATCTGTGAGGCTGCATAAGTGAAGATCTACTAGGTGTTGCTCTCACTGGAAATCTCAGGAGCGTCTCCAAGATTTACAAAAAAATTGCAAAAAAACAAAAACAAAACAAAAAAGTCTTGGCTCATATAGAGACATAAGTGTTCCTCTGTTATCAGTGATGTCCTCCTTGACAGGAAAGGCATAAACCACAATGATCTTTCAGGCAGGGAGCGAGTAGTATTTGTTAAATGTGAAGGAGCATGAGAAAATTTATCACGAGGACTGAGATCTTATCCTTTGATTTGTTGAATGTTTTTGATTCAAATGTGGAAAGGGGAAGAGAAAAGAGGAGCTCGGTCACGGCCAAGGCCTGACTTTTACACAGCTACTGAGAGAATCCAGCAAGGACTTGTTATTTATTTGTCAGTGCCTGTTTCTCTGCGCACAGATTTTGTTTTGCCTCCAGAGGGGTCCCTTCGTCTCTGGTTTCTTCTAGTTCCCACCATTATGTTTTGCAGATACTGAAGTTCCCTCTACAATAAAGCTTGACACCTTTCTCCAGCCAAGAACACAGGCCGGGGCAAGGTAGTGCTTCTCTGTGCCAAACAGATGCAGAATAAAAACACTCTTCCAGACACTCCAATGCGCGATGTGTGCATTTGCATGCAACATTATTCATGGAGTGTGTACTTCTATATGTATTTGCGTGTCTGTGAGTGTGCATCAGTGGACAGAAGGGCAGCAGCATACACAGATGGACAGATGAGTGGTGCAGGGGAGCAGCAGATGCCTGAAGTGACCCCTACTGCTGCCTTTCATTGAACCACTGACTTCAACACAAAGGCAGGGGCGGCCCCAAACATTAAATACACTTGCTTGTGCCTTAATGCCAGGGGTCACTACTTTTTTTTTTTCCCCCTGGGATTCATTTTCTTGTTCTTGCTTTGGAAGGAACAAAAAAGTGTCATAGAAATTTTTTGAAATCATTTCCCAAATGAGAAAACTGTAAAAACTGTGGTCACACTCGGTGCTGTTGAAGCCGAGACAGATAATAAGCCCCAGACAGGGCAGCCACAGTGTAACAAAAGAACGGGGTGTTGTCCTCTAAGGGGGCATCTGTCTTTTCCTCTGCCTCTTCTTCCTCTGTGGCCCTACAGAAAGCCATCCCTCCCTCCTGTCAGACCATACGGTAACAGGAAGACAGCAGACACCTCCACTTCACCACAGATAACCTGCTAATTGCATTAAACTCACTCCCAACTGTGCTTTTGAAACATGAGGATGAAGCCAATGTTGTTTATTTCAACCGTGGTAGAAACTACACTTTAACATGCTTTGCCATTAAGTCATTTATGGTTCTTGTGTCTTAGAAAATCCACAGATACAACATTAAATACACTTAAAAACTCTGAAAACAGCAAAAACTAAAGTCAACTTGATATATCTGTTTGGAATACCTGTCCAGAGAAGCCCGTTTTTCTTCTGTTTATTTTCTAAAGGAATGTCTGAGGGTGCCCTTTCACCCCTCCTCATCCATTTACTGCCCCTGGTCTATGTTACAGATGGTGACCCAGGTCCTCACCATCCCTGATTAACAAGCACACCTTCAGATTCTCCTGCAAAACACTGCAGAAAGGAAGATTGTCTTTTTGTATGCTTGTAGTCCATCGTTTTTTTCTTTTCTTTTCTTTTTTTTTTGTTGAGTGTATCTGCGTGTTTGTGCGAGGATCTGAATGAGCTCAAGTCAAAAGTAAATTTACTCAGTTAACTCTGACAATGCTTATGTTTGGGAGCAGGGCAAGGACATGACCTCTCTGCCAATTCACATCCGCAGAGGCTTGTGGAGAGGAGAGGGAGGGTCGTTGACCAATAGTGGCTGGACAATGGCATTCACTGCTCTGGACTATTGGAGGACAAATTAGGGCTAAAATGTATAACGTCAAAAGAAAAGACAGGAATTAAACCGCAAAGCAGCTCCAGAGTAGCCTGGAATAAGTTTTAAGGTTCAAAAGTGAAGAAGAACCCAGATTCTCAGAGTCAGTGGTGTAGTTCCTTCTCTCCTGATTCATGCTCAATCAATGCACATTAACTTTTTCACTCCTCTACATGAGACACACCTGAAACAAAAAAGGACCAGGGTGGTAAAAAGAGAGGTTTTGGTTCTGCATTGTAAACTGAGACATGTAGGCAAACAAACATGGGTCAGGGGCAATGAGGCAGCAAGACAGGGATCTGACTTTGGAAGAGGGGGGGGGGTGATGGTGGGGTGGAAGGTGGAAGGTGGAAGGGAGGAGGGTGGCGGGGTGCAGGAGGACTTGATGGACAACTCCACAACTCGGCAGAGGCAGAGCTTTCACTTAAAAATGGTGCCTGGCCTATCTCAAAAGGTCAGAGCCCAGAACACTAACACACTACATTAATCATGAGAGGCTGCGGCTTACCTGTCTAGCGTTTCAGCCGTGCTGTACAGTTAACCTCAATTATGCTTGATTACGAGGTGTGGAAGACGCAGGACCTGGGCTGGGCTGTGCAAAAGATCAGGCATCAATAATGCAATTTCAGATTAGATGTGCCCGTCTGTCACTGAGCAGAATGGACAGAGTGGTTTCTTGGGGAACGGGGTCCAGGGTCAATGAACAGGTAAAGAAAGGTGCAAGTTCTTTGTGATATCATTCCTTCTTGTAAGGTCTTCACATAGAGTTCCTGAGCTAAAACAAAGCACAAACATATGCATACGCACAGACATATGCATATGAGACACAAACACATACACCAAAGCATTGTGTGGTGTACCAAAGAGAGCTAAAGGCTTCATGCTGTCCCAGCCCCCTTCTTGGTAATTGCCCCATTATGTGTTGGCGGTGGATGGAGCCATTACAGATGTTTTATGACGGGGCCATTTTCATTTTGTCTTCCCAATGAGGGACGGATTTATGGTGCAAGGCAGTCTTCCGTTCAGGGATAAAAAAAACCCCCCTCACCACCGCATTCCCTAATACACACACACACACACACACACACACACACACACACACACACACACACACACACACACACAGACTTGTGTTTACACACACAGAAACAGAATTGCAAGTAAATTCATTGCATTATCTTTTATATGACTGTCATAACTCTGAGTCTGACCTGCCCTCCCTTCACCCAGCTCACTGCTGTGCCCAAGGATGTGAGTGAGGCTGTTGGCAGCAGCTTATGAGATGAATAAATGTTTGATGGCCCCGTGGAACAAGGCACACTTCCAGGCCGGTCGTCAGTCTGTTCCCCAAGGGGGGAGTGGGAGGGAGGTTGCTGGGGGAAGACCTCCTCGAAGAGTCCCTGGTCTGCGGGGAAGCAGCAGGCCTCGAGTAAAACCAAGTCTGACACTTTCTCACCAAATGTTATCCTACTAAAAGGAACCATCATAAAGGGCAAAGTAAACAGCAGTTAGCTTTTCAGAATTAATCTCTTTTAGCTCACACTGAAGTGTTTGAAGTGCTGAAGACTCTTTGGCTGTGTGGTTTCTTTCCAGAGGCTGTTTTGGTGTGGTTCCCCAGAGTTCCCGTTTGGAAATCAAATCTTTAGCTCAGTAGCTTTTATGCCAAGAAAAATATTGGTCATAAATTGGTGCCTGAACACGCAGTCTAATTACAGGGCTGCGGACTGAAAATTTGCCCTGAAACTCATGGCTACAATTATTAAGGTTAACAATAGGGACACTGGGGTAGCGTTCGCAAAGCTTCAAAGAGCCCAACTTCGTTTATGACTTGTTTAAGTGGCACAGGGAGACGTTCTGAAATAGGAGTAGGTCCCTATCTGTGTCAGAAATAGTTTTCCTTTCCTGCACAAACTGTGGAAAGTTGTCAGGTACAAGTCTTTTAACAAACAAGGTCAACAGAGGAACACTCATTATTAATCATTTACCAGAGGAGCACAAAGAGAGCTGGAGAGACTAGATAGCCCAGAGGACCCAGGGGTTTGTGACTGAAACACTGCCTCCTCGTGTTACACACACACCGGCCACTGTGATATTTCTGACACCTCGCTCCTATCACCCCTACCTGCCCACTGGTGAATGATTTTCTCACTGTGGCCCTCACCTCAGAGGCACACCCCTGTTTTTCTCTTTCCTCGAATTTGCCACAATTCGACTTTACTGAAACGCCCACTGCTGTGGCTCCAAACGGCAGGTTTGTACTGCAGCTGTTTGAACTACATCAGGAAATCCGACCTGGCCTGAAGTGCTCGTGGATGCATGGTGCATGGATGTGGAGTTGAATGAATGATGTATAGCTGACCAGGCCTGAGGTTAGTTTCCGTCAATTCCCTCAAATACTGCTCTTTATTCACTACAACATAAATTCTCCGGCTCTGGCATGAGGAATGGAGTGAGGTTTGTTTGACCAGATGTAACTTTATCAGGGACTCTCTCTCCCCCTGCTATTCTTGTGTCTCTCACATCTCTTAGCTCAGGCACAAAAAAAGTGAGCTCTCACACAATATTTCTGTTTGCCGTAGTCTGACCTCTTTGTGAACTGCGGTAAAGTGAAAGGCACTTTCAGCCAGGGGGAATCGGATGGCAGTAACCATATGCCTTTCAACTGATACAAAGGTGGGAAAGGGGGAGGCCAGGGGTGTGTGTCTGTGTGTGTGTGTTTAGCAGGGTTTTGGGGGGGTAGTGTGTGGGGGTGGGGGGTGGGGGGGGGTTGCATGCTAGAGTGAAAAGGAAAGTGCCGTGCTGCATCTTTTTGTGTTGGTAAAGTGATGGCAGTTTAGGGTCGGCTGGGGTGGGGGGGTTGCTGGGGGAGGAGGAGGGGGGTGTTGTTGGCTGGATGCGGTGCTGAACTCAAGGAAACGTCCGGCCGACTGACTGTTGAGATGGAGCCCTCTTATGGATGAGTGCAATGAGTAAACAGCATTCCATTCCCTGTGTCTGACCCGCTCTGTCCCTCTATTTTTGTCTCTCTTTCTTGTCTTACTTATGGTCTGTCTATATTAGCAAAACACTTCACCTCCCAGTGTGTCTCTGCTGTCTGATGTACTCGAGAGCCACTTTTCACTGACCTCTGACTGACCATCAGCCTCCTTATTAAAAAAACAACAACCAGGTACTCTGTAAAACATCATGGAGGAATTTATAGAAGCCAACTCATCTTTTCTCACTGACTTAATGTAAATGTATGCACTTTATTCAGTTCAGGTTAACTCAACATAAAATTTCCAATTTTTATTCTGAGATCATTTCAGAAATTAGAAGTTCAGCTGAGTTTAAGTCTTTTGACTTGAACTAGTGAGTTGAATGAATCCACTGCTGAGAGTTCACTCAACGCATTAAATTAAGTTTCTAAAGAAACATGACTTGTAGATTAGCAGACTTCCCAGCATGCATTGTTTAAAAGGCTCCAGAGAGCCTTCTTGGAAACTTGTATGTTTGTTTGCTAATGAAGACAATGCAAACCATGATTAAGACTGGGGAATGGATTTCAGTCTCCTATCCCCATACACTTATGATCTGACAAGGGTATTGAGAGCAGCCTCATGTTGAGTTTGAACAAACTGGTACAAAGTGGGTCCTACAGGAACAGCTGCTATGAGCTCTTCATGTTGAATGGATGTAAAAAGTGGTTCGTTGCTGACTGTAACCTGTGTGACTGAACAGTTGTTGATTCAGCTCAATAACTTATGAACTTGTTTTCTCAAGTTCAGCTAACTTAGCTTAGCTGTGTTAGATGCACTTAATGAGGAAAATGTGTTATCATAGCAATAAAGTCTAGAGTGTTTTTTTGCACCATGCACATAATCACATAAATTGTTGTCATATTATTTGGATACAGGTGTTTTTTGCAACAATACACTTGTCATGTGTTAAAAAAATCTTTGTTGCTCAAAATGTCTGCTTCAGCATGTTTGTGTTGAACTATAGCATTTTTCGATATTGAAGTTCAGTCAGTTTCCTCTTGCTACCATTTGGAGCTGCAGGATCATGGTTACCTGTGGCCTCAAACTGTGTGAAAGAGTAGTAATGTCAACAAGATGCTGTCCATCATTTGATCTATGTCCATCAGTTTGACATCAATAACACAAAGAGAAAAGTGGTAAGAACTGAACCCAAACCAAACCAAATAAATGATTTAAAACAAGAACGTATCATAGTAATAACAATCTGTTATTGTGTTATTATTCACAGGTCATCGACAGCTAAGAAACAACAGACCTGGAGCTGGTGGGGATTCAGTGCTTTGCTCAAAGACACTTCAGCATGCGTCACACGTTAGACCGATAGATCCGTCTTCAGCCATGAATTCAGCTTGCTGCCGTGACACTTACAGGGTCACTCCACATATTTTTATGTGGCACAGAGTACCACTTAGCATTTTTGGAATTTTTTTTTTAAATCTTGACCTATAATAGGGACTAAAGGTGAGTTCAGTCAGTGAGTAAAGCAAAGTTTTACCTAACCTTTTGTGTTGTCTGTCTATTCAGGCCTGACAGCCAACGTGTTGATTGTACAGTCATTCAGCAAGCTAGCGAGCAATAGACGCATCAACTATGTGTTCATGGAGCTTGCTTGTTTCTGCATATGACATCTTATGTCTCACATTGAGACATTTTCAGCTCCAGCCATCATTTTCTTTGCCTCCCCGGGCAAATACATGTCACTTCGTGCCTAACAATGTCTTTTCACTTACTTTGCATCGAACTATGTTCCATTGAAAACTTGCCTCTTGTTCTGTCTGAAAATACCTTGGTAGTCAGAACATCTCAGCTGCATCAGCCTTTAGGTTGTAGGAATCATACAGTATAATTCACAGGTATCATGACATACAGATGTACAGTTTGTGTTCACATGCCTTTCCTAGTTAGTCGGCATATTTCAAAGACATATAGATTAGATTAAATCTAGATTACATAATGGGACACAGAAGCAAACATTTTGAGATATAAAAATGAAGCACAAATGCCCTTATCAGTTTGAAATCAGGGCCAGTACAATGTTGATACACATACACATCTTAAAATGATTTGCTGCCTTATTACTATACAGTCAGTAATCTCTGTGTATGGTTACAGTAGATATAGGGAGCCAGCGTGTTTAGTAGGAAAGGAGGACAGACAGGAAGAAGGTTTGTTACAGAAGCAACATTAATCTATTCCTCTCGGCGCTCTTTGAAGAGCAGCAGCAGCTATGACAGGCTAAATGTTTCCAGAGATGTCACATTTCCACAAAATCTAAAAAGGCTCTTGCGAGCACTCATCCTTTCATGTTTGATTGTGTGTTGGAGATCCTATGATAAACAGACGAGGGTGGTGGTTGGAGGGGAAAGGGGGCTGGGTGGAGGGGGTTTTGGGAGAGGGGCTGTGGATGGGAACGTACTCTGCTGCTCGGCCTGCTTCGCCACCGGATCCAGATGCTTTTGCAAATTACCTCTTTGTCTACTTCAGAGGGGTTCGAAACGCAAGTCTGAATTAAGATCAGGGGCTTCTCTTCAGACTTCTAGGATTGCAGGGTTATTGCACAGAATCTGATTAATCTGGGGCAAACTATTCCATCCACCCCT
Source organism: Toxotes lorentzi (assembly GCA_037833715.1). Lineage (NCBI taxonomy): Eukaryota > Metazoa > Chordata > Actinopteri > Toxotidae > Toxotes > Toxotes lorentzi. The sequence goes on along the minus strand of JBBMJY010000025.1, from coordinate 19,693,445 downwards.
CTCACTTGTGCACTTACTGGCCCTAAAAATGCATATCCACCCTCAGACAGACATTGAACAGATGCTGCAGAGCTGCTGCGAACCATTAAGCATGTGAGATGCAGCTCATCACCATCAAGTCGGAGCAGAACCCGGCAAAGCAGGTACATTTAACACCACATGTCCTCTGGAAGCCAAATACACACTTCCTGTGAGATCACCGGAATCATCATGCTGAAATGTGTTGGCCACACACACACACACACACACACACACACACACACACACACACACACACACACACACACACACGCACACATACACATTGTCTCTTCCTGTCTGTCTCCATCTCTCTCCTCCTCATTCCTCCAAGGCTTTGTGTCCCTGTTTGTCAGTCCCGTCCCACCATCTTTTCCAGCGCCGCTTAAGTGTTTTGTGTCTCAACACTCTGTTAGAGAGTCATAAAATTCTTGTGGAGAAAACAGAGCACTTCCAGCTGAACTCCGGAGAAGGAGCAGTAAAGAGAATGTAAACTTAGGCAAAGAAACAAAACGGAAAAGGAGGAAAAAATTATGTTCTCATAAAAATAAAATAATAAAAATACCAGAACAGTAGTGAAACATCTTTTCAGCATTTTTTAATAAAAGCTCTTAACAAGCGTGTGCATTGATGGATACAGTTTCATGAAAGAGTGCCATTCACTTGTCTATGACTGCATTTAACTTGCACCAGTGCCTCCCTACAGGCTGTAATCAATAGTTTATGAATGAAATCTTCAGTAGTGACATTAAATATGAATTAACTCTCTGAGTATATTGTCCTTTTTCTGTTTGCGAGAAGAAAACACTGGCTCTTCCTGCCTGAAACTTTAACCTCTGGAGACCCGAGTCCTCCTCCCATTACATTTAGCCTATGTAGAAATAGCACTCTGGCATGCACAGATAGAAAGCACACAGATGCAAAGCATTTGTGCTCATAATCCTCCACCTCTGGGGAAGTTGGTGGCAGTCTTCTCATGGTTTGAGGATGGTGCGGTCGCAGATCTCCTGGTGAGTTTGGTATGAGCCATTAGGAAAGGAAGGAGGAGGAGGAGTAGGAGGAGGAAGAGGAGGAGGAGGTGGCAGAGGATGAGGAGGTGGAGAAGGAGGGCATTCCTGATTTCCAGCCAGGCTGATCGGCAAAAGCCTGCTCCTCATCTGTCCCACAGAGGCAATGCTCTCTGCAGCCAGCAGGGTGTCCTGTGACTGGCACATCTCGTTAGCGCAGGGAGGGTGAGGGTGAAATTGAGAAAATGAGATTGGGAAAGCAGAGTTAGTTTGTTCTCAAGCCTGAAGCCTGTTTGCTTTGGTTCAAATCAGGGAACGGGTTCCAGAAATGCATCATTTCAATGCATGTAAAACAGCAAAATTACTAAATAACCATAACTCATCAATGAAGGCCACGTGAGAGCCATTCCTCCCTTCACTGCCCAGCAATATGGGACATCAAAGGACTCTCTTCTGGGGTAAAACTTTAACCCATAATTCATGGCACGTTTAACCCGTAATGTACAGTGCTTCCAGTCGCTGGGTGGGATCACCGGTGGTTCGGAACAAGGTCTCAGCCCCTTTGCTGTGTTCTCAGACAGCTGAATAAACCAGACAGACAAGCAACAACACTTCTTTTTTGAAAGACTTTTCTTTGTTGCAAGCTGAGTTTGCACATTTGACAAAGATGATAAAACAGAAAAATGACCACAAAGGATTGTTAGCTGTTTTACATGTCACGTGGGTCATGCGTGAACAAATATACATTCACTTTCTTTGCCAAAAATGAATTCATAAAAATACATTTTGTTATGCTCTGCAGTGATGTAGCCTCTCAAGAGCAAACTGTGATTAAAAACAGAGTCCAAATAGGCGTATTTGGCATTTTGGAGGGTAAGTGCACCAAACATTGATACAGAACATATGAAAATCTTTTCTGTTTAACAGTGTTACTCAAAGAAAAAGAAGAAAAGAGAGAAAAGAAAAGTTCAAAGAAACACTTATTACTTACCTACTGAAAAATGGGAGTTTTCACTGCACCTGAGCTGAATGTCTCTAGACTGTGGGAAGAAAGTGGATCACCCACAGGAAATCCACACAAACATGGAGCCTCCACACAGAAAAGAGCAGCAGCACTGACTTTTTTTTTTGTCCCCTCAAAAAATATTCTCTCCACTGCATAATGTAATGGTTTGTCCTTGTCTGAAGACGAAAGCCCCCTGATAGCCATAATATACAGTCAGCCATGACTCCTTGGCTTGTGTTCCTGGACTCAGACTGAACTTGAGTGCATCTGTGCACAGTAAACTTTTCTGTTTAGTCTGGCTGCAACATTCTACTAAAAGATTTTGAAACTTGCCTCTTTATAAAAGAAAGAAAGAAAGAAAGAGAAAAAGGGAGAGTATGAAAGAAAAATGCACTTCCTTTAGACTGGGAACTTTGTCCAAAAACCATCCAACCGGTTGAGAATGTGGAGAAAAGTGCAGAATGAAACAGTGGAGAAAGAAATTGCATCTATTAATTAGTGTCAATAAATGCATGAATTTACAGACATGTCAATTTTATGAGCCTCTGGCTGGAGTGCCAACACTATCCACTAACAGCAAGTTGGCCAAATAAAATGGCTCAACTGTTTATGATTGACTGTGCTCACAGGAACAACAGTTAAAGTTTGGCATAATGTGTTTGCCTACCTAAAGCAATTTTTATAGTGTGTGTGTGCACATTTAATATTTTTTGAACATCTGCTCAGAATGAGAGCAACACAGATTCGGTTTTTAAGACATGTGCAGTACAGATGCACGAGTTTCCACACAATTCAGATTTCGCTTCTCTTCTCAAAATGAAACAACTCATCATTAAACGTGGCGATCTGTGCTTGTAAAGAAAATTACATGAGCTATTTGAAATCGATAACAGAGCCCCTCCAGCCCCTCCACAGAAATGTGTGGGACTGTTGTGGTCCACTGTTTGCTGATTTATTGCCCTTATATACTACTGTGTGTACTTAACTTGCCTCAGAAAACATGTGGATAGAAGTTACAGCGCCTCTCTTTTTTTCCCCCCTCACACAGACCACATTGTGCTCTTCACCAATCATATTGCAGGCTTTGCAATGTCATTTGAGGTGGGAACCCTCGTAGGAGGGCCTGAACTGCGGGTAGGTGGGGGGGTGGGGTGCAGTTAGGGATGGGGTGGGGGGGTGGGAGTTAGTTCTTAGCCAGACACTAGGCTGAATAAATAAACCCGGAAACATTAAAAGCCCTTTTCCCCTTCACCTTTGAACTTGTGCATTAGATTGTGTAAACATACATCGAGACGCTTAGACACAGCTTGTCCTGACACTGTGCTACTCTCTCTGATGGTTCTTCCTCCTCTGCAACTGCAGATCTTCCCTCAGGTTTCTCTGTGCGGGAGCGCAAAGGGTCAGGAATAAAAGCAACACAATTTACAGGAGGAAAAGTGGGATTTTTTTTCTCTCTGTGGTTTGTTGTCAAATGACAATAATCTGCCACAGCATTCTACACTGCATGATTTCAGCTTTTGTGGCCTGTGACTTCTTCAAACAAAGAAATGTCACTGGTTGCATATTTTCTACTGGTTGAGATCATTTCAAACAAAAAGTGAGTTTCCTTGCTGAATTGTCAGAGCCTCACAAGAAAAAAAAAAAAGCAAAGATTAGCTAAAGTTCTTAAAACATAAGCATACAATTTTCAGCATACGTGTGGCAAAAATCTCTTATCAGACAAGTTCTGTCTAAATTGAGTCTTAAAAACTTAAATTTCTTGCCCATTCACTGAAAATATTTCCACCTGTTTACAGTAGGAATAAACTTTTTTTCAAGAGATTTCCAGAAATAACTTTTTCTTGGAACATAAAATACATAAAGTAGGTTGCTGCACTAAAATCAAGAAATCTGAAACTTTATTAGAAAATACTTGACACAAGTTTATTTTTACTGGAAACAAGTAGAAATAATCTGACTAAGCAACCAGATGTTTTCACTTGTTTTAAAAACTGTAGCACACGTTTTTGCCTCACACGACAAAAGGCCACAAAAAAATCTGGTTGCCTTGAAACTGGAGGTTGCACCATTTCCACTGTCTCAAAATGCCGTAGTCAGCGCCAATCTCAGTAACAAAAACAATTCACCTTTTGTGACTGCTTCCCAATAAAAGTCACCCATGTTTTACCAGGTGAACACTTTTAATGTGAAGCAGCAGCAGAAGGAAATGTTTTAGTGCAAAGAGTACAGAACAGTGAGATAAAACTACAAACTAATGCAGGATTGCAAACATAGAATGGCAGGTTCCACCACTAACAATGAAAATTACTTTTTTTATAGAAAAATAGTTAAGGAATGTAAATTCATTGAATGGCTATTGTAGAACATGAATAGTATCTAAAACTAGGTTGGATTTGATGAAAATATGAAGATTATAAGGATTTTAAGGACTAAATTATAGAAGAAAGACAGCATATTTTTTTTTAGCTGGCCATACATAGAAATGCAAAAGTGCATTAATGCTGGTATGTTAAATATGGCTTGGTGACATGTTTTTGAGTTTCCCTTTTTTTCTCCATTTAGGTTGGCGACTGAACACAGGCATTTCAGCAGTGCCATATTTAAGTAGACAGAGGATGAAGTTACCACTGTGTACTTTTGAAGAACTACCTGGGTGGGCAGAGAGGAGAGGAGTTTGTAAATGGGCAGTCAACATGCAAGCACATACTCACACACACCGACACATGGGGCGAAAAGAGGAGAACAGGACTCGAGCGAGAATCCAGATCTGAGGTAAGAATGCAAGTGTTTCAGCTTTACAAACCAAAGCTTAGCTTGTGGGGATCATGTTTTGTCATGTTTGAGGCCCTACAATGTGCATACAATGAAAAAAGCACACATTGATACACTAACTAAATCCAAATTGAGGGATTTTTTTTGTTTGCCACAGTGAAGTCATTAACAAACATCACTGCAAAGTTAAAAACACAACAAAGTCAACAAAAATCTGACAAAAAACACGACTGATTTGAAATTCCTCATTAACAAAGTACCTGTCCTGGCCACTCGGACATCCACACGCTCATTTGCTCGGTCGTCTGTCCTCAGCAATTCATGTTTCCCTCATATGTGCATACAGTATGTCTCTGTTTATGTGTGTGTTCATGCCACTTGGTGTGTGTCAGCGTGTTTGTGTGCATATGACCCGCATTATACTGCTTTACTTTGGTTACAGAGTCCTCTAGGTTTTTTTGACTCAGGAGCTGGAGCCCCAAGGCAGACAGCAGGGGTTCTATACTTAGTTTCCTGTATAAAATACCTCCGCACTCCACATCCTAATTAATGTGAAGGGCATGCCCAAGATCCCTATAAAATCATACAAGACTATACCAATTTCCTGGTAGCTTGCTCGCTACATGTGCTTCTTGTTCCTCAGCATAAGAGTTTCCTTCCCTGCAAACCCCATGAAGATTTATACACCACCACTACCACCACCATGCCCGCTCCCCCTCCACCTTTCATTCTTCTCTCTTCTAGCATTTTCCCTCAGTGTGATTTGTACTTTATAACATGATACACAGAGATTAGACTTTCTGTCCCTTTTACTTTGAAATAAAACATGAAGATCTCATGAAAAGGGACTGTCAGAGTAGCATAAGAAACACATGGCGTCTGCTGGTTGACTGAGAAACTGGCTTAAATCATTTGGCTTGGAAACGAGCACAAAAGATTTTTTTTGTGTGTGTGTTTCTCCGTTTCTGTGTGTGTGCGCTTGGGAATGTGTGATTGTGTTGGTGAGTTGGTGCTCAGTTATGAGAGGCCAAAAAAACAGACTTATTTAAAATTATAAAGGAACACAGACTGATTGCATGCACGGCTGCACCCCAACACTCCGAAGCAGTAACAAAGGCCTCTGTCTGAAACGTAACAGATCCCCCCCAAACACACACACACACACACACACACACACACACACACACACACACACACACACACACACACACACACACAC
>JBBMJY010000025.1:19657639-19687323 GCA_037833715.1 Toxotes lorentzi | reverse complement strand
ACACACACACACACACACACACACACACACACACACACACACACACACACACACACACACACACACACCAACACACAACGTAGACATGAGCACTTTCACAAAGTATGCATACAAAGCTCTATACCACTATTACTATGTTTTCTATATGCATTTGTAGTGTGGCTCTAGGTAATCTTTTGTTTTCTCTGGTTCATTGTGGGCTCATGAGATGCTGAGATGATCAACTGTGATAAACTGACTGACGTTTGTGTTGCAGTTTTGCATCAAGAATCATTTGATCCACTGCAAGGAAAATGTGCTTTTGACAAACTCCAATAAGCCAAAACTCATCTTACTTTCACGTGGTATACATCTAGATTTTCAAATAACTTCAAAGCTTCAAAGACTGCAGCCTGCTGACTACAGCCTTGTATGAACGTGGGCTTTTGCAGAATTGTCCAATATCCCTGTTCTTGCCTGGTGATATGTTTAGAGAGTGACTACCAATTAATGACAACCAGTTGAGCTTGTTTTGCTTCCCTTGTGAAATCCAAGAACATTGTACCACCAGATACTTCACCCCTCAAAGGAAGGCAATGGAGAAATATATTGAGTTGTTACTTGCCGCTGGTATTATTTGTCCATCGTTGCTGAGGCTGAGTTGTTTTTTGTGGAAAAGAAGGACAAGATGCTCCATCCCTGCATCAACCACATGGGCCTGAATGACATCAACATCAAGAACAGGTACTCCCTCACTCTTATTTCTATTGCTATTGAACTTTTGCAAAGATCTTAACCATTTTAGACCTCAGAAATTCTTTTCATTTGATAAGGACAAGGGAGAAGGACAAATGGAAGACCATATTTGTCCATATCCCTTAAACCAGTGGTGTCACTGGCTTAAGGGAGATGAATATCCATTTCTGGTTTGGACTGATCACAAAAACCTGGACTATATCTGGACTACGAAGCAGCTCAACTCCAGACAAACCAGGTGGCCTCTCTTCTTTACAGAATTTGATTTCAGTTTGTTTCATTGCCCTGGCTCTAAGAACACTAAGCCTGATGCTCTGTCCCACCTCTGGAGAGGTTTTCCGAGATTGTTCACTGGTTGCCCTCTGCCAGGAGAACAGCAGAAGAAATCTTGCCCCATGTTTTTTTTTTTTTTTTATCTGGATGGATTCCCTATGGATGTAGTGTCAGACCAGGGGCCACAGTTCATCTCGCAGATCCAGAAGGCTTCACCTAGCCGACTTCCTCAATGTATTTAGTCTGTATGAACCTTAGTTCCAGGTCATCTTGTGTCAAGTGTTCCAACCTTTTTCCTTGTGTTAGTTCTTCTGGTTTCCCTGATCTCTGCACTGTTGTGGACCTTGCCTTTGCCTACCAAACTGTTTGCAAGTAAAGACGGTGATTTTTTGATTAAGATTCTGCGTCTGAGTTGTGCTATTAAGTCCTTTACTTGTTTACTCCAGTTGTTCTTGACAGTACTTTTAACAAGATGTAGAAGAAACTGGTCATTGTGGTTTCCTGCTTCTCTTCAGTTTACATAATGACAAGCTACTGTGACTTGAATAAGAAAATGATGAGTGATGTGAGAAGGAAGCATAAAACAGGCATTAAGAGCTAACTGCATGCTGTCAATTTCAAAACTGTGATATCATGTATTATGTCTGTGAAGTGTCAATTTATTGGACCTCAGTTTCCGTTTGATCAGGGTGGTGTTGACATACAGTCAAATACAGTCCTTTGTTCACTGGTGCTTTAGTGATTGTGTAGAATAATACTCTTGTTATTAACATACAAATCTTGCCCACTGTAGCTTTAAATGTTAAACAACAGGTCTAAATAAATCACAGAGTATGGTAGTGACCAACATTCGCTCTCGATTTTTGCTTTTATGGTGGCCCAGGATGAATCATCTCTACTCATTGAAGTTCTTTACAAAGACCAGGTCCCAGTTCAAGGAATGTGTGTGAGTCACTGCTGCTCATCGGACGACTGTCTACTGCTCGCCTGGAGCTTCTCTTCCTGATCACTCCCCAGAGACCCATTCAATCAAATCCCCATATATTTTGTAATTAACTTTAACTGATGACTTTATGCAATAGTTGTGTTTTACTGTCTGCTTTAAATGTCATTTATCATCCTCCAAGTTTTGGAGATCCGAAAGTGAGACCCTCCCCTAAGCTGAGCCAGTCAGATCAGACTGAGCCTGTTCTGAGCCGTGACCCTGCTACCCCTCACCCTCCATCCAACCACCTCCCCCGCCTCCCCTCTCTCTGGGTGTCTTATGACTGACCAAGACAGCTTTATTAGCCTACGGCCAGCCTGGCAGGAAAGGGGGAGCTATTGCGGAGTCTTAGCAAACACCCTGGCAGTCGAGGAAACAACTGGCAAAAGCAAGATTTTCACTGAGAGATTGATGATGGAGCTGAGGGAGGATTGATAAGCAAACTGCTAGGTGGGGGTGAATGGGTTGTGGGGTCAGCGGACATCAGGAAACAGTGGCTGGATTGAATGAGAGGAAAAGGTGGAGATGCCCACCATAAAGTTGTTTCCAGTATAGAAATAGTTTGTTTTTAACCCCTTGGTCAGCTAAAAGCAAGACTGAGATCTAGACTTTGATTTAGTGTTTCCATTATGATAATCAACTCTTCATTTAAAAGTTCTCAAAAACCTTTGGTCCATGACCAAAAATGATCATGCACTGAAGAAAAACACCATCAACAGGGAAGGGAAGAAGAGAAGGTTCAAAGTGTGGCTGTTATAGAAACATAGCAGTCTTTAGATGCCGATGTCATTCCACAGTTTCATGGGCCAAACAATAATCACTGCTGCCAAGCTGGCTGCTGCTTTTGCCAGTTTGTCCCCAGATGTCTGGGTAAGCGATGCAAGTCCTCATTTCTTTCCAGGTGTTATTGGAGTTTCCTAACATACTGAGGCGACCTGGGCCAGGCAGCACATGTCTGTCAGAGCACTGCCGAGCCTGTGTGCAGTCAAAGGTTAGATATTCCAGAGGCCTTTAATCAAGAAATGTTCTCAATTTCCTCCCTCTGTGTTCCTCTTCTTGACCTCTGGTCTTCATAGTAAAGCTAGACGTGTACTGTAACACCCAAGACAACGCAACTCTTTAATCTTCTGCTCCTCATTAGAATTACTAATATGTCTGCGGCTGACGAAAGGTGTGTGACTGTCCACATGTATGTGTATGTATGTGTGTGTAAATGAGTGTATACACTTGCATGCGTGCATGCATGTGCGCCTACATTTGTCTGAGTGGGGAGGGAATACTTGAATAACAGCCTAATAAATATCAGGGGTAGGTTTATTGGTTTTGAAGCATATTTGCCGTTTGTTGGGAAACACTAAACCGAGGAAGGTTCCTGGCAAAGTGGCAGGGTGGTGCTCTTTTCTGGGTCACAGAGAACACAGAGGAAATCTGCTCTGACATTAACAGGCTGCTATAGGAAGTGTTTTTGGATTAAATTAACATGGCATGAGAGGTTGGCTGGTCTGAGCCAGGGGTGAGGGCACAAGTGCGAGGACGGTTGGAGTTAAGGGGTCCATGGGGGCATGTTTGCCCAGTTGTTAGGTGAAGATGATACCAGAGCAGGGGATCAGATGATGAAGGTGTCGGTGCAGCTGCAATCTCTGTAAGAGGTTTAATTATGCCCCGGGCAGCAGGGTGCGTCACTAGTCACAGATGACAGAGCCGGAGGATGAATCATGGGATGGACGGACGCCGAGACTTGCCGGTTTTGAGATGCGGGGAAATGCGGTGAGGGTTGGGGTATGGGTGGGGTGGTTCTTGCTGTTCCTTTAAAGCCTCTTTAAAACGTTTAGGCTCTGGCATCAAGTAGTAGTTCGCCCAAGGGAGGGTGTACAATGGGTGAGGGCACTGATTTCCTACTGCCAAAAGTAAACCCTGCAGGAGATGTTTTTCTCCACTGAGTTTTAGTGTTTGTGTGGTAGAGAAAACACCAAACTTCTTTTCAGGCATCACATTTTCTACAGTAACATACATTGTCATGACAAGGATAAAGACCATATGGATGTTGGCTCCACTGATTTTAAAGCAGAGATTCCCATCCAGGGGGTCAGGACCTCTTCGAGCGGTCATAAAATAAATGTGAGGGGTCTCACGAGAATTTATAGGACAGGAAAGAAGACAAAACAAACCCCACATACTTCAAATCATTCAACTGCACAAAATACCTTGTTTAGAGTTTGCATATTTTTTTTGTAAAAGCTGGACACTTTTCCTGTTAAGGCCTCTTAGAATTATTTGATGAAAAAGAAAAACACCGCTCTTCACTGAAACTACGACATACAATGGGATCGCAGGTCGGGAATTCCTCATTTCAAGTGGTCATACCACTGTTGTATAGCATCTTAAAGAAGCGTTCATGTCTTATACAGTGAGTGGTGTTTCAGCAGCTTTCATCTCTTCCACTTCAGATTGTTGTTTATCTTCTTTCAGAACTTAAATACAAGCTGACAACTCATTTATTACAGGACTCACACTGAAATTGAACATGTTTCAGTTTTAGCACTTCAGCTGGCATCTAAGCTCCTTTTAGTGCTTACTCTTGAGCTGACTCTTAAACGTTTCTGTGCTTCAACTGACACTTCAACTCCTTTTAGTGCTTTAACTTAAACTGCAATCCATGTTATTTCTTATACAAATAATATACATTTTAGCTGCTTTACAGTATTTGTAGTTTTCCTCCTGATTTATTTCTGTTTTTATTCTATGTTTTCTCAATGTTACATTATCATTGAATGTTAATGCAGCTGGAAAGCAGAGCCACATTGAAGAACTGTTCTCCGTGGTGATTTCAAGGTTGCTCTGACATCCAAACTTCTGACATGCTGACTGATGAAAAGCACTGAGAATTATTTTGTTGTAAAAATTGTTGGTGTGAAAAGGAAGATTGAATTTTTCTCATGCCCTTTGGCTGTAAAAATTTAATTGCAGTTTATAACTGTCCTTAAAATAATACAAAAAAGTTAATTCTAAAAAAAAGCTTTTGTAGCATAAGGATATTTTACTCTCAGTGCTGCACATATTTCATGGACATTCCATGCCCAGATGTTTGTACCTGCACAGTGCTGAGTCGGTCCTGTGACCAGGTGATTTCCTGACCACCATAATTTATAGTCCTTTACATCCTGCAACTCGGCGAGAAACTTAGATTTTTTTTTTTGTCCCTCTTTCCCCTGAATTTTGAGAAGAAGGAGCAAAGCTTCACAGTTTCAGCTCTTTGTCCTTGAAGGAGGGTCACAAAACCTGGAATGCACAGGAAGGAAGTCACAGAAGCAAGGATATCTGTACTCGCCCCCTTCCTCTGCTTCCCTCCTCTTTTGTTTCCCGCTCCTTCTCTTCCTGATAAAGGAGAGAAGGGATGATGGAGCAAAGGAATAAGTAGGACCCCGGGGTGGGGGTCTGTGCATATGAGCACACATGTGTGTGTGCATGTATGTTATGGGAGGGTTAAGCGTTTCAGAGGCGGCAGTCTCCCCTCCTGGGCTGTCTCTCATCACGCCGCTGACCCCCCAGGAAGCTTTAGATGTCCGTCTGGCTTCATAATTCTCTTATCGGGCTAATCTGGGAGATAAGGAAGGGGGAGCTGAAAGTGTAAACCCAGTACTGCGGCCTTGGAATCCAGTTGCAGCGGGCTCATTCTTTACCTGACTGCCTGTGAGACTTGTTAACTTTGTGTGTGCTGTGCCCATGTATGCATTGCACTGAGCAGGGACTTGTATGCGCAAGCTTTTGTTTGTATGTGTGTGTCCATGTGCATGTGTGTGGACCTCGCCGCCCCCTTTCCCGTGCTGATATGGTTGCCCCCCACATGCAGGTCTGCTGGAGTATGATTGATCTGGGCAGAGGTAGTGGTCACATCCTGAACTGGAGTTGATTTCCTCTCCTCCCTAAATACAGACCTGGTGTTTATCATAGGCTCAGTGTCATGTTTGTATGTTTTCATAGATCAGTGTCGTTATGGGAGGCGGTAGGAGGGTAGGGGAGGTTGGTCCGGGTATAAGAGGAGGAAGAGGAAAGAAAGAAAGAAAAAAAGAGAGGTTGAAATCAGAGAATGCTTTCTCTTTCTGTCTTTCCCTCTTTCAAGCATAAATCTCTGAGCAGACAGAGCGGATGCAGCTACTCAGGGAAAGTGCTAATTAATCGATTGAGGACAAAAAGTTTTGGATCAAACCAGCAGATTTATGTAAGACGCTGTCACAAGCAGAGGTGCTGTTTGATGTCAACTGCTTTGCAGGTTTTTTTTTTAATTTGTTCTCTCCCTCACATACTCAAAATACCAGGGCTCTGCTAATGTATAAATCAGTGTGCTGACATTTCCCTTGTAAGAAAAAAAGTACAGTGTAGTGTCAGTTTTCCATGAAATGGACGGGCCTGAAATATTGGATTAATTAATTTTTTACTTAATTTTTTACATCTTTGAGTTAGCTCACTTTATATGAGATGCTTGGAAAAGAAGGCAGAATGGACACTCATTTAGTTTGTATTTTTTTATTGTATAGTTAAAAAAATACATATTCACCATGAATCTGGATTATATTAACATTTATTACAGTCTGAGAGCTGTTTATGTAGTCGTGGTTGGCTGATGCTCTGTTTGTATTAAACATTTTTTAAGTGTATGATCATTTTGGAGGCTGCAATGTGTGGTGCTATTGAATTGTAATGCGTTATATAGACACACGTTTCTCTTAGTTTGTCCACCCCATTTATATCAATGAATGTCGGCTAAATCAGCATCATCATATCAGCCAGTCACTGTCATCTGCCCTAAGTTTTAGCAGCTGAGGCAGTAGTAGCAATAGCAGTAGCAGCATTATAGTGATAACAGTATTTGTAATATGGTTGTGGTTGTAACAAATGTTGTCCACGTTAATATGCTTCAAATTCTGAGATAAAGACTCTATTTGTGTTCTCTATGCAATAAAAATGACTGTATGGCCCAGCTTCTCCTAGTCTGTATGACTGCAGGCTGTGCAGTGTTTTCCTCTGTAGTACACGCTTCACACTCTTCCTGCCCTGCGTGTAATTTGCCAGAGTAGTTTCCTGTGCTTCACTGGCTGGCTGCTCTGCCAACAGCAGGATGACGTGGTTCCAGTAATAGATGGCTTCTTTTTGAGTAATTAATAATCAAAGGTGTAATTTAGATGCCCCGGGTTTACAAGGCTCTTAATAAAGTTTCATACTCCCACACTCCCTAGGGCAATATGACTCATGCTCAGAACACGTTTTTGGTTTGTATCATTCAGTGATTTGTAGGCTTAATTTAACCATGCTATTCTGACTTGAAGATGGATGCAATAATTGTTTAATTTCTAAGACCCTGAACACCTTACACTGATACTGGACATAGGGTGCATGTCAAAGTGAGAGGAAGAAAAAACATCCTGAAATCCTCATGATTTACTGATGAACTCACAGTCTTCCCCTAGGAGCATCCATCTGTCTCTTCGCCCTCTTCTTCCTCTGCAGCGTCTTTTGGCCGAGCCTTAGATTATAGAGCAGGCTGGCTGGAGCTTCTCAGGGATATCATAGGAATTGAGTAATCGTATGGCATGACAAGATCCTGCCCTCTAATTATCCTCCACTTGCTGTGGCAGTTTTTTTTTTCCTGTCTGGTTTTTCTTTCTACTCATTTTTTCTCTCTCGGCTGTGTTGTCACTGTCCCACTCCTTTCATCTGTGTCCTGTGGGATGGTGTGAATTGGAGGGTAGAGTGTGTTCAATGACCAAATGACATGCCATCACTTACACGCCACTCTCTTCTGCATGTAATGACTCTTCAAGCCTTCAGCCACGTCCCCACAGGCCAAACTGTACCCGCATCCCCCGACGCTATTTAATCTCTGTGATTCATATCTGACAAGTCAAAGCACAAGCACTCACCTTTTAAACTCAGGTAAACACTAAGAGAAGCTACCATGAAGTATTGAGAAGTAATGAGCTGAAGTACAGAATATTTTTACTAGCAGCTGCAGTGGTTGTGTAAATTTGTGGATCAGTGATGCTTAAAAATATCTGTGGTGTAAAATAGTTGCTACTTTCTTTCTTTTTACAAAAAATGACTTCAGATGACATGTGTTTGGTGTATTACAGCCTGGAGCTGGCCTCCATTTACTATTCTGGGTGGATGACTGATTACCAACATGAAAACACTTAACTAACAATAATGATTAAATAAAACAAATCCAATTAGGGTGATGGATTGTTTCACTATGTGGAAGCCGTTTCTCAATCATGGTAGCTAATACGCTTTATCTGAAGAGCCACAGCCATGCACAGGAATAATAAATAAATAAAAAGAATATGATGACTTAGAACATTGTCTCAAAACACCAGTAAAAGAGCTCAGTTGAAAAGTGTTTGGAACACATGGTGCTTGCATACTGTGGGTTTATTGTCTAACTTTTTATCCACTATCTGTTCTGATTCCAAGACACTCGAAAGTGATTTTTGTACATAGTTGAAACTGCATTATATTTACTACATGTTCAGTTGTTTCTGCATTTGTAGTGTCATCTGCATACATGTGTAATCACCGTTATTAATGACCAGTCTGTTAATGTAAACTGTTTATGAGACCAAGATCTCAGACTGAGCCCTGACAAACGACACACAATGAAATCTGATTTCTAGGTTATTTCTAGTGTTAAGCCAGTGTGTGAAATCTTGAAGTACTAAAGCTTGCAGACAGAACTATAAACAGACAAAGCTGAAACGGTGCTAATAAAACCAGATTGCCAAGAGTTTGAATCTCATGAAGTGTGTAAAGATTTCATCTTGGTTCAAAACAAAACAGAGTCTGATAGAACTTTTAAAGATAATAATTGAATTTTAAAGAATTGTTTAGGACACATTTGTTTTTGAATTTATAGTACGTGTTTAGATTTTATACCTCACTATCATGTAGCCTAATCGAAATGTCTTTTTATTGTATCAGTATATTTACGTTTTTGATACTTAATGACTGGTAATGATGTTTTGGTAGACTGGAGTACATAAAAACATAACTGCTTCGCAGCAGGTTGTTTAATGCATTTGTCTTGCACCTTACCAGGGATTATTTCTTATTGAACCTAATTTCCTTCTTTTTTAAATCATCCTCTTGTTTAAGTCAGTGTATGGTTCAGGTCTGTGTGCCTTATCCCTTACGAGCTCTCTTTCTTTCATTCTTTAATGCTGTAACTTACTCTGGGAAGGTATTACCTGAGTATAAGAAGAAAATACAGTACCTCATTAGAGTTATGTTTTCATTTATCTCCATCTTTGGATGACGGTATTGATCCTATGCCAAGAAATGTAAACCCAGATCCCAGTACATTACCTGTAGTGGGGCATTATTTCCACCGTACATAGCGATCTAATGAATTCATGTCTAATACCCAAAATGTTTATTATGGATGCTTTCCCCCAATACTCACTTAATCAGGAATAATGTGATTCACGTCAGCCATATGTTTCTCATGAAGTTGAATCTTGAGGAATGTGGACTTTGGTGAGAAGCTGCTATGATTTGTGAGGTGTGTGTGGTGGAAGGACAACAGGGGGATGGGAGCCTGCAGGGGGATTTTCCTCTCTGCACAGCCACAATGCCCCCAACCTGTTCACCTACAGCGGGGCCCTCCCTCCCTTTTTTCACAGTTTTACACCCACTTACTTAGCTATGGGTTTTAAGTGTGTGTGTGTATGTCTATTTTCATGTTTGTACACAGACATTTGCTCTTGGCAGCTACAATGTATATGGCCAAACATCTACACTTTTCCCAGGCTTTCGGGCCAAGCCTAGTCCCCACAGTGCGACCCCTGACACATGGGTCCCAGCCCATTTTGAGCTCATATAGGATGAGGCAATGCAGGACCTGGGGAGGATAGCAGTAAGCAGACACTAGTCGGAGCGAGGACGGGCTCTCTCTCTCTCTCTCTCTCTCTCTCTTCCTCTCTCTTTCTTTTGCTCAGATGGACGGGGGGAAAATGCATTGCCTTGCTGACAGAGCTAGTTGGATTGGGACCCTGTCCTCCTCTTCCATCTCTCCCAGATGGTGGACCGCACAGATAGAGGGAGAGAGAGAGAGAGGCTGTGAGAGAGGGAGCAGTGATGATGATGATGATGAGACCTTGCCTGCTTGCCACACGCCTCAGTCAACTCCAAATCAGAGCCTGGACTTCAGCGGCCCTTGGATCTGTAGGGACGTCTCTGTTAAAGTCTGTCTGATGCTAATGGTTTCCCCAGCTCCACTGCTGAGCTGTGGGGACAGTCTGAGACTCAGCTAAACTGGGACAGAACATCCAGGGTAAAAGAGCAGTGGAGTAAAACCATTTAAATTTGGTAATAATGATCACCATGTTCACCTTCACTGAAAACTCCTTTTTATGTGAAGGTCCCTGTAGTTAAGGTACATGTGCCATGACACATGTACCTTAACTACAGGGACAAAATAAAGAGCATTGAGCTGGTGTAGAATACATAAAATGTGACAAGATGTCATATTGCTGATCATATCATATAGATGTTCACAGGGACAGACTGATCTAATGTACATGGATCAGTATTACTGCATCTTTTGACAGTAGCTGGAAATGCAATGGATGCTTACACAACTTGGGTTATATTTTCATCACTCACCCTTCACCCGTCAGCTTCATATCCTTTAGGGATAGAGCACCAACAGTACAAGGTCAGCTTTTGTACAGGTAACCCTGCCTCCTCAACCAATTTGACTTTAGCTCACTTATACATTGTCACAGTAATGAATGTGGGCCCATGTGTACTCATTAGCTAAAGTATGATTAGATCACTGCTTTTCCTGTGTAGATAAGCTTGAAAAGCAGATGAAATGTGCTCTCCTTCTACTCCCATCTGAGAATTACGACTCTACTTGATAGCTACAAAAGAGATCTGATCTGCAAATATTAAATTAATGGTTAAAAGAATGGCTAAGTATCCCTTAGCTGAGTCTCAGCATGCATGCACAGCAATGAATGACACCATAAATAAAGGTGGCCCTGAAAGGTAGAGTATAAATGCAATTCCACATTTAAGAGACTTTTTTTTTGTGCACCTGTGAAGAAGTTAGTCTCTCTATTTGCGAATGCCAGCCTGCCAATCACATCATGGGACCTTCAGCAGTCTATTACTGAGACTGTCACTGGCAAGCTCAGACCACGTCTTACTCTTCGCAGTGTCTGTTAATATACAACACAGACAGCACAGGTTGGACAGTCTTTAGTCTTTGTCCAGTTCTGTGACTGCCAGACTTTCTGTCACGTGACTGAAGCCAGAGCTCGACTCTGTTCCCTGTAGGTTACGCAGCAGAGGGAGGGATAGAGGCATATGTGTGTGTGTGTTTTGAGCCTTACAGAGGATCCCAGACACCGTACCCTTTGACTAAAATGCCACAATTAGTGCAAGTGCAGCCTGGATCACATCACATAGAGCGTTTGTAATTGTTGAAGAGTAACGCAGCCTTGGTTTCTAAACAGCTCAGACAGGAGGGGCTGTGCAGAGAGGCTTTAGTTATTTCTCAGTGGTCTAGTTGAAATCCCTGACCCTGTGCATTATTCTATGTCTCTGCTCATTACACCAGGAGATAAATACTACCACTCTCTTTGTACAACAGAGATGAAAAAGGAGAATTCCTTCTCTATTTTGTAATATCTTCTCCCACAGAGGAGGATCATTGCAGGGTTCCAGCTCTGGCTGGATTGTGTCCGACAGCCCATAAGATCTCATGGTCTTACCTTCAGGACCTCTGTACATCTGTCCCGTCACCCCACCCCCTCGCCCCCAAACCATATTAAATGCTCCTCATCGACCCAAGAGGATCAGGAAGCTGCTCTTAATCACGTGTCCCTCTTTATCAGCTCCCTGTCTTCTTAAAGCATCTCAGGGCTGTATTTAAGGCTACAAATCATATTTTGCAATATAGGCAGAGAGGACCATCGACGAGGACCGCAGTTGGTTTGTGTGTCTTGATATGAAGCTGTCTCACTCTATCATCATTTGTAAAGTGAACATTGTAGACATTATGCCACAGCCAGTGTGTATGTATGTGTGTGTATTGTTTTTGTCATGTGAAAACATCAAAGCTCTAATTCTGCTGGTTGCAGGGTGAGCGAAAGTCAGTGACCTTGGGTCATTATGCAACCCTTTAAAAACTCACATGGGACAAAAATAAGACAATTCTAACCAAATAATGATAGTGAAGCTGAAACAACCATTGAATGCCTTAACATAAAATGTTCAGACATTCGTGGTGCCCAGAGGATGGATCCTGATAACTTGGGTCATTCGCTTTCCCTCCAGTGTTTCTGACAGATCCAATGAAGTGAAATGTAGGGACATATAAGTGATGGATTGGCCTAAAATTTGGTCCCCAGGTGATGAATCTTCAACATGTTAGCAAGGTGACATTAGCATTTTGCTAAAAACACTGCTATGTCTAAGTGCAGCCTCACAGCATCACTAACACGGCTGCAGACCATGTTTTCCATGACCGTGAACTTTTCCTTCTTCCGTCTCAACCATCTAGATCAGATCAGATTAGAAATCTGTAATCTGAATTGTCTCTAAATTGTCATATGGGTCATTTCTGGTAGGAAGTGACTTTGTTGTTGAAGACATGTTGGCAAAAATACCTGATTGTGAAGCAAAATCACTTTTTGAGTGAAAAATTATGTTGTATTAATTTAAGTGCAATGTATTAACCCTGTCAGGCTTTTAAAAATCAAATCAACATAATTGACCACATTGCCAACATTGATTGAAAACCTGCAGAACTTAACACACAGTTTATTTTAATATATTTATATAGGTCAGTATTACGCTGGTTGTCTATGGACAGTCGCACCATCAGAACACCATTCTTTATGTATAATAACTGTCATTTTAAAAGCAATATGTTGGTACAAGCAACCATTATTCACAAATATTGTCACAAAAATCCCACACAAGTCAAAGGCTTGTGGATCATTGCACTTGTTGTGAAACCTGTTATGGATTATGGGAGGTAATGAACAGAAAGAGAGGCAGATTTTAAGAGAAGAGAGAAGGGAGGGTTTGAGTGATGGAGACTGCTGTAAATGTGGGATAGTTGACGTATGGTTAGCCTACTTTTCATTATTATTACACAGAGGGACGGTTCCCTTCCCACTGTGGAGATCCAGCCTCCTCTCTGTTTGCTTAGCCGAGTGGTTCCATATGGAAGAACACATCAGTGCAGCATCTGGCACCGCGGAGCGAGGAGACAAACAGGTCTGAGGCAGGACACGTGTGTTCACAGCAACTACCCACTACTGTACACAACTTCTCATGTCAGCTGCAAGACCTATAACTGCTCTGTGTCAGGATGATGCTTTACTTGCATAGAATATCTGGAGAATCAGTTGTATTCTTGTATTCTAAATTCTTTTTTTAAGCACTTTTTGGTGTGTCAAATATTCTTTAGCATCAAGCAAGAAAGAAAACACAAAGTGTGAAACTGTTGTGCCAGGCTTGCTGAATGCTGAGTGATCGCCTGGTATAAACTGGGAGATGCTCTACAGGTTGTTAGTGCTTTTATTAACACTTCCTTAGACGGGGAATGTTGCCTGAAGTAAGGAAATGTTATTTTATTAACCTTCTTATTGGACACATAAACACACACACACACACACTAGAGCGCAAAAAAGTCTGTGAAGAAAAAAAAACAGGCTTAAACAATTATTAGGCTACCATAAGTCTGCTGTACATAAACATGCATCCTAAACTGCAGAGCGTACGCTGCTGAAGACAATGTGTAGATTCCTCACGGAAGGAAAATGGTTTATCTTCCAGTTGGTCACTGAAACAACTGTTTGGTGCAGTCTCTCTTTTTTGGTTCGTTCATTTATCTGTCGCATGTGACAATATCTCAAGTGCTGCTGATCAAAACGTGATGCATCTCAACACTGTCTTCTGGCATTTTTAAAATTACACTCAGTGGATCCAACACCACAGTCCCTCATGCAATGGTTTTTAACCACGCAGAAAACCTGGCAGTGTTGCAAGTGCCATTTCATGTTAGCGTTTAAAAGTTTACATTAATGTGACCATGAGAGATACAAAATATGTGATCCATGCACCACAGGCAAAATATCTGAGATCGATAACAGTTTTGTACAATACATTCACAAACACAATATGAGGAATATGTTGACAGAGTAGTTTATGATCACTTTACAGCCAAAACTGTTCTTCAGTGGAATACTGGAAGAACCCGCATGAAAGTACTAATACCACAACATTATTGTTAGATCGGTATTACAGAATCATTAGCTGTCTGCTGGTTTAATCACTATCAATCACTCAAAACAAAAGCTGTGAAATATGCATGTAGTGTAATAAGTAATAGTAAAAGTATTATATTTCCCTTGGAAAAATAGAGGAATAGAAGCATTAAGTTGCACATGGTAATACTTGAGTAAAGTAGAAGTACCTAAAACCTGTGTGCACGTGCAGTACTTGAGTGAATTCCACCACTGCTTGACTGCACAAGACATTAAAAAATATACTCATAAATAGTAACCTCTGACTAGAACAATGCCATCATGTTTACTTCCAGTGTGGCTTTGAGCTGTCATCACCATGATGATGCATGCGTAAATCCAGCGTGTTTGTGCAGCCCAACACAGCGAGGAGGATTATCATCAACAGTAGAACTCTCATCCTTCAACATCCAAACATTCCTCATCCCGTGGAGAGAGCTGATGGTTTTGGGTGTTGGAGAGGAAGTTAAACAATGACTCACTTTACTGACAGACAAGAGAAAATCGATATCACATGTCAGAAAAAGTCTTAGAAGCGTTCACCTGGAAGGCTTCTCCCTGAGTTAAAACACTTGTATATTGTGAGAAATCACTTATAATTACATGTGCGCTGATTAAACTGCAGCACTGAACATTCAGCTATTGTTTGCTTTAAACCAAGGACCTGCCTCGGTCGCTCTTTGCCTCCCTTCCAGCTCCCCTTTCCTAGCCTCATGTGGGCTGTAGCCCCTTACCACCTCTGTAGTCTTGTTTTTGGGTAGGCATGTTGAAGATGGAGCTTTTTTGGAGGGGGGGGCACAGAGGCATGGAGAGTGGGGGTGTAGATGTTTTTAACCCTTGTTTCACACCAGCTGCTCAGTACAGGAGGGTCACAGTTCAGCCTGTTGCAAACTTAATATACCTCAGGTGTTCTTCATTTTTACGTTACTGGCCTCCTTTAACATGGACATACACTGGGCACACTGTGACCATGTTTCTGTAATGGCATTTTGTTATAGCAGGGAAGCAGAAAATAAATGGGCTCACTCAATACAGGGAGTTACTGTTGGAAGAAATGCTGTATAGATAGTCAGAACCCATATTACGCATTTTATTCCCCTTACAAAACACCACAAGCTTCAAAATATAAAACAAGTCTTCTCTGAAATGAGACTCTCTGACTGTGTGGCTCAGTAAATCCGTCACGGTCATTGGGGTATCCTTCATTTGACTGTAATCACCTTACTGTAGCTTATTTTATTGAGCATAAATGTCTCAGCACTGCCACGGACCGTGCACAGAAGATGGCAAGCAAGTTTTCAACTCCAAGATCAAATTGTCAGTCCGAATGCTCCTGCACCTAGCTCATAGCGTAGGCCCGCTCTGCCTTGCCTCTGTGTTGCGCTGCCTGACTCACACTTACGTCAGTCTGATGAGGCAAAAGCAGGAACTTCTTGGCTGAAATGTGCGTCTGTCACTCAGAGGAAAAGAGAGCGGTTCTGCTTTCCTTAACGTCAAACCGCTGTGCTTAAAGAAACACACACCTCACTGCACCTGCATTTATGACCTCCACGGTCATCATTTTGGCTGTGGTAAGGGAGTTACCACAGCCTCGCTTGACTGAGCGAGGCTGGGCTGGGAGGAGAGTATATGATCGCTGACCCTGGAGATACGGCCACCATTATCTCAGCACTAATTGCTGATTGATCTAAGAGGCCCTGGACAGGTGGGTTCCACAAACTTTTTTTCCCATGCACATTAAACCGTACTGCTTAAAGTAGTTTCAAACAACATGGTTGCTGGAGGGTCAGAGGGCAACTGCATACTAGTGGCTAATGGTAGCAAATAATGTCAACCATGCCAAACGAGCCACTGGTGAGACTTGCTCCCACTTCCCACTGGAATTTGAGGAATGAACTCACTGGGTGAAGTCTATTGTCTGAAATCAAAGCAAAACCTTTTTTTTTTTTTTTAAATCTCTGAGCTTTGATATCTCTCTCTCTCACTCTGGTTTGATAGAAATAAATGTTCCACATGTGATACTTATTTATGACTTGTACCCAGCCGATGATCTCCGTGTCCTTATGCCCTCTATATAAAACAGACAAAGATGGAGTGAGTCATGGTGTCAGAGTCCAGACTGTCTTTTATTAATGGCTTCAAACGGAGCGGAGTTGGAGGATGATGAATCGTACGTCATATAATAGCTGTGCTTCACCCACACGAGAGCTTTGTTTTCACCTGTGATGTTCTGTTTGTCTCCTCAGAGAATGTACATGTGTAATACAGCATCTAGTCCTTCAGTATGATCAGCAGTATAGCAAAACAGCTTGCAGGATATATTTAGCCGTGCAAGTGGTGTGGCTATATGCCATAAAATTTGAGTAAGACATGAAGTGATGAAGTGTAACAACTAGAACCATCATTAGGTCAAATTTTCTTACTTTGTATGCTTACTTGCAAATTGAGACAGTAATAATGGTAAACATTTTACCTACTAAACACCAGCATTGACTTTGTATGCATGCTAGCATGCTGTGTTTAGCATTTAACTCAAGTACATTCTCATAGAGCCGCTAGCATGGCTGTAGACTCTTAGGGAGCTATGGGGACTTCTGTAGGCTCTAAACTGTCAAATTTCATGTGATCTTATTTACTAAAGGTCTGCACCAGTGTTTTGTGTGGTAAATTATAAGGAATGCAGCACAGCTGAAAATTGTGTGTGCAGTCTCATGCAACATGTATGTTAAGGTTCCGTATCAGAAACAAAGGGGAAGCAGGAATGCAAATACAAGTTTCCAAATAAAAATAGCACAAGAATTTCTATCAAATCAGCAAAATAAAATGCACATTTCCATCCTCTACTGCTATGTGAATATTAGGTGCTGGGTGTATGAAGATGACCAGTTGGTAGCGTTATCTCTCTGATTCGGTGCTATTAAACTATTGTGCTTAAAAATGCACTGGGAGCCATTAAAAATTTCATCGCAGAGTTACACTACTACACAAAAAATCAGCAATGCAACAACCTGTTATTCTTCACACGACTTAACCTTTCTGTCTCCTGCAGCTGCAGACTTTTAATGGCTTACAGCAGCTCCTGTCCAGTGTGATATGATTGAAGCAATTAGCTTGGGATTAGCTTGTTTGTATCTGTTCCCAACACTGACAGGCTAATATTTCCTCACATATATGTGTATTGCCTTCGTCCTGCAGGATGAATACACACTTGCATTTACAAAAGTGTCTCTTTAATCAATATTTTAAGTTGCGCTGCAGAAACACTTTCTTTTGTGCTCCAGTGCCCTCCACACATGTGCAACATGCATCAAAACATGCATCAGCTGCACGTTATGCTAATGAAAACTGAAAATACATTCAGATATTCACAGGCAATGAATATCTATATTAGTGATTATTATTTTTGACCCACCGGGCTTCTGTGAGGGATTCATAAATCTTAGAGAGATTATCCTGTCTTCCCTGTAGACCCCTCTTGCCTCTCCTTTGTAGCCCCTTGGCTCACTGATCTTGTACCTTCTCTATCACCTCATCTTTCTGGAGCTTGCACATGTAGGGCCATGTTCTCTTTTTCTTGAAACTTCATTTTTACTTGCTTCACCCCCTCCCCTTCTCTTCCTGCTCCAGTGGTGGTGAAGACCCAGACCAGACCAGGCCAAGCCAGGCCAGACCTGCTCCCTGATAGGTCTGGGTGGATGATGATGTAGAGCCAGGCCAACTGGGAGTGATGGCTCATGAGCTGTAATCCACATAGAGATGTCAGGGAGCATATCCCACATTCCCACAGATCAGCAGTGCTCACCCCAGGTCTCTGCCACTGCTACAACACCCCTCACCCACCCAACCTCCTCCATGATCTCTCCTCTTGACTCCCTGAGGCCGCATGACTGCAGGGGTGAAACAGCACAGAGGGTTAGGGTGTGGGGGGCTGCAGAGGTTCGCCGCATTCAGATTTACATCTGTCCCTTAAGAGAGATCAATAACCTTTTTATGTGGAAACTGTCAGAGCTCTGTGACCTCATATTTCAACCTCAATATTTTCTTCTGCCATTTTGTCACACTGCAAAAAGAGTTGATAAAACCTCCAGCGGAACCCAGCACATTACGTTCTGACAGGTGACGTGTGTCCGTCGGTGTGTTGATGAGAAAAAGTGTTAAGGAGGTGGCAAGTAAAAGAGGCTGAAGGCAGGGATGTGGTCTTTTAGAAGGAAAGCTCAGTAAAAATTCCTCTGGGGAAAACGCACACATGCCACTCTGTGTTTTAGCACTTTACGGCCCAGGTTTAGTGCTGTGCTGCATGAGAGAGATTGATGTACCTCAGCAAGGACAATGTGCTGCATGGCTGTCTGTGTCAGGGAGGTTGGCTAGTGCACACCAGCTGCCACAAAGTGTGTGTGTGTGTGTATCTGCCACACAATACATTACATACTGTAGAGGGCAATCTGAAATGCACACATACATTTTATACGTGCTCCTTATCTCTAAAATATGGGGAAGATTTGTTGGGACCGAAACAATGAGCTGAAAGATGCTAAAATGCTCAGTGAAGCTGAGAAAAACTACAGAGATGGATCACAAATCTAAGTGGATTGGTCACTACAAGTGATCTTCTCATGTTAAATATAATAATTTGACCCACTGTTAATATAAAAAATAAGGATTAGAGCAGTTTTAAGTAAATAAAGCATTGGCATCAAAAGTTACTTTTGATTGCTTCTCACTGTGCAGAATGGCTCTTTTCAGAGTGTTACAATATTATGTATTATATTATTGAGCTCTTACTGATTTATTAGCATGTTAGCATTACTGTTGGAACTGGTTGAGATGGAGCTATTTCAAACTCATGTTTGAATAGGTTAATCTGAAAAAAATACATTACATTTGTATTTTATATATATTTAGATAATATTTTTGTATGTTTTGATGTAAAATAATAGCTAGACAAATGCTTGCCTCCAAAACATATGATTGTGAGTATGATTAAGTCTCAAGTGAAACAGCAGTGTCTTAAATGTGTGCTTATGTACAGTAGCACTGCAGAGCTCTCTATCAGATTCAGAACTTGAGCTTTCATGTGCCCTTGTCCTCCCTGAAATTCAGCCTTGTCTTTTAACGCTCTCAGAGTATCCCTTATTGTTCTAAATGACAGACAAGAACTATATCACAGTAAACCACAATGACACTCAAAAGCAAGTATTTTTACAACCTGCAAGCATCAGTGACCAAATCTAAAAGATTGGTTAATTCCGCTGTTGACCTGATTAGCAGCCGGTGGATGTGTCTACGAAAGGCAGCCAAGCCTTTTCAACTCAGCAAGGTGCCGGGGAGAGAGGGTAATGAGCTTTAAGCTGCACTGCTATGTCTCTCCTTTCCTTTGCTTTGCCACCTTTCAAGTC
The DNA here is from genome assembly GCA_037833715.1 of Toxotes lorentzi. Lineage (NCBI taxonomy): Eukaryota > Metazoa > Chordata > Actinopteri > Toxotidae > Toxotes > Toxotes lorentzi. The sequence continues at coordinate 19,667,620 of JBBMJY010000025.1, read as the reverse complement.
CAAGCTTATTTTGAAGAGGAGGCTCAGAGCTATAAACCCTCATAGTAAGTTTTGGGTTCACTTTGCCAAGCGACTCTGAGAGAACTTTTGGACATGAAGTGCCGCATGTGATATTTTCTTTCCTCCCCCTCTTATTCTGTTTTAAGAAGGAAATCTTTTGTTGTTTTTTCTGAATCCCATCTGAGCTAAAGAAACCAGCATTAGAAACAGAGGCATAAAACTCAGGTTGAAACAGGTCAACAGGGCTTTTATTTAACGTTTAGCTCTTACCATCCTTCATTCTGTCCACATGGGTGTCATAAGTACAAGTATGTGTGGCAGTATGTTTATTCATGTGTTTTATGCATACAGGGAGTTTTCCCTGTGTTTTGTATGTGTGTGACGGTGTGTATGACAGGACCCGCTAAAATCATAAACAGAGCCCGCTCCCTCTGCACTTGCCAAACGCGTTCCGAGGAGCCAACAAAACAATTGGGTTCAGTTGAATTTGGCACTCCAAATTGACCCTAAAAACAATTAAGTCATAGGGACCATTAACTATGTATAACCATCATAAAACATGTTCCTGCACTAGAAAAAGAAAAGGGGGTAAAACTGTGGTCACAGGAAATGAGGTAATAAGGACTCCACAGCTAGTCAACCTGTCTTACTGCTGCAGTACCTCGCTGACCTGAGGGGAGCCAGATGAACTTTTTTTTTTTTTTCAGGGTGGGGAAAGGAAAGGGAAGGGTGGCTTGGAGGGGTGAAGGGGTGGCGGGTCAGTGGGTGGGGGTGAGCAGGGGGATTTGAGCAAAGCACGCTCTCTAATCTTGCACTCAGCCAAGCGATCTCATGATGCAGGAGGCTTAGCCACTGCAGTGAAAGCAATCTAATGGCCAATGAGTAATCAACACTATTGCCTGTCTCGACTAATATCCCTACGGTCTAGTCCGCTGAAGCAGGGAAAGTTCTCTGCTTCACAGAAGGAAGGGGAGAGAGAAAAAAAAGGAAAAAGAGTGTGAGACACAAAATAGAGACATAAATATGCATTTGATTTACTTTTGGATGCGGCAAAGACTTCCTTTCCGACCATCAGGAGTAACATTTGTTTGGGAGACTCTGAGGAATTTAAAAGCTGTCACATGCTTGATTCATTCCCATAAAGCAGTATGTTTTGCATGCTCAAAGCCCCTTCCCCAGCTTGCTTAAGAATTTCAGCGCAACCTGTATGACTATAATCAAGGGATCAACTGAAGGATAACAGAAACATAATTCTTCAAGTCTCCTCAGAGCAAAAAAGCAAAACATGCACTGTGTCCACGTCTGGTTTTATATAAAAAAAAGTCTTCTTCATTGTTTTTGGATTTCAGATCTTGATTTTTCAGCTGTCCTGGCATGGTGCGCCGAGTGTGGCATAGGGGAGCAACGCTGAATCAGATGGAGTAATGAGAGAGAGGGGCTTGTTTGATTAGATTTATGGAATGCATTAAACAGCTTTTATGTCAAATCCTAACTGGAAGAGTTAGGTGTCCTGGCAGCTGTAACAGAACCCGTCTCCCTGGTTGTAATTTGACGTGCCAGCCCCACCTCTTCTATGATCATGGCTGAATCCACCTGCCAGGTCAGAGAATGTGCCAAGGCCTGAGAATAGGTAGATGTGGGGGTTGGGGAGAATACCTACTCATCACACATTCATTTGTTTTCTTGGTATTACATATTCTTTCCTTCTTTTTCAGGAACCTCCTGGATGTGTTTTTATGGCTCTGAGAATCACTTTCGCTGTTTGTCCTCAAGCCAAAGGAAACTTCAATCTCAAATGTGACTTTTGTTGGCTCTGTTTTCAGAATTAAATCCACACATTTAGCTCTCCATGGGTTTGGCATAGTTCAGAACGGATGAAATGTTCAATTAAAAACATTTCATCAAATGGTATCTCAACCAAATCCAAAAGAATCCGCTCTGCAGTCAACACGGGTCTAATTTTGACTTAAATAAAGAGATGAGGTCTCAGCAGTAATAGTTAAACTTGAGCAGAACCGTCTGCAGAGACCACAACTTTTTTCCCTCTATCCATGGACCAGGGAATTAGTTGAGTTTATTATACAATACATTTCAAGTAATAGACAGAAAAATATTCTCTTGCCAACATAGCAGTGGCTTTTATAATTGGTTCAGTTTGTGCTTTCCTCTAAATTCATCTCTCATCATTAAATTCATTATGATTAGTCACTACAAGATTTGACATGCCCATTTATCCCATACTCCCATAGTGACTTTGGTACTACACAAAGGAATTTCAATGTGACATTATAACCCAAACTGGGAGAGTTATGTTCCAGTTCAGGGTAAATATGTGGGTTCTGTTCATTGCTAATAGCTCTTTTGTTTTCCTTAATTCGCATTTTATTTAATGTTCAGTTAGTGATTTTGCTAGAATTGGCCTTGAGGTTTTGGTCCAGGATGAAGGGGTTCAAAGTGGATCACTCCACCAAAGCCAGTGACAGGATCCATCTCTCAGAGAGAAGAATAGCAGTGAAAGCGGAAGCCAGCTAACCTCTGTCAAAACTGCCATCCATCACTCTGCGTTTTAACCCCGGCCACACTGAAAGACAGCCAATTACTTGGGCCAGTGGATGAAATAAATACGTCCTCACATTAGGGCCCATTACCAGGCCTCTCTCTCCCATTTCTCCCCCTGGTCTGCGGAGGGACTGAGCGGTGGCTCGGCCCCAGACCATTATGTCTGTCTGAGATCTACCAAACTATAGCCCTCTGTTGAGAGGTCTCCATCCACACGGCTGCTATAGAGCACTCCAACCTTGGGCAAATAGCCGAAACTACTCACTCTGACACTGACAGAAATATATCCCTCCAACAATCCCAGTCATCAGGGTTTTTTGGGGGGGGTTCGTTTTTGTCTCAGTTTAATTCCAAATAATTTCTTAATTTATTCCTCGATTCCTCACCCTCATATTTAACAAACCTGCAAATGTCTCATTCTCTATGTTCATTATGATCTTATAAAGGCTGCGCCTTGTTACATAAATGTGACCATACATCAAAGTCGTGGTAACAAGACTATCCCTCAAAATGTTAAAGTGACATTATCAGCTTTCATGTCCATTTCAACTAACCAGCTAGTTTTATAAAATAACTTTTAACTAATAGATTTAAATAGGTGACTTAAAGGTCAAATCACAATCACAATCAAATCACATGAAACCCACCGGAGTAAGAGACTCCTAAGCTAGGCTAAATAGCTTTTAGCATGACCCAGCTTATCTGGTGTTAATTTTCTTACATCATTATCTTCTTATAATTTGTCTTGATTGTCTTATTTATGTGGTATAATAAACACAATTACTCAGCACTGGAGCATCAAGACAGATTTTTCAATTAAAAGGTGGGTGAATTAGCTTTAGCTGAGGTTGTCTCAGGTAGCCTACACTGCAGTTTGGTTTTTAACCTCTGTTTTCTTTTGTTTTGACCCGTTTTTAACATTTATACAACCCAATCATTTTTAAATGGTAGAATGGATGTCAAAAAGTCAAAGACTCTTTTCTTAACTATCCATCCATTGAGAAATGAAGACAGCACTGTTGTGTGTCTCATGTCTGAAAGGGGCTTCTATGTCCACCCACTGTACCCACAGTATATACTGACCTGCTATTATGATGGATTAGCATCGGAGTGCTTCTTAGCCGCTACTATTAGCTACACCGTCAAGAGAGAAAAGCTCTGACACTTACCTATAGCTGCTTCTATCTTCTCTTCATAGGGCTTGTGGAGAGGCTCTTCATCAATCCATTATCCACCTACACTACTTAACTCCTTTTTGGTCCTATGGATCTGTATTTTAGTTGATTCCAGGTGTCCGAAGTTTATAGGCATCTATTTTTTTCCCCCTAGAACAATAAACTCTGAGGGGCTCAAGTAAAGGGGGCCAAGCGGGGAAGGGGGGATCGAGGGAGAGGGGCTCTGTTTATTAGACAGCAAATAGCCGGCCAGTGGGTTTATGATGTGGAAGGTCATTGTTGGTTAATAAGTGGCCACATGAGTGCAGGCAGGTGCTGTGTTAACACCTCCTCTTAACTCGCCTTTCCAGCAGAGGCCATTCATCAGCCCAGTGTTAATGAAGGCCATATAATTAATAGGTGGATGGCAGAGAAAGGCCCCGGAGTTAATCAATGCAGGCCTGTTTGAAGAGCAGGGCTAAGATGGGACTCCAGGGTTTCTAAAAGGGGGGGTCTTGGTTAGAGAGTGTGAGATTTTAAGAGACATGCAGGTCACTGAGACGGAGAGTGGGAACTCTGATGGCCTTCACTCTCAAGCTTTGTTCATGTGTGTGTCCGTCCAAGTGATGTTTACAGCAATGGGTCAGCCACAGCTCACCTATGTAGAACATAAAGCATTAAGGGCTCAGATAAGGAGTTTTAGAAGAAAGGTGGAAGTAACATACACATTGTTCCAATGAAGCAGCACAGCAGTTCAAATGATTTAACCTTTTCTTTTTTTATTTTCTTAGCCAGTACAGCCCAAACCGTTTTTCTGGCCCCATGCTCACTCCTTCACCTGCGCCTTATCTCCACAAATGGAGTGTTGACTTTGTGTTCTTCAAAGGAGGAATACTGTCAGGCTGCTGCTAATGGGGATCAGGAGAGGCTACTGTTCTGGAACTTGTCAAGCCCTGTCCAACCTGCCATCCTGCCCTGAAGTGTGGGAGCTATTTAACCTCTCCTCCTCTTTCTTTCCCGCCCCCCCCATGCATTAACTCTTTTTTCTTCCATGCTTTATTTTTATCTATCATATGCACTGCATGCCATCATATGCCATCTACATACACGGGCAACGTGAGTTTCATTTAGATAAGTAACTGTACTGTGTGTGATCAGAGGCTTGCATTTTTGTGGAATGATGCCACCTTTTACAGTACTGACCTGATGAGAAAGCTGATGGATTATCGCTTACCCACCTCAACCCCAGGCTCACACACACACAAACACACACACACATTCACAGACACACAGAGACACCCATGCTGTTGTTGTTGTTTCTTCAGAATAACCTAAAGTTGTAATAGAAGATGAGTCAGATTTTCATTTCTTGTTAAAACACGTGTGTATGTACATTTAGGTGTGTGTGTGTGTGTGTACAAATCCATGTACTTCTGAGTGCTGTCCTGCTGGCATTCTTGTAATATGTCTATGGCCGTGCACATATGTGAGTGTGCATGTCCACGTGTGTGCTGTCCATATGCACGCTCGTATCTCTGCGGCTGTGCAGCAGTGTGTGTAGAGGAAGGCTTGGTAGAGGGGTGGGCGAAGCTTTACAATGGTCAACTGAAAAGAACCATTCTTTTATTCAGCAATTAACCCCATCTGGGTAAATAATACGCTGTTGTGCAGCGGAGCCGTCACTGTTATACGCCGAGCCCTGAACCCGAGAGCACTTCAAACAGCAGCCGGTCACCCAAACGATGACAAGATGCTGCAGAAACCGCTTTTCACAAAGTATATAATGCAAAGTATTGTGTTTCACTGTACAGTTTTAGAAAAGCAGGAGATACTCTAGAAAGAGAGAGAGAGAGAGATGGAGAAAGAGAGAGAGAGGGAGAAAGAGAGGGGATAAGGGAGAGAACGAGGGAGCAGGAGGAAGAGGGCTAAAGCACCGGTGATATCACAGATAACAAGTCTGGATGCACTTACCTGCCTGGAAACCTGATCTTATTATTTTAAATTCTGGGGGCTCAGGCACTTATAAACAGAGAGCAGGGGACTCTGGAGCAGTGGGAGGGAGGGGTTAGAGGGGAGGCAGGTGGTGAGGAGGGAGGGAGGGAGGGATGGGCTGTCCCACTGCGTGGATGTATGGTGTGAGAATTCAATTTGCTCATCTCCTGTTATCGTAACTCAATTTCCCGTTTCTCACACGCATGCACAGGCACAAGCTTGGCTCACATTAACAGCCCCTTTAGTCATCTGACGAGTGAGTGAACTTCCTCGAGGAGGAGGGCAGGTAATTAACGTCGATCAGGGCCTCTGCTCCCCAGATTTACGGTGAGAAGGAAGTGAATCTGATCCGGCGGACATGAGAAACGGTGATGAGAGGTAGGCCAGCGGCGTGGAGGGGCCTGGAGCCTCATTAAGCAGGGGAACTGATCTTTCCACAGAGATCGGGGCCCATCAGGATCCCCATTATGGTTCTGTTCCTGGGGGCCCCATTAAGTCCACTCCCCCAAGCCTTTTGGAATGACATTTGGCTTGAAGAGCGAGCCTCCTGTGTGGAGCACAAAGCACAGGGAGTCATGGACACACGCCAAACCACTAAGGGATGCAATATTGGTGTCAACTGTCATTTTACCTCCTCATACACAAGCACGAGAGCTACAATATGCTACTTTTTTTCACATTAGATGTTATTAAATGTGTGTGTGACTGGATTGGTGAGTTGTGGCTAGCAAGGGTGTAATGGACAGAGAATATGAAAGTTATTACAGTAACAGCAATAGTTAGCAAACACAAACAAGTGATAGAAAATGCTCCTGAATCAGCATTTCTTTTTTAAAGCTTGCACAATCTGAACGTTTGTCTGTAAAGCTGTGTTCAAACACAGTGAAAACCCAATAATTTTGGTGTAGTAGCCCCATTCAGACACTATGTGACACTCACTGGTCCTAAAAGATCTTTTTCCTGCACAATCTTTAGAGAAGTAACGCTAAATACATTTTTCAGAGTGAAATTAACTATTTGATCACAATTTTTCAGACATTAGATCCATTGAAAATTAACAGATTTTAATGTAGTTTGTGTGTCAAGAGTCAGAAGGAAGTCAGCCAGAGAATGATGCTAATGTTCATGCTCAGACACCTGAGGACACCTGACCGGCAAGCACCTTTCATTACAAAGACTGGGACGCCATCTTTGACCACAGTGTCCCATTCTCTCAATACATCCATCGTCCATGTGCAAGTGTTTCCCAACGACATAGACCAGCTCCATGTCAGTGTGTGTAAACTGTGGCAGCTCAGACTCTTAACTGATTTTAAAACTACAGTTGGATTTGTGGTTGTGCAGTACCATAAAGGTCAACTTATATTTCAAGAACAGTAAAATGTAAAAATGACAGGTTGTCTACATTTTGTCCACACAGTAGGTGCAGCATGAGCAACTCGATAGCAGAGCAGCAAGAGCTTCAATCCTCCATCTGTGTCTGCACAGGAGGCATTCAGGCACAGTTGAGTTGTAGGTCACCCGTGTTTTGACAGTGTGCAAAGAGGACAGAAATGTACTTCAAGTATAAAAATATGCTTATTTATTTTTTAAACTTTGGACAGAGCCAGTTGAGCTGTTTACCTTTCTTTTAACAGCTGCTTGCTCTAACATCATATTTAACATACAGACACTGATTCTGGTCGTAATCTTTTGGGTGAAAAGGTGAAAGACCACTATCAGTGGTGTCAATCTTTTCATCTAACTCTCAGCACGAAAACACAAATAACTGTATTTCCCAAAATGTTGAACTATTCCATTAACTAAGAGCTCCAGATGTTTCTTTTCCTCCAGGCTTTCTTTCTTCTTCTTCTTTTTTTTTGTACATTCATAAAGTCAAATCAGTCAAATCAGAAAATTTTTGTTTGACTTTGCGCCAACCGGAGCGAATCGACGTCATTTTGCCTCCATGCACGTCTCCTCATTGACTTTTTGTCCTGCACCCAAATTGCACTTGATCTGCACTGTACCTATCAACAGGTTTCAAATTAGCTGTGGGTTTCTTGAGCATGAACATGAAGGACAGGGGTCAGCGGCAGTTGCACAGCACACACACACACATCCATACAAGCTCCTAGTTAGCGTACATTTGTCATTTGACAACAAAAACACATCACTTAAACGGAGTGCTGAACACAAAACCAAGAGGAAGGGGAATGGGATTGTGTTACATGTGCTGGGGGAAGCGTGACTGATTCAAACAATAATAAAAACTAATTTATTTTTCTTTAATGAAAAATACTTCACACCACATTTCGACATGAGGGAATAAACAGCCAATGGAGATCTCTTGTGTTGAGCTCTCAGCTGTGTGTTTGTGTATTTCTTCTTGCCAAATCATGGTTGGCAGCATGCTGGGATTCTGTTATTACCCCGGAACTAATTTTCTCAAATCAAACATCCACAGAAATATCAAAGCACCAATGATTTGTATGTTTTACTTATCAAGTTGCGAAATCTGCAATCTGTGGCCGGGTTTCAACTTGTGTAATTTTTTAAACTAACGGGTAAACATCCTGTGTTTACGAAGCAGATAAATGCCTCAAAGTATTTCATTCCATTCTTGATAAAAACATATTTAGATATAGCTGAGTAGTTGAAAACACATGCTGGATGTTAACACTTTAAAAGATCTATAAAAATGTTTGTGCAATGCCGCTTTCTTGTCAAGAATGGAGCTCTTTAGTGTCTTGACCAATGACGCAGCAGTAAAAGCTAAAAAACATTCTCTAGCAAAGAGGCCTTCCCGACAGTCTTGTCCTCTCTCTTCGTTCTGTGGTTTATTATCTAATCAGCTCGGCCCTTGGACACACAGCCACGCTCAATGGACCCAGACCTCATGGCCAATAGAGCACCCAACAGACTGTGTCATCTCAGCCTGCTGAATCAAAAACAAACACGGGCTAGTTCGCTTTTTTGAGGAGACTGGGATTAAGTGAGAAGACTTCCCACCCTCTGCGCCGTTTATTTAGCTTCGTTTACACTCCTTGAGTTTGATTTATTCTCACGTCTTGTCACCGTTTCGGACAAGTTACGCTAACCACTGAAATTTTAAAGCTGTTTTCCTCGGTTAATAATAACCTATGAAATCTGTACTGTGAAAATAGAATTATTTAATGGATCTCAAGCACTTTTACTTTGACTGAAACACTGTATGTGAGGAATCTGAGGCCGCTTTAGATTCTAAATGGCCTCCAGTCAAATCCCCACACACTGACACACATTCACACGCACCTCCGGATTACCTCAGAACAGAAGGGGGACGGAGCCCGACAACATCACAAAACAAAACAACAGGCACAATTACAGAGCAGCCTGGAGACAATCCCGCACTTTAATGAAAGTCCAGTTTCCCCCTGCCCCAGGTAAGCGCTCAACGTGATTGTATCTGTGAAACAATTACACTGTCACAATCAAAGGAAGCTGCCTTTAAATGGTCTGTCAAGGCCCTCGTGGGGCTAATAATCACTCATCTCTTTCCTACTGTGTCACTGAGGTGCTGAATCCTCCCTTTGTTCTGCACATCACCTGCCTCTCAATAGCCTGCTTGGTGTTACACTTCAGGCACTTAGATGGCCACGCTTTCAAAGGGGGGCCGGGGCCCTGAGGGTATGCGAGCAGTGAGTAGATATCCAACAACTAGCATTTCCAAATCACCCCACCAGCTCAGAGCTGGATTGGCTGAATAAACCTTTCTTCTTGTAGCTGATCTTACATGTATTTTTTTACATGCTGCACTCTCTCGTCATGCCTTTTCCTGGAGGTTTTTTTCACTTTGGTTTGGAGGCCCAGAGGTAAGCTGTAATCCTGGGAGCAGTCAGCTGTCGAAGGGAGATAATACCCTCCTCTAATTTATAGAGTTATCACATATCCCCGTCAGAGCATAAAGTGCATCCACTTACTCCCAAATGCCCTGCAGATTTCCATTTTCCTCCTTCCCTTTAAGATAATACCTGTTTCATGTTTAACATCAATTAAAGGTATAAGGGTAATTAGAGAAGACATGGGAGAAAAAGAGGGTATCCTGCAGTTTCTCTTCCACAGTTTAATGATTCGCCAGCAGCCCCGACATGTGGCATGTCTGGAATGTTTGTCCCTCCATTCAGAGCATGAGAGTTATTGTGTCAGGACAGGGAAGAAAGGGATCTATGTGGCTATCTCTGCGCACGCACACACACACACACACACACACACACACACACACACACACACACACACACACACACACACACACACA
>JBBMJY010000025.1:19608071-19648645 GCA_037833715.1 Toxotes lorentzi | reverse complement strand
CTGTACAAAAACAAATTGCACTTGGAAACTTAAGAGTGATTGTTAATGCAACATATCACAAATGCATGGGGTGTCCGAAAACTTTTTTCCACCACTGTATATGGAGCTTTAAGAGATTTTTACCAGGATTTTGTTGGCCAGTGAGCTCACTTCTTGGATCTTCACAAGATCAGTACAGATATGCTGAATGATAAGATTTACAGTATAAAGAAAAGTTTGTGATTAATAAGTTATTTATAAAGTTACTACTCTCACCAACAACTGCAGCTTTGGTTGTAAACAGGAAGTGGATCACCAGGTCCAAACTGAAATTAATAGGATTTTGTCTGTAGATCTTAATACCAGGCTACTGAATGTGCTGGCATTTACTGACTTGCTATGAGAGTTTCCATGACTAAGGGTAAGTACTGTAGGTTAAACAGTAACAGTGTGAAATGTCTCTTTAAGCAGGAAATCAGAAATATGTTTTTCTAACTCTCTGATTTTTGTTCTGCCAACAGCAGGGTCTGATGGTGAAGACCCACTGGAAGTGAACAAATCACAAAACTATACCCATCATGCTCATCACTGTGGGCGTGTCTATGCTGTCAAGCTAATAAGTACCGTGCTCATTAGCAAACATTGTATGAGTAAGCAACCTCAAACTTTTACCAACGACGTGACTGTTCTGCAGAGATAATTATTTACACCCTGTAACGACTAAACTTTCTGTATCACCACACTGTGCTTTCAGGAAATCATTACAGGGCCTTCCAGGAAAATTTTATCCTCATTTGTACAACCCCTTTCATTTTTCATGTTACTGGTCAGTCCAGCATCATCTGTTATTCTAGCCCACATTCTGTGAGAGGCAGTTTAATATTGTCTCATATAAAGTGAAGATGGAGTTTTTTTGTGTGTGTGTTCAGTGGGTCTTCAGTGTAAGTGATGACAAGGTCATTTAATTCCATCCAACACTTGTAGAGCAAGACATGTTGAAAACTACTGGCTAAATTACCATGCATTGTGAACTGGCTGTTCACACTATCCAAAGTATGAATTCTAATTATCTTGGTGACCCCTCCTGATCTTTCCCCCAGCCCATTCATTGGGAACGATTTTCATATTTTTAGTCCCACTACTGGTGAGGCTCTACAGACAACAAAAGTATGCTGTTAGTCCCATCCAAACTGGTATTTCCTTCCTTGGTCAGTGGTTTGCTTTGTATTATTTTATTATTGTTTGGAACTATGAACAATCAGCATGGGGGAACACACATGCTTTTACTATCACACAGTCAGTCCCACAGTTGATTTTCTGGTTGTGTATTACCTTGTGACTGCAGCAACGAGCGCAGCCCTTGGTGGTAATGTAGTGCTAGTGTAATGCATTGTGCTTGGCTGCCTCTTCTGAAACATTTCACTAATGGCATTAATGTTCTGAGTACTCCGGTCCTTAACTGTGCCAACTGAGAGAGGAGGGGAAACAGGGATGTGGAGAGGGGAGAGGTTGAGCAGCAGTTGAATCTAAGCAGATGGCACTTGTTTTACTTTCTGCTTGGCCATCTGGAGTTTACTTAAACTGATGACTTCATCATCAAACACAGGCCCACCAGCCAACTATGGCACTCACCACACACATATACACACACTTACAGGGTACAACAGCAGCTACAGAGTGTTATTGTGAAATGCTTTAGAAGTGTGTGTATGCATGTGCTTGTGTGTGTAGCGGTTCTTGGTGTTTTTGTGTGTTTGGCAAATCTTGCCTTGAAAATACACACAAATGTGTTTATAAGGACCAGGTCTGTAAAAATGTCATCCCTCTGTCTCTTCAGCTCTCATTCAGAGTGACATAATACTGGCCTCGAGGATGCCATCATTAATCTAAATGTCCCTTGGCATTTTCTAACTCCTCTGTCAACTACATAAAAACTTTAATCACCGCAGTCACGGAGGACTGATCCCTGTCCCAGCTCTGCAGTCTCCAGGAGAAAGTCAAGAGCAATCAGTTGACTTCATTTACTTGGAAAAGACTGTTCTGGCACCTGCACTTAGAGACGTAAGCACTGCAAATGTATGAAAGCAGTGCAAAAACCACCCATAAAGCCACAGATTTTCCCTAACAAGTTCATAAAACCTAAGTGATGTTAAGAATAGCCGCCTCAAGTAGGTGATGTATTTTTTGCCAAAACACTTTGAAGATCCGTGCCAGTGTTAGTACCATAATTCATTTTTAGGTGTTTAGGATCATTTTTATGTGTAAATTGTGTTGTCGACTCATTTGCTAGTGAATAACTTTTAATAAATTTGCAGTGATTCCTGCTTTTGACTCTCTAAGCTGCAGATTCACAAGGGTCAGTGCATGTTAGCATGCAAAACAAGGATCAGTTTGATTGTCTTGTGTCCAATGTTGGTTTACTCACTCAGGAAACATCTACACATATAATTTTCTCAGTTTAAACAAATGCGAAGGGAAACCAAACCAGTCCTTGAGACTGAGCTGCATGAAACTGCTGTCTACCAAGGGTTGCTGCTAAACAGCTTCCCATAATAAGGCAGAGAACAAAGGGGATAACAAAGGACATGTAGATTCCTCTCGTCTTCTTTCTGGTGTTTTATAGACTAGCTGCAAGGCCCAAGCACAGAGGAATCTGTTTGTTGTGGTCAAGGGCTTTTCAGGTTAAAGACATGATTGTTCCACATTGTTCTGTATGTTTTTTCCATTGTGCTTCTGTTTTATTTTTTATGCATTGTTCAGAGTTGCTGTTGTTAATCTAGAAATTAAAGTTACTCAGATTTTAGAGAGTTGCACTGTATGACATGTTTTCTGAGTAGTTTAGATAAATTCTTGACTATTGGTGAAATTGTTGTTTTTTTTTTTTTTTTTGAAAGCCATTTGTGTAGTGATTATGCACTACAGCAATGGCTATCGTGAATTTTTTTCATTACGCACAAATATACACAAGACAGTGCATCTATGTAACACAAAAAGATTAAGGGTCCAATTTCTAGCTTAAGAATGTGAAATGTTTGTTATGTTTGATCTTAGATTATTTTGTTACATATACTGTTCCTGAAGGTGAACAGAACAAAGCCATTTTTTTTTTAAATGTAAGTGTCAGGGATTGTTATTTAAAAACCAGTGGTTGGATTCAGAAGTACAAGGAGTTAATCCTTTGCAGGAGCTTGTGGACCAGCTGTTCAAGGAGTATGCAGTTTCCCCTTACTGGCCTATGGTGATGATGGTGAAATGACCTGCAGTCTGCCAAAGCCATGTTCACACTTTTCCTGCCACATTAGGAGCTGAGAGCAGAGCGCCGGGGTCGACAGGGACAGGACAGGCGTGGGCTCCTGGTGCTGGATGCCCTTACCGCAGTGATGCTGGTCATTTGGCTCATCCACAACTTTACTTGCTGGAGAGCAAATGTACAGTACAGGAAAAGTAGACGGCAAAGTTGATTATGGGCTGGCGGAAAACTCCAGCTGCAGCTGCAGAACTAAAGAAGTGGTGCTGCACTGGACTCTGAACTCGACAGACTCTTGATTCCTGCCCAGGATGTGGGTATTATTAGTGTAATTACTAGAATTTGTAGAACTTAATATATATTAGCAGTACAGTATGAAAGACAATAAATATGTTTTACTGGGGCTGTAGTTCAACATGGATTAGAGATGACATTTTTGGTAAACAGATACTGTATGCTGTATATTTGGTTTTGTACTCTTGTCAAACAACACACTGCCTATATATTTCTTCCCTTTCAATAAATACCACTTAACCCCCTCCCATGCATTTTTCTTCAGAAACTTATATGATCTTCCCCAGCATGTTTCTGGAGGAAGGGGTTGAGGTCGCCTCAGCAAAGAAAGTGAAAAAACTTTCAAAAGCATTTCTCTTGGCCCACTCACCCCTGAACAAAGCCTGCTGTCAACTGGTCAAGGTTTCACTTCCTAATTACCTTCTCCTGGGGCACAATGGCCAGGCCGTTGCCTAACCCGGGCCACTCTAGACCCCTAGCATTCTTTCCCAGACAACTGGCCTCTCCACTGTGGACCCACTGTCTCTAAGGAAGTGCTAGACGCATGGTTAAATATGGCTGACTAGTTGCACATCTCGTCTGGGAGGTTTCTTTTCTTGGAGAAGTCAGTGCTTGCAGAATAGTGACAGGAATTAATGGGTCTAGACACAAAATTTGGTCTACTGATCACCACTATATGCGTCCTTCTGTAACAAAATAGCACTTTGTCCGGCAATACAGTAAATGTGACCCAAATATGATTTGTTTTCATAATTCTAAGAAATCGGATTTGCAGTAGATCACATTCTTGGTGACCTTTTCTTGGAGCCTTTTTCAGCTCTAAGCTCATTCCTTGATTCATGCACAACAAGACTTTTTAAGGCTGTCTTACTTCGGGTTAGAGGTTGTCAAAAGTTCACACATGGTCCCGGTGAAGTCAGCGTTTCTTTCTCTTTCACCAGTTCTCATTGCTACTGTAAGACTTTAAAGACTTTTAGAGCCAGACAAAATAGGAACAGAAGTAAGAGTGATGTGAAATGCAGCCATGGCTCAGACTGGTTCCTTATTGAGCGGAGTGCTGAGTGATTTTCATTGACGCTCCTCTGCCACCCAGGTCACTCCCAAGAACACCCAGACGGGAATTCCACCCAGGCTTATCTCACTAGCCCATCGACTGCCACCATCACCACCACAGAGGAGGAGGAGGAGTGGAGGGGGGGTTTGGACTGATGGAAGGGTCAAAAGGGTAAAAGGGGGGTCTCCTCAACGGCCTGGATTAGGGGTCAGAGGAAACCTGTTGTTGGGATAAGCAGTTCAATCGTGTTTACCAACAATTGCTCTGGGAGATAGCTGTCAGCAGAGCGTACAAGAAACCTCTGCCCAGGGGAAGTTGTAGGGGTAGAGCCAAGTTGCTGAGCAGCAACAGGTTGCTGGAGAGATAACGGATTAGACACCCAGATTATCAGTCCAACTCCTGCGTTCTTTCTCCTTCTAGTCCATCCATTTGGGAGAGGCTACGGGAGCGCAATGGGGGTAGAAGCAGTGTGAGCTAATGCTTCATTAGGTCTTTACAACTATAAGCCAGTGTTTTTCCAGTTGAGGAGCCACTTACTCACTGCTAAGATCCTCTAAGTCTGAACCATTAAACTTATTTTTAGATAGTAACAGGTGATGACAGCTGTTACAGCACCAAATGTAAACTGGGGTGAAATGAATAAACTAACTCTATAAAATGTTCAACAAAACTGTTAATGTATATTATATCAAATTAAAAACTGAAGATTGATGAGCTGATTAATAAAATATATATCAAGGGTTTTTATAAATTATTTAAAGCAGCTAATGTTTTCGGCCATTTTGGAGCAGCAGAAACGATTGTAAATAAACTACTGACACACGTGCTAGCAAGAAGTTGCCTAATTGCACTTCTCAACTAAAAGACTAAATTACATTAGGCTTAGAATCTGTCATGCTTTTGTCCACCCAACAAATCAAGTCCAATAATCAGTCTCTTTGCAGCTGAACTCCTGAGGAAAATACTTGTCTCTTTAGCTTCTACATGCTCCAAAATGTTCACCAGCTAGATGCTAATTTTCTCTGTCTGCTATTTGGTGCTTAGCTAGGGTTTATCTGTGCTTTTCCATTGAAAACCGCTGCTTGCTGCTGCTGGAAATAAGGTTGGTGAGAGAGGTGATACTGAACCGAAATATTAAAGTTGCACCCTGTAAAACCAAAACAATAAGTTCAAAGAGCTATGTCAAGCTAACGGGAACTGCAGCCCGATGATAAGTCTCTGTGGGTTTGTCACAATAAGTGACCCCTCTCACGTTACATGTATTAATTTCATCCATTGTTAATATAAAAATGTGGATTAGTGCAGCTTTAACATGTTGCTAAAAGTATTCTATTTGCATTACCTACACTAGCAGAGTAATGGCTAAGGTAAGACAGTGGGCAGAAATGTCATGCTTAAGGTTTTGGTGAGTGTGTCCTGGCACTAGTCAACTCTTCAAACATGCTGCTGCATTGATGTTGATCTTCCTTCACTTTCTCTTCATCTTTTCTCCTCTCTTCAGGTTCATGAGATTTCTTTTCCCACTCAAATTCATTTCTTCTTCTTTAAAAATGAAGAGAGATTTAATCCACTTATAGCAAATAGGTCCATCAAACAGTTTGCAAAAATCGAACCAGAAACCAGAAAACCTGACACAAGTTTTTAGCTAGTGTGCCAAACGCTTTCACAGGCAATTTAAAATGAACTGTGAAATGGGAAAGCAATCTGTCATTTCAACTGCTGTGAAAACTAGCATCAGGAGAACAGTAACTTACAGTCCATCAGATGCAATATACAGTAAATGACATTTCAGACTTAACACTTCAACAAGGACAAAACAAATACAACAGTCTCTTAGTAACATCAGCATATGTAAATGTGTGTAAGTGTGTAAGAGTGTCACCAAAGGTAAAATGGTCGCTTTTTTGAGCATGGTTCAGCTATTGCCAGGAAATACCTCAGCTGGTCACAGATACATCGACTTTCTTTTCTGTTTCTGTCTTTTCTTCTTTCTCTCTTTGACTTATTTAGACTTATATGCACTGTCACTCATCAGTCCTCCATTATGAACCATCTATGTTTGGGCTCCTTCAATTTCAGTGGGCCTCATTTCTCCAGATTTCACTGTGTTTGGTGTGCTGAAAGACAGCCACCCAACTACAGCAGAGTCAAAACCTATTCAAAACACAACATGTGCATGTGAAATGTTTTTCCCACTTAGAGTCAGTGTGAAATAGATTTACGATATTTTGACATATTGTCACCTTTAGCTAAACAGTTGACTACAAACCCATTTTTAAAGGCACAGTTTCCTTTTTTTCGGAGAGTCAGATGAGAAAATCGATACCCCTGTTATATCTGTATGGTGAATATGAAGCTATGCATACTTTTAGGTGATATGTTGTGATAATATGATATACTAACATAACATCTTGACGAGCTTCTTCTGACAGGATATTTTTGCAGTGTTCATCTTACACCCTATATTCTGGCCAGTACAGTCAGTCATGCTCTGTACATGTGCATAAACTCTCAGATACATCAGCTCTGGCCTATAAACACACAGGACTGAAAATGATCAGCTCTGGCTTTAAAGGGTCATGCATCCTCACCCTCATTCCTTTCTTGGTACTGGTACATGGTGTCATGACCTCCATTGCAGGGAGGATGAGGGTTGACCGTGTGTGTGTATGAGTGCCTGTGCAGTAATGGCACAGTGGGAAGTTGACGATGAGTGTTTCTGACTTGATAACCGATTTGCCCCTGTGTTCACCTTTAATCTCTGATGGGCCTGGCCAGTGGAAGGGTCACAGAGTGGTACTGTGGGATTTAACCCAAAACGACTGAATGGTTCATCTAAATCCCATAGAAAATTGTGTCACTCACTCACATTGTAGCTTTCTGTCCTTTTCTTTATTTTCTGTGCAATTCATCAAATAGTAAACTCAAGTTTAAAAAAAACAAAAAAAAAAAAAACCACAGACAACAAATCATATATTTTTTTTATATTTTTATCCTCCATGTCATTTTGGATCTTGGGAATGATAGCAGCGGTTTAAAACTCTTGAGTCACTATCAGTGAAAGGGGAAGTTGGTCAATGTGTTGACAAGATGGATGTGGAGCGGAGAGGCCAAAAACAGCCGAGCAACAACCAACTTGGCCGTCTCATCTCTTCCTGATCAAAACCATACCAATAAAATGCAAGATGGCTTACTTCTTGTGGCTGCTGAGAACAATTCAAATCTATTTCATCTCTGTTGTCTCTGACTTTGAAAACACTTGCATTTGTTTAATTTCCTATTGAGTGGGCTGTTGTAGCCACAGCCAAAAAAGAAATGTGTTATTCATCCTCATCACCTCCCCTTTATTGTATGTTCCTCCCCACTTCTTCCGATTGGATCTTCCTCAAAGATTACAAGGATGTTTTGTTCTGCTTCATGTTACAATCTGCTGCCGGTGGGATGGCCATGTTATACTGCTGCTGACAGTGGTCAGGTCTGGTGCCTTCACCGCACAAGTTGTTTGAGTTCAACAGTTTCTCCCAGTTAGACGGTGGGCCGACGTTTCTGTAGGCTTAATAATTTCGTGAGAGACCGATCCACTGGCCAGCTATATTCTCCAGACGGTTCTAAGTTACAGGCCTCAAAATGAAAAAAAAAAAAAGTGCAATTCTGGGTTTCACAGTGGAAAGGAGTGTATTTGAACAGCTGCTATAGTTGCTTTTCAGCAGAATATTGATTGTTATTATGGGATAACAGGCATACAGAGAGCACACGCTTTGAACAAAAAAAGCCCCTGAAGGTCTGGATGAAGACTTGTGTTATGATTTGATGAGATCCCAGAGATTGGGAAATGTTCGTGTAAAATAAAGAGTGACAAATCATTTTGCAGCTGATTGTTTCAGGAAAGATAGATTAAAAAGGCACTGGCGAATACACAGATCTGCATGTTTAAACGGCAAGTGCCATTAGGGTGCCGGTGGAGAAGTGCCACCTCTCCGAAAAGCCCTAATGGCCGTGGCCTGGCTTTCATGTGAATAATGCTGTTTATATTAGGCCTCAGCTCCTACATTAGTGTCCTTCAAATGTCTACACCCTTGCAGCCGTTTGGCATTTTGAAATACTTCACAGGCCTCCTATGTAGATTCTATTATCAGGGGCCTTGCACCAGTGGAAAGTCTGTGTGTGCGTGTGTGAGTGTGTTTTAAGTGCTGTAGTGCAGGAGTCATTGAAGAGCTTCATTAAAGAATGGAAAGTATGTAGCCATCTCTGCAGGCTGGCCACAGCAGTCGTTGCTCTCACCTGCACCATATATGCCCAGTTATGGCCAGAGTCAGACCCTACTGGGTAAAACAAACACTGCCCCCTACAGGTCTGTGACCGTCTCTGCAACGCAGAGTCAAATGAAAAGCAATGAGAATGGATTTAGGATGAAAGTAGTACATTTTTCTAAACATACACAAAAAGTTACACACTAACAATGACATGTCTCATACAAACAGATATTTCTTCATAATGTTTAATCATATATCCAACAGCAAAGACATTTGTGTTTCCTTCTAAACCCCACAAACAGATCTGAACCCCCCCCCGCAACAAATCTGTTTCCTTTTCATTGAGCGTTCCCAGTTTGCTCTAACTGTTTTCAGACAGAACAGTCTTCGTAGGGTCAAACACGCAGGAGTCAGACAGCCCTCCATCATGGCCGCCTTCCCAGAGTTTCTGATCACCAGATATGAGTGTGCGTGTCATCAGTCCCAAATTTATAAACGTTTTACACGCAAGCCAAGGCACTCAGCGATGCTGATGGATCTACACATGCAGATGTATTCATTCACAGTCATGTTCCTAATATCCGATTGCCTCCTCTTGTGTTTTTACATACGCCAACGCAGGCCCTAATCTGTAAACGAAGCATGGGAATAATGGGAGTGCTGTGGTGAGAGAGTTATTTAAGAACAAAGCGTGAAGTACATGAGCAGGCGAATGCTTTCAGGCCCAGTTTTGGATTGACAAACTCACATTAGAGGTAGAAGTCCAGCAGCAGCAGCAGCAGAGGCCAGAGAAACTCCATGCTGAGAAGACAGATGATGGAGCAAGGGCTGAGCAGCGGAACAACACGTGCAGGGCGTAAAAAAGCCCATCACAGTCAATCAGGCGTCAGCCTCTAGTCAGGGAGGAAAAGAGGGGAAACTTTACCCCGGCTCTGGCCCTCCTGAGTTGGCCTGCCGTGTTCAGTGTGAGGGAAATCCACTGGATGTCACATACATCTTGATTTTTATGAATGCTTTGATAGCTCCCCTAAAGGCACTCCCATGACCAGGTGGAGGGTATTTATACAAGCATGTCAGAAAAGCAAAAACGAGGGAAAAGGATATTTGCTGATCCCCTTTGCACACAAAGAAAAAGTCTTGCGGTTATTCTAATTGCAACTGGAAATAATTATCTGGCTGTGGACTCTGGGAAGAGGGTCACTTGAACGCGCCCTGCCTTGATCACCAGGTGTGAAGGGTGGATGGTTGTGACTGACATACAGCTGTCCAATGAGAGAGAGGCCTACATTCGTACTGTGAAATGTGTGTGTGTGTGTGTGGCCACTAATGCGTGTCTTTTTGTTTAAACTAGTTTAAACTTTGCCTACATAGTTCGTAAGTGTTTTCGTAGTGGAGATTTACATATTGCTAAATAAAATTACCACACAAACTAGTTCTTACATTGAGATTAGTTGTTTCTAAATATTTACACCCAATACTGCTGGGTGTAGCTGTTGCTTAGCAATGGGAAACAACTGACAAAACTGGGGAAGCTGGAAAGACTCCACTCCAAGTGCGTTTCACAAAAATAACAACGTAAACCCAACATTACCAAATGTTACAAATATTAGACTAAATGTCCAAATAGCAGAGTTTAATAAGTACCAGTTAAAGATATTTCTTGATTTTTGTAAATATAGTAAGACCATCTTTTTCAGAGGTTGGCAGTCAGGTTTAATTTATCGCTTGGCCCCTAAAAACTTTTAGAAGGTCTGTTCCACCTTGTGATACCAAAGTGACTTCATGTTTATAGGTGATTTCTTTTGATTGGACCTTTTACACATTATGAGTGTCTTTTAGATGTTTCAAGTTCTGATGCTCACACATTTGAAATTGAAAGTTATTACAAGAAAGGACTTTGACAAAACACACTTAAACTCATCAACGCATTTAGCCAGTTTATCTCAGCCACTTTATTTGTTGGTAAAAACAAAATTGTGAGTACCTAAAATCAGTAGGACTTTCTAACTGTACAAGAAAACCTCTGTGCAAGCTACTGGTTATAGCTTACTGATGAATTCAACTGCTCATTTAAGAGGAATGTGTTATTTCTGCATAAAAAATGACATAGTCGTACTTTAATGTGTTATCCAGGCAGCCAAGTGTGCATCCTAATGCGCTTACATTGACACACAGAGAAAGCATGAGTGTATGTGTGGAGAGACAAAAAACAGCTGCCAGTCCAAGAGCTTGCAAGAGAAAATTTCAAATATGCCTCAAATCAAATCAAAAAGCACACAACTATGCAAGCCAGTTCCCATCAGTGCAGTAAGACGCAAGGCTTTATTGCTTCCAACACTGCAAATGAATTCCACACATTGTAGTAGTCAGTGATAATTAGGATCTGTTGAACACCTTCAGTTTCCACCCAGCTCTTACATATTCAGTATCACAGCACAAAAAAAAAAACAAACCTTTAGTTCTTTATTGGTCTCTGTGCAACATGAAGGAGGGTGGAGGACGTTATAATCTGTAAGAATGCTCTGTGATGTGAGCACAGGTCACTGAATGGAAACAACACCCCACATACATTATTCATTGAAATTAACACAACCGCTTAGATGATGAGAATAAGCTGGAAGAGTTATAAACTTCTCATCATAAGCTGAGGTCAGGAACATGTGGTAAATGACTGTTATTTATGCAAAAAAATATGGAGCATTGACAGCGTAAAGCTTTATCTGAGGGGTGAAGGAAGCGGAAGCTGAAAAGGGATAAAAAAGATCTTGTGAAATTTGAACTTTTTCTTTCTTCATCCTCTGTGAAATAACACAGGCACAAACTGCTCCATTAATAGGTTATTTTGTTTTGAAGAGCTCATCGGAGAGCAATGAAATCAGCCTCTTAAAGCTCAGCTGTGGATGCAGAACATGCGTAAATATGTTTGTGTACTGTATTACCATTTTTCCTTTTGCACTTTTTTTTTGCACATGAAACGTATGCTCATCTACAGAGTAGCTGTATGTTAGCATTTCTCTGCTCTCTGGTTTTGTAACATGGTAATTGTGCAGAGCGAGTACCAATGTGCCAGGTCTCAGTTTAATGAATCCCACCTGTAACACATTTGCACATTCATTCCTCTCCAAGGAGAAATCCTGTTGCCAAAGCAAAGCCTGAGTCGAGTGGAAGTGTGCGGCTCTGCTGAGTTACAATTCTAAACAGTGTACCCAAGATGGCTGCCGATTTTATCAACCCATTTAAATCCTGTTGACTCGTGAGGGCATATGTATCAAGCCTATATTTATGTACATTTACGGTTCCAAGCAATGCACTCAGCAAACAGACGAGGGAAGGAGGAGGAGAGGCTGATGGAATGTCAGAGCAAGTTGCCTCGGTCCTGAAACCCTCTGGCATGTGAAAGGGATTTCACAAACATGAGTACATCGAATGATTAATTCGACAGCTAATCTCTCCACAAACTGTATACATACCAATATCTTAAAAGATTATTAGACCATTCATCTAGAGCTTTTCCATGAGCTCGTATCATGCTGAATAACTTGGTAACCTCACTGCAGATTCCTACTTTTTTAAATCATTGTTCTGTGGGGTGTAGGGATGGTTTACTTGTTTTCACCTGAATCTGTCACTTAAAGTGAAGGAGCAGATATGTACGGCCAGGCATCTGTGAGAAAATCATAGGGGTCTCCCTGTGGAACTTCTTTCTTAGCTTGTGTGAAGTTTGAATTGTCTAGAGGGCTACGAACAATCACTCAATCTGATCATTACTCAAACACAGTTTCTCGTTGATCATCCTTCGGCATACATCTGAAAGCATGTATCTTTTTTCTTGGTTTCAACAATGACACAAATGTCGATCAGGTAATTTGAACAGCATGCAAATGATGTCAGCCATATAAATAACCAGATGTTGTCTAAATTGAACATTTATAGAATTTATTGGACTTGGATTGAGACCAACATTGTACAGCTGGAGGGACTAGATGATCAGTCAGTATAAGTCAGCTGTGATTTATGTTGTAACAAACAGAGCCACTGATAGTGTATTTATTTATGTATGTATACGGTTTCCAGCAAGCTTTATTGTATATGCTGAATTTATTCCAAAAGAGCTTTATAACCATGTGAGTGCCATAGGCTCTAAGAAGTTAATTCTAAGCAGTTTTGGTCATTCCTTCCACCACATCAGGTCAACATTTTAATTTGTCCAGTGCCATGTTCATGACAAGTGGTGTAGCGCTGAGCATGTTAGCATGCTGATTGTAGCATTTAGCACAAAGCTAAACTGTACAGTCTCACGTAGCTGCTAATATGGCTGTATTTTACTTTTATTTTGAATCCAGTACCTTGATTCTTTTGCCTGTGCAAAGCACTTCTTCCATCGCATATTATTATGGTTCAAAAATCATCTGAGGTTGTGTCTCAATTGTGCTGTATAACAATTACAGTAAAATCCCAGATGAATCCATCCTTTGTTGCATCGCAATCTCATCATTCAGTAACCTTTGTTGCTCATTTCTCTAACACCCCTCTCCATTTGGTTGTCAGTTAAAGCTGAATCACTCATGGCTGCAGCAGCACTGTTCTGTTGTTGCTCATTTCAGTAATGTTGCGCCCAGTTGGTGATCCCCAGTAATGAGCAGCGGGGGGTGGGTGGACCACATTGAATGGGATGCCAGAGATCTTTAGCTGGCTCCTTCAGGGCCTTTTGCATTTAGTTACCCTGAGCTCATAATTGTGTGACTAAAGCAATTGTTCTCTTAATTGAAGCCATTCAGGGCCTCTATAAGCTTTTCCCACTTCCCTCAGGTGGAACTCAGGTGATCATTCAAATCTTTCAGGCGGGGACTCAGGTGATCCTTCAAAGATGCTGAGAGAGAAGGATGTTTTCTTATTGTTTATCGTGACTGTACTCTTGTTTTTAGAACAGCATATCTATAGAGATATCTCAAAACTAAACTAATTTCAACTCTAGAAACCTGGTGGAGGTCCAAGAGTGTAATTAAATAGTTACTGAATATACTTATATATTCTAATAAATACTAATAAAGCTTAAAAAAAACAATATCCTCTCATAGACATCTAGTTCTCCTGTTCCGTTCTTCTGGCATACATGTGAAAGAAATAACAATATATGAGCCCTTATCTTGTGCACCACAAGTTATAATAGGTCATAATATGCATTGCTGGCTCATAAACACAAACATATGATTATGAAACTGTGTACAGGTAAATGACCCGATGAGACAACAGAGGTAAAAATCCCTATGCAGGATTTACTGCAGCTCTGGGTATAGTCAGAACTTTTACTGTGGTCAACTGTAGAGTGAATGAATAATCCTCAGGGTGTTCACTGTGTGTGAATATATGTGTGTGTGTCTGGGCCTGTATCATGTGAAAATGTCTTTCAAGATCATGCTTCATGGATAACAAATGCTCCACTCCTTTCTCTCATCTTTCCAAACTTGATGTCACAAATATCTTCTGTAATGGATTTGAAAAGGGTCGTTCCACCTTTCGTCCTCAACACATGTGAAGCACTTCTGTCTGCAGAGCACCATTTCAACTTTAATTCCTCATTCTGAATAATTCACAAGCCCAGAGAGTGTTAGAGGGTGGAGGAGCCAAAGCGGAGCATATGTGTAAGAACAGTTGACACACAAAGAGAAGTCGCCCCAAAACTTGCAAATGGGGAAAAAAATCTGCTGGGGCCACGGTTTGTTTTCACCTGAAGCAGTCATTTATCTTGGCCACAGACCAACACTAAACCACTGTGTATGTTTCTATGGTCTCAGTGGGTTTGTGTGTGCACCACAGCCACTTAAAGTGGTGGAGGGAACTGCAGATTTCAGTCCTAATCTAGGAATTGTGAAACCGCACCATTTCCTTGCACTTGAGTAGTGCTTGGCATCTCATTCAGCTGCTGAGGAACTGTATACATCTGCTCAGACAGAGCATGCAGATGAGTTTAGGGTGTGTTTGTTTTATTTTACTGTGGTGAACATGTGGAGGAAAAGAGGATGACAAGAAGGTTGTTGCAGCTGTAGTTTTAACAAATTTTCATCTACTGTACCAGCAGCAGAAAGTGGAAATTCTTGTATTCTTGTATCTCGAAATTGTAACTTGCTCATGCTCACCACAGCCAAATGTGTGCTTCATGTGTGGGACGTGTGTCTCTCTTCTGCATTTCAATAGCCTGTAGTCTTGTGTAGATGACATCCTGGCCAGTGATATTACTTGTGGGGGTGTGCCCTTCATACCAGGAGGTCTGACTTTTCAAAATTACAACCAAGAGGAGTAAGTGGTTATATATATGGATTTAGAATGTGTAAACATTATTATAATAAAGTAAAAATTGTTTTGATTCAGGTAAATATGTAATAGGTAATATGTTTGTCCATTTTTCACTGATATGCACCAAACTTTATAATCTTAATGGAACACTTTGATTGGTAGGTTTGTACCGTAGGTTGACTATTGATTGTAGGGATGGCTCCTCCTATTCACATGTTGAAATGTCTGTAAGAAAGACACAAGACCCCAAATTCTCCAGCTTGTCTAAGTTTAACTGGGTATCCGTGGTTGTATTTTATTATTATATTCATCTTTTATGAAGAAGATGCATTTTAGGATCTTTCATCTCATTGTTTTGGTTTTATATCCCACAGCTTTATTGTTTTGGTTCACCCTAACCACTCCAGCAACTAGCTGGTGAACACAATGAAGTATTTAGCCACTAAAGAATCAGATGTTTTCTTCTGAGTCGGTGGAGACCAAAACAGAGCTAAAAGAATAGTGAATAAAGAAGATGTCTGTGGATTAATACGCATTCGGTGCTCTAGTGCCCATGTTTATCATATTAAAAGAATGCCGTGGTTCACTGTTGTGTAGGTTTTGGACAACAATGGAGCTCAATGGCTCTAAGATGATACTTGTTAATAGGATCACTTCATTTTTGTTTTTGTTGGCTTTGTTTGTTGGCAAATAAAATGTGATTTTCTGTTTTGTTTTTTACATAGAAAATATCTATTTCACCTTCATGCCTCTAATAAACGTGTTTGAAAGCTCAGTCAATAGAATGAGGTGTTTGTGTCCATGCTCCACAGTAATTGCAACCATCCATCCTCCTCTAAATTTCCAAACCTCACACAACAGACTCTACAATGACCCAGTGTGTTAGGTTAGATTAGCTCAAATTTCCTGAAAGATGTTACACAACATCAGCAAAACAAAGTCTTCAAAATAGCTATTTATCGCCTCCTTCCAGTCAACAGCCCCCTCGGGAGCTTTCCTGAATGAATCCCAGACTGCTCTGTGGCTCGGCTATCTCACTGACCTGCCATGCCACCAGCTACTTCAACCTGGAGCCTACACGCTCTCGCTATACAGCCATACCCTGGCAATAAATCACTGGGTAGTGTGAACTTCTCTGGAATGCTTGTTGAGTTGCCAAATGATTGTAAATCCAAGCAAGGTCCAAACCTTACCAGCGTCTAACACATCTCTGCGTTATCAGAGATAAAGCTGTGATCTCTTTAGCCTCAGAATAGATTACTGTAGGCTATACTTCCATTAAGAGAACCCAAAAGCTCTGCTAAGGTTACAGTTATTAAACTGTGAACTGTAACCTGCATTTTAGCTACAAGACCTTCAAGTGTGCAACTGTAATCCATCACTAGATGACGTTTTTGCATTTAAATCAACACCAGGAAACACATGACTTTGGTGTCGTGGCATCGCAAATTAAAATAAATGCAAACATCCCAGAGCTAAATTTCCTCTTCTTCTTAGAAGGGATTTGGAATGGAAATGGTGAAAAAATATTATTGCAGCCAGTTCAACCGAGGAGCACTTGCTTGCTGCAATTAAGTCAAAAGTTTTGATTTGCCAATCTCTGCGTGCCAACAGGAGTTCTCACCCGTGTCCACACCTGACTTCACACAAACAGGCCAAATCTACAACATCTCAGAGACTTCGAGACACTTAGAGGCTGAGTTTCAGTCCCACTTTGTGATGTAGTCTGAATCATCAAGTGTATTTTGACATGCAAATCTGGCCTCAAGCAGCTTTCACTTGACCCGTTCAGAGACTTGGGTGGGCTCCTGAAATACCTCTCTTAATTTGACATGACCTGATTTGGAGGATTTCAGTGTTATTACTCCTCTTGGACGTGTGGACTCACATGCGAGGCGTGAGGTTGAGGGAGGTCTTCCCGGAGCTGTTATGAGAACTGATGTGAGACAACAGAGTGGACAGTGCCTGGAGCAAGAGAGAGGCAGAGGCAGAGGGAAGGCTGGAAAGAGAGATTATTAGACAGAGAAGGAGTTGAATAACATCAGTGACTGGAATGAGTGAAAGGAAGAAAAGGCGACGCGATTCAGGGAATGTGGATCCAACCTGTGTAACCTGTGTTTGCTCGGATGTGTCAGCTCTTCATCTTCTGTCCTTCTCTGGCCCTCCCACAACATCTCACTATTGTGTTGGAAATCCCTGAGTTTTGACAGCTGTGCTTGGAGTGCTGTGACGGCAGTCTGGAGGGAAGGGTGTGTGTGTCTGGAAGTGTGTTGTCTGATAGTTAGTAGCGAATGTGGACACTTTTGTGTGCTGGGTCTTGGTATGCAAATATTAGTGTGTGTGTGTGTGTGTGTGTGTGTGTGTGTGACTCTAGAGGCTAAGCCCTCAGGGTGAATATATGTATGTGTAATGCTTATAAAAAATAATAAATCTGATTTATGCTGCACCTTGTGGCTCCATATTGCAGCTCAATGTGCTTTATAAGCAGCAGTTTGACATGCAATGCAGACAGAGAGGCTGAGGAATAGAGCAGGGATTTCTGACACATCTCTGTTTTTCAAGCAGCATGTAGAAGGGAAGTAGTCTGAAGATTTTCAAACACTTGTTAGTAGTTCACTGGCATGGCTAAAAAAATAAGAGTTTTAAGTTCTTTGCAACTCTGCAGCAGCTCACTGTGCATGGAGACTCCATGCAATCCACTGTGTATGTCTGTGTGTGAATTCATTTCTATGTGCACGATTGTGTTCCTGTCTGCACACATGCTTTACTCACAACTTATTTGGCTAACTTTTCAATATGGTGCCTTTAAAAAAAAAAAAAAAAAAACCTGTGCAAGGATCCCATTTACTTAATGATGTTGCAGCTGGTATACATTTTGTCCTGACCGGTGTAGTAGAGGGAGGCGAGCTTGGGAATAAAGCAGGAATGTGTAGTGGGTGCTAGGCAGCTGGTGGCTGAGCCCCGCTGGGTCGCAGGGAGCAAGGCCAGGCCAGCCACATGAGCCTCAGCTGATTCACACACCCAATGCCATGCACACACACAGCCCGACCTGCTCGCCTGCACGGATCTACTGTATGATCAGAGGGCCAAAACAGGATGTGTATGAAAGAGATGGTGCTGGATGATAACAATTCTAACACACAAAGCCAAAATGGAACCGTTATAATAGCTTGATGCAAATTAAAGTAGACATGTTGTTAATCATCTTTAAGCTCGATAGCTTACTCGCCCACCCAGAGAGTTACACACTCTTCCGCAAAATTAGCAATAATCATGAGGGTCAAAGGAGTTCTCTGTGTTTTTCCAACAGCAACTGTTGACCACATGTTAATCTAGCTGGCTCTCAACTTAAGACTAATAAGGCAATTGCATTATCACAGTCTGAGCAGAGTTCTTTCCAGCCAAGCGAGAAGTTATTATTTCTTACTGTAACTGACTCAACACCAATTAGCATCAATCAGCGTTTGACCAGCTGTATTACGGTAATGACATGGCAAGCACTCAGACTTATCAGTCTGCTCATAGCTGTGTCACACCATAAAATACTTACATGGCCAAGAATTTATGGCAGGTACTTTTTTCCTTCTGTTTGATTTCCAAACAAGGAACCTTATCAGCTGATGAGGGGAATGCAGGAATATTGCCCGCACCTCCACTTCCTCCCCATCACCTCTCATCAAATACAGGGGCTTACATAACTACTACTACAGTGGATTCAGATGAGTGTAAATTTGCACTTGAAGGAGCTGGATACCTCCTTTACCTCTTGTAACTTAAAGCCTCAAAGAAATCCTTTGCTGACCTGCAGTGACCCTCGGAGACGAAAAGCAGGGTAAAGTCCATGTTTTAGGGCCCTGGCGCGGTAGGTTTTGTTAGGGTCCTTCCCTGTTGTTTCTGGGACAGACAGAACATGTGGTGAGTTGCTCTCACATGCTCGAATCAGGAAACATTTTTCTGTTTTTTTTTTTTTTTTTTTCTCCCCCCAAGCTTGTCTAAGAAGCTCATAAAAGCACAGGACTTCCTGCGGTCATTTAATGACACAGCACGCAATGTCATCAAATGAGTCACATAAACACTCCCTGACATGCCAGCCAAGGAACTTATGTCTGTTTTATCATTAGCATTGAAGTCCCTGTGAATGAAATGTGTTTATGATCCGGAAAACTGAAATTTGTACAGCCCAGTAGGAAATGTATAATATCTCCTGGAGTTTAGATTTATCAAAGGACATAAAAGACACACTTGAAGTAACATATTTCCCACATATTTCCAAGTTTATGTGGGAAATTTGCTAAATGAGGTATAAGTACTCTATATATAAGAACGGCCTACTGACTCTCCTCATACTCAGTGTATAGGTTCTCTTCTGTCATCTGTTCTTTGATGCCCTCAACTGGTTCCAGGCGGTACTTGCAGAGCGAGCTC
Source organism: Toxotes lorentzi (assembly GCA_037833715.1). Taxonomy (NCBI): domain Eukaryota; kingdom Metazoa; phylum Chordata; class Actinopteri; family Toxotidae; genus Toxotes; species Toxotes lorentzi. The sequence continues at coordinate 19,629,099 of JBBMJY010000025.1, read as the reverse complement.
TGCAAACCACAACATCATGCAGCTTTTACTGGCATTCAAGTTGAAACAGAAACAAAACAAATAGATCTTTTTTTTTTTTTGGCGGGTTGAGGGGGTGGGAGTGGGGGGGGGGAGTGGGGGGGGTTCGTTTAAATTAAACAAAGACAAAATAAACAACATAAACCAGTTTTACATGAACACAACGAGTACTGCAAGAAATATTTTAACAAGAGCATGAAATTACAGAAGAGCATATGAGTCACAAATTACAAATTACTGGGGATTTAACCAGCTGAAAGATATTTCCCCATTAAAGCATAAAGGTCAACGTGTTGACATTGTTTTCTGATCGTCTGCTTCTCATTGAGGAATGTTTACAGTAATTGCCTGTTTAGAACTGATGAAAATGTTATGTTATGTCACTTGAAGCAATAAAATAGTCTATTAAAATGCCATAGTTGGGCAACATGGGCTGGCATATTAAGGGGGAACATGTGCAGGAGTGTAATTAAAAATGAGGAAACATTAAACTACAGCATTAGAGAGACTTAGGGACACCTCGACTGTGCTCACACCAGTATATATTGGGTTATTAATAGTTGCTATGGTACCTACATCCTCTCTCCCCACTTCTTTGTCAGAGCCTCTTGTGATTTAGGGGAGTATATAAACCCTACTGGGCAAGCCTTCTGTCCTTTTCTATCTGCTGTTATTGTTGCTGGAGCACGGGCCACGGTGTTTGGCTGCTCCAGCTGAGAAGAGAGCACCTACTGGGCTTTTCCCAGGATGATGAGAACCGCTCTGCTCGGCCCAGTCAGCAGGCAGTGGATAAGGGCCCCGAGCTGCTCCCACCACCACTCTCTCCCCTTCCCTGAGGCCTCCCGAGCCCCCTCCTCCTCCTGCTCCTCCAACTTCCCTCAAGTCATGATCTGGCCCGTAAATTAGTACTGGGAGAAAAATAGGTTCTGTAAGATGAAACTGGGTTTCTGTGTGTATCAGCACACGACTCAGGGGAGACAAGAGAGAAGAAGCAGGCAGTAAATCCATTGGAGTCCACTGATAGCGCCTGTTTGCACAGCCACTGCCGCTTCCTTTGATCAAATGGCTGGGGGAGCGGGGGGTCGTGTGGCGCTGCCGAAGGTCAGCTATATATTACACTCCTAAAAGTGATTACTGAAATTCTTAAGTGAAACCATTCTGCTGCCAGGGTGTGCTCTAATCCCCTGCAGTGTTGTCTGGGCTGGGGCTGGGGCTGGGGCCTCTCTTGTGGATCTGTGCGCCCAGCACTCCTTTTCCCCTTCCCCACTTGTGTTTTCTATCATCAGGGCAGGCCTAAAAAGAGCCCCTACATGGAAACATGGCCTATCCAGTTGCAATATCAACTGCTAGGACTCGGAGGAGAGAGAGAGCGAGAGGGAGAGGAAAGGTAGTGTCAGGAAACAGAAATATGCACACACTTCAAAGGCTAGGGCAGCAAATTAAGGGTTAGGGATTGGACACGACAGTAAGTGGCCTTTACATCAGAAACAGGGTAAACAATGTCTGGATTGTGTTTCTCTTCTTTCCTCTGTGTTGTTGCATAGAGACCCCCCAGCTCCCCATCTGCACACTGGCTGTGCTGTAGGTAGAGCACTAAAACAACTCCATGAAGTTTTTTTTTCTTGAGCCAATAATTTTCATCAATTGAGTCATGATGAAATGTTTGGTATCTGTGCCACCGATGTGTGTAAATGACTGGAAAATCTGACACATATTTGCAGAATGAATGAGCGCGTCTTAAAGACTCTGTTAAAATTCCACGATTTACGACTGGTAGCTAATCCTCGCCACAATGTTACACTGTATCAAATCAATTACAGCAACTTATAAAACAGAACTGCTGCTTTTAAGTGTGAGACAAACAAGCTTCAGGAGGGAAAACTGTGTGTGTGTGTGTGTGTGTGTGTGTGTGTGTGTGTGTGTGTGTTTCTCCTGCAGCAGCATCACAGTTGAGACTGAGCCAGCCAACATGATCTAAACAAGAATTATGTGAAGTCATGCTCTATGAAACTTTATACACATTTGCTGATCATTACCTAAGATTGCTTTGTGTTAACTTTGGCAGACCTGCTCTTGGCTCTCGGACTGAAAAAGGGATGATGTATTTCCTCTTATTTATTATTTGCACTGGGCTACTGAGAGGGAAAAGGGACGGAGGAAAAAAAAGAGAGTGTGAGTGGTATGCCTGCGACTGGTGCATCGATGCCAGGAATAACAGAATGAAACTTGCTCCTCAGCCTCATTAGTGTGTAGAAAACAGTTCCCAGGAGACACAACAGAGAGTAAATATGTTTAAAACTCTTTACACCGCAGGATGCTACACGCCAACTTCGCCCTATTCCTGCTTTTTTTCCCCCCTCGAAATGAGAACGTACGGCACTGAGCGCTGCAAGTGTGTAGGCTTCAAAAGAGTTGCAACCCCATGTTGCACGTCTCATAAATTCTAGTGAGGGAATTCAAAGAAAAATTTATCGAGCATGGCATTCACACATGTTGAGAGTAAAGAGGGCCAACTGCACACCGGGTCTCGGGAATTTGTAGGAGCACATGGCCCCTTTTTCTACTTTGAAACACCCTCTTTGACCCTCTGTCTGCTTATGCAACGTCTTTGCCCTTTCCATTATGACAAAAAAGATAGGAAAGATATATGATACACAAAAGTCTATATATGTGTCCTATAAATAAGACATGTCAGATCTACTGTTGTAAACATGCAGATATTTATCTCTCCATGTTATATGACCAGGGCTTGAGATACTGTATTTCATGAACACTTCTTAAGCTCTTATCCCTCGAAGCAGGTGCACTGTGATCCCAAATAAGGCAATGTGCTATAACATAATTATTTCCCAACATTTGTTTATAATAGGAACATGTTTCTGCCATCTGTTTCCAGCCTGCGCTGCCTTTTCTTCAGTTGTTTGTACAGTAGGGGAGGTGTTTATGGCCTTTGGATGTTGCCAATTTCACTAGAGAGAGGACTGCGGAGCACCTATGGGACTCAGAATACAGGACCACACTTTTGGCTCCTTTACCTATTGACACAGCTGCTATCAGACTGCAATGATCCAGCAGGGGTGGTGAACATATCTGTGCACACTTGCCTACACACACACACACACACACACACACACACACACACACACACACACACACACACACAAGCACATGGAGACACACACACAACATGTTTGTCTTTTCCTTTTAAGTGTCTGCTCAGACACAGCTTGATATTGACTTTGGTGGAATAAGGGTGCTTTCGCCCTTTGTTGTTGCCGGACTGATGGTGGTTCATTCAGAGGCTGCCTCACAGGATGCTGCAGTGTGTGCTTCCTCGCTATCAGCTGCCGCTGTGATCAGCGAAACAGGTCTTCTTGGTTCATTTAAATCTCTCCCTGCCCCACCCAAGACACACAACCCTGAGCCAAAGAGCAGGAAAGAGTTGGATTTTTTAAAATCACGATTTCCATTTATTTGCACAGCTCTCTACTTTTCTAGTTTTTTTCCTTTTTTTTTTATGATGTGCAGAGTCATCTGGTTACTGTACAGCTCCTCGGCAAAGCTGCATAGGTCCTGAGTGATGGAGAAAAGCTGAGAACGGAGAGTGAGAAAGTAAATAAAAATCTGTATGATAATAAATTGCATCACTGGTAATTCTATCCAGTGCCGGTCTGTGGTACGCTGCAGTGTGCAGAACCTCCTTTATATGCGGGGGCCCAGAGAGATCTGCTGATAACATGGGGATTGATGTAGGCCATTAAGGGAGCGTGTGTGCAGGGCTGGAGGGGTGCGTTACATCTGGCCTCCACAACAGCACTGTATATCAGCATGTTGTCACCTGGGCTGATGTCACAGCAGGTCCTTCGGCTAAGAAAACACACGCTCTGTCTTGGGTGGGTGAGCAGCTCCGACTCACTCACTACCCACTAATGTGCTACTCGTGCCGAGGGGTGCGTTGTTTTGGGTTCATGGCCTCTGCAAATGTAATCCATAACCAATTAGGCACTGTGCGTGTGTAACTATAGAGACCTTCCAGCAAAACAAAATGATGTGGTTTAGCATGTGGACGGGGAAAAAAGTGAAACAAAGGGTCCTTCAGGACCAAACATTCCTGTAATAGTCTTTATTTAACTGACCTGAAGTTGCACGACAACATCAAAATGAAAACAAAGAGTTGAACTTTTTTTAGACTATCTCGTATGCTTTTTGGACTTGTCAGTCTGCTGACTCTCTCGCTGGAACACTTGTGTGCACTTGTTCATTTCATACGCACCGAGGACCTTGAAACAACCTGACAACCAGTTTCGGTGAAGGCAATTTGTCCCCTGGTGAATCCACCTCTCCCTGTGAACAGGGTCACTCCTGTTTATCTTTTCATGATTTCTTTCTCAACATCCCCTCCTCTCCCCTCTGCTGGGAACATGCTGTTATTCTGGGAAGTAAAAGCAGCATTAGGCTTGTCATTACAGGATCATAGTTTTGTGGATTTAAGTGCATTTAATTGAAGGACAGTTTGAATTCACATCAGCACCTGGGTGTGATTCATGTTACCATGGAAAATATCAGTTTTTCCATCCAACTATTTTTGGACCATTCTCTCATCTTTTTTTTTTATTCCATCTCTGAAGGTCTAAGTATGAAGCTGCCTGCTGCTGTGTTGTTAACAGCAATGACACACTACACATACAACTGGATCCTCATTTAAATGTCGAGTGCAATGGAAAAGCACTCGGACCGTTTGATAACATGGCCCATGATGACATGATTTTGTTCATTATATCCTGAATTGCATAACTGTACAGTGTAGCTGGAGAGAGAAAATCAGAGGGAACAGAAACTATGATTAAGTCATTTTTACACTTCTTGGACGTGCACATGATTCGGTGCAAATTAAATTATACTGACCATTACCCACCCTTTATGAAGGCTCTGGCACACACTTTTAGGACCACTGTGGTAATAAGACTTCAATGGAAACGAATAAGGCTTTATTTATGCACTCAGTATTAGTCTAAACTTTCACCCTGAAAAGAACTTCATACAAATTAATTTCTTGTGTTGTGTGAGCAAACAGAGACTAGCAGTGGTGAAATGTATGTGCAGAGTACATTTGCTTAGGTTCTGTCTTCAGTACAATATTAGACCTGGACATACAGTGCACACACCTGTCTATATAAGCTCCCACAGCAGACAATGCATATCAGAGCAAAAACCAAACCATGAGGATGAATGAGCTTCTTGCAGAGCTCAGAGACAGGGCTGTGTGGAGGCACAGATCAGAGGAGGAAGGCTACTGAAGGTTCCCAAGAGCATAGTGACCTCCATGATACTTAAATGAAAGAGGTTAGGAACAACCAGGACTCTTCCTTGAGCTGGCAGCCCAGCCAAACTGAGCAAGAAGGGAGAACCATCACTGCAGCACTCCACCGATCTGGGCTTTAGAGCGGCCAAACGAAGCCTCTCAGTGACAGACAGCAAAAAAAAAAAAGCACCTGAAGGACTGTAAGAAACAAGATTCTCTGGTCTGTGAAACAAAGATTGAACTGTTTGGCCTCAATTCTAAGCGTCATGTCTGGAGGAAACCAGACACCACTGCCCAAGACCATCCCAACACTGAAGCATGGTGGTGGAAGTATCCCACTGTGGGGCTGTTTTTCAGCAGCAGGGACACATAGACTGGTCAGGGTTGAGCCGGGTAAAGTACAGAGATACCCTTTATGAACACAGGAGTGGGTTAAGCACAACCCTATGAATGTCCTGGAGTGGCTCAGCCAGAGCTGACTGCAGAGAACGACAGAAAATCCCCAAATGCAGGTGCTCAAGGCTGGTGGCATCTTACCCACGAAGACTAGAGGCTGTAATCACTGCTTCAAGTATTGAGTATACTGATATCAATGTGATATCTCAGTTTTTCCTTTTTAAGAAATCAGTAAATTTCTTACTCCGTACTTCACTGCAGCTGCAACTGTTTCAGAATTTTCTGTAGCACTTCATCATGTCCCTGTTAACTCCTCTCATGTTATCCTGACACCCTGGTTCTGAAATAAACGATTCTGTCCACTCACATCTGATAAATCAAAAACTTTATTTCTCATATACAAAGCTCAGCTAAATGTCCAAGGTAAGTGCATTTACAAATATGTGATCACTGTAGTCACAGGTAAAAACACACAACCAAATAGCCAAGTGTGTGTCAGTGCTGTACATCACTGAAAATTCAAGTAAATCTATTCATCAAAATATTCTGTATCATCAAAGTATAGGCAGGTGGTCTAATGAAATGTTAAAATGGTAAAAATAAAAAATTATGTGGCGTGCTGAGCTAAAAAGGCTCTTATTCTCTGGAGAAGCTCTTTCTTGACGCTGTCTGGCACCAAGACTGCAAGAGAAAAAGAAATCAGAAATCAGAACTATGACTTATTCCTTCGCACAGATACAGAACAAAGAAAGTGGCACTGCAGCAGTGTTTCCCCATTATTTACCAAGACTGTGGAGGCTCACAATAGTCTAATCTGGTTTCATAACAAACCAGAAATATTTTTACACTTCAACTTCTGTGTCTGTGCTTACATCTCTAACTGGAAACACAACACCGTCTTCTTCTGAGAGCATTGTCGGTGGAATAAATGGCCTCTCTGTATCTACTATGACTGATGCAAAATAGTAACTCCAGAGCAAGGCTGTAGCTGTCTCTGAGTGAAGGACACAAAGCCTAATGTTATGATTTCACTTGAAGGTACACCAAACAACAAACTGTACAAAACTCATATTACTAACATATGTTTAGGCTTTTTCCTTTTATAAATCAGCGTAGGCAGCAGGAGAACGAGCAGGACAGGACAAAACTAAGCTGGAGAAGCTGCAAAAGTCAGATAACTCTTTACAATTCAAGCTGAGGTACCTCTTCCTTTAGGAGTGATCTCTACCACCAGGTCCTCCACAGTGACATGCTCCAAGCCTTTTTCTTTGATTACTTCTGCAAACACATGTTGAGGATATTTTACACGATGCTTGAAAATCACAGTGCAAACATCAAGTACAGAAGGTGAGAAGAAGCTTCTCTGGCTATGCATTAAAACTATGCAAATACACCCTTTAAGATAATTCCCATTTACAGGAGAACAAAATGCAAATAACCATAACAACTCAGGAAGAAGCAAATCTGCAAACCTTCAATCTGCTAGTGGAACCGTTTCAGTGAATCTGTGAGTTCCAGCTATGTGTTTTAACAACAGTGCTGTAATTTTACCTTTGCAGTGAGCCTTCATCTGGTCCTTCCATCCACACTCAGTGAGCTTAGCTCTCAGTAACTCCTTCAGTCTGCCAATAAGACACAGGGGCATATGAGAATATGGCAGGCCAGGCCCATTTCTGCTCTCTGCTAAATAAGTTATTTATAACAGCTGGCAGCATCCCTGTCTTGACTGCAGCATCACTGTTTCTGGCCTGGATAAAAGTACCATTCTCTGTGGTATGCTGAGGTTTTGTTTTTCCCCAGGTGCAAAGGAACTGAAGGTATTGTTGTAAGTATTGTTGTCAACACAAATCTGACACTGTCAACTAGACTAAAGCAAATATACAGCAGGCGTGTGTCTGCCTTCTGCTGATTCAGTTATGAATATCACAGCAGGGACCATCTGCCTTTACACCGGCATAAATCCTCACCTCTCTCGTTCTCCCATCTCTGTCAGCTTCTGGTTTATCGTCGCCCTCATTCTGGACTCTCTGCTCATGTTTTGTCGCCTTCACACAGAGAAACAGCACCGTTTGTTTATGCTGTCAAATAAACTCGCTAAACCACTCTGAGCAAGTCAGTGACTGTTTACTTACACAGTAGAGAAAGGAGAATAAACGAGGTCTCACTCCTCAGTGTCGCATCAATCGTTGTCTGTGGCGCACATGAAAAAAAGTTAAGACGACAAGACGTTGAACGGCACCGACAACATATCAGACATGTTTGGACCGAGCACCACGCAATGCTGCGGTCATTACGAGCTAAACTCTGCGTCTAATTTTACTTTCTAACAAACTACACTTGATATGAGACTAACGGAGGCTAACGAGGCTACGCTCTCTATGTTACTGGTTTCGCCAACATCACTTACGTTCCGAGGGGAAACACCGGTTGGTACAATGGTTCCTACGCCCTCGTTAAAGGCAGTACCCTGGTACACCACACGGCCGCAGTGTTGGCAAATGAATATAATCCCAGATGTGCAGCACACTTTAACCCCTCATCTCACTTTACGTTTTCAAAACTCCAATTTCACGTTATCACATTGGCCACCAGTTCCTGCATTTCTGTTAAGAACTTCAAGAAATTAGTAAGAACTGGGTTTATCACCGGCCCGTGTGTATTTTATCTCATTCAGAAATGTCTGCAGTTGCTATCACTGTTGCGGCTGGTTCACCTGAGAGGTGTTTTTATTTTATTTTGTTTTATTTTACAAGAATACACTAAAAGTAATAGAATTTCTGACAACTCTGTCATATGTTCAGGTTAGATAGGTATTCAGCAGTGTGTGTATTTCACAGTGGGGTATAGTATTTATAGTTCATTTTTCATTGTGCACTGTTTTGTTCATGTAATTCTAAATGTTTTCTGACTGAAGATAACACACTCAGTAATAGTGTTTACTTGAAGAGGGGTTGAATGAAGTGTTATTTACTTTTTTTTTTTTTTTTTTTTTTCCAAATGCAGTGGTACAAGTACAAGTACCACTTGTGGGAGAGGTTCTTAGAGCTGCTGGAAAAACATGCTCAAGTTGGATACCAAAGAAAGGATAATACCCTCTAAGGCTTTGGAACATCCCCTCACTGCCATGAACCTCCTGATGAACTTCTATGGCACCAGCTGTTAGTAAGTGTGTCTGAGTTGTCCTAAAATGTTTATCATGTACTTGATGCCTGTCACTTTTTTAAATGCAAGACAGAAGACAGAACATTAACAGGACTACACAAGGATTACAACAACAACAAAAAAAGGACAATTATAAAAGAACAAAGCAAAATAAGGGCTGCAGGTTGTCTGATGTAGTGACTGATGATTTGGTTTTAGTTTATTCGAGAGCAGTCAGTCAGGGAAGGCGTGTGTGTATATAGATCGGNNNTATATATAAGATGGAAGAGCCAGAGAGAAAGGGAAGTGGTGAGCTATGGGTTATTATGAGCTGCTGATACAGGCCTTCCTGTCCCCAAAATCCACACCTCTGATACAAATGGATGCAAGAAGTGTATAATTACAGCACTGTGCTGCCAGCTGCACAAATGTCAAGCTGGTAAAAATAACAAACAGGAGTTTTTAGTACATTTTAAAATAAAATCATTATTAGCAAATAATGAATCATCAATGTGAAAACGATGGATGCAATTTATAATGGTTTCTTTAACAAACAACAAGAGAAATTGGATGCAGCAGGATGTGTGGTCTCAGCCTAGGCTCAGTGATGTGGATAGATGTGAAATGTAAGCTGCTTCTCCAGATCAACTGCCATCCTCCAGTCCTTTGTGATACACAACAGCCCAAGGGAGAAAGGAACTCCGTCATAGATATTTGTTTTTTATTCATGCTGTCCTAACTGTGTGATGTTGATTGTGCCCTTGAAAATGTACCACAGTGCCTCTATTCACATTCAGAAATTGCGTTGGATCAAGTAGAGCACTAAGAAGGCAGGTCTGTGGAGGCTCTGAAAGGTTCCATGGTTTTATGAATATTGTACCTGCTGAAAAAAAATTTCAAAATCTCTGATAGCTGTTGTCAAAAGACGTGTGGAAAACAGACGTCTGATGAGAGCTTTGTAAGCTTCATGCAGGGAGACTTCTCTGCAGCAGATCCTGGAGGGCTTAAGAAGGAAGAGGGCAACATTTAAAACCTGCTGGGGTCCAGAAGATAACCTAACCTGAAATTTGTTTTCCAGCAAAATAATACTGCAAAACAAATCTTTTGCTGCACAGGAGTGACTGCAAAAAAAAAACAAACAAAAACAAACAAACAAAAAAACAAAACAATGTTAACTTCCTGGGCCGTACAAACATTCAGGGTCCCCAGAGGATGAAGCCCTCTGATTCTCAGACTTTTCTTCTAGCACCACTGTGAGGTTGAAATTTATGGCTCAGTGAAATATCTTGACAGCTATTAAATGGACTGTCATGAAATCTACAACAGATTTTCAAGATCACTAGAGGAAACATTCAACAACTTAAGTGATCCTCTGATCTGACGGTGGCGCTACAGGAGAAGTCAGAGTTTAAACTTATCCTTCTGCTGAACCTCAGCTACATGTAAATACTACTTCCAACCAACCAGCATTGTGGCAGAAGATCAGACAGTTTGTTCACACTGGTCATATTTGCTTTTGGATTAACTGGATCAGAATGTAATTTCACCTAACCAAATTAGTTTTGCAGCAGTTGGGTTTATTCATCACCTATAACACCTCATCGAGGTTGCATTTATATTTCAGCGTAATATAAGGAAATACTCAAAACTGAACTGGGGACAGTCAGAACCAGCACTTTTTCATCACATCTTTATGAGTAGCAGTGTCCTAAATGGACTTGAAGAATTTGTTTCTTTTACACATACAGAAACTTTCACCTCAACAGTACAATAGACTGTAAACTATGATCACTGTGATCACGTGACCTCCTGGAGCTTGGCACTGACATTTGAACGTCAGCTCTGTCAGTCACCAGCTCTGATGCAAACGGTACAGATTCAGTCAGTGACACTGAACATGTATAGTTCAGTTGGAGGATTTTTTTTGTGTTTGTTGATGTACTGAGCTCCTCTATTTATGATTTGTGATGTCCCATAATGTTAGAATCCACTGATATAACATTAAAATTCCAATTTGCAGTAAGACTGATGGGATATTAGGTGACCGTGAGACAGTTTAAAGCAGGATAGAAGCCTTGTCTCTTGAAATGACAAGTTGTTCTTACACTTGCTGGTTTCAAGTAACAAATACATCATTTAAACTTGCCTTCTGTCGCTCGCCTTCAATTATTAATTGTTGAAATCTTGAACTACACTTCTGTGTGGCAAAGAGATTCGTAAAAGGGTGATAACTTTGAGTAAGCTTCGGCTTTCTTTTTAAAGTGAATTGTGTTTTTCTTTAACACCATCCCAGAGGGCACAGCCTCACACACTGATGTCTGTTATTTAACTTTCATCATCATTTGCAAACAATCTTTCTCTTTTACGAAACAGTTTTGTCTTTACAACCTAGAGAATCCTTTGTCCGTCAAATCCTCTTGAGTCTTTAAGTGTTTTTTTGAGGTTATCAGAATATTCTCGTCTGTGCAGGCAGGGCTGGATCGTGTGAATCACAAGTGGATTTATCTTTATTAATATAAAAGAAAAAGACTGCAGTAGGATACAAGTTGTAACACCTAGGTGTTCTGTAACTGTAATTGAAGATTTTTTTTTTTTAATAAGGAAGGGGATTATAATTGAGAAGAAAAACAGAAAAATAGAGACAATCCAAAGATCATGAGTCACACTAAATAGAGTTTTCCTGTTTCAGTCCACTCCACAAATCTCAAAAGACTCAGTGGGTTCTTGTTGTGCACAGGTAATAAGTAAGAACTTTACTGAGTCTGAACAAGTCTTTGAAAACTCTCAAATTGAAAGTGCCAGCACTTTTTGCCTTGTTACGAACGACCCCGTGACACAGCTACCACCCCTGTTCTGCTCAGTTGCTCCATTTAATTAATTACTTTGCTCACTTGTGGTAGCTTGCATAACTTTAATTGCTTCTGTTTCATTTACTTTACTTAAAATCCAGCAGGGTCACACTTGTAACTGACAGATTCTCATTGCACGATACCCAGCCCGAAAAAAAAAAAAAAATCAGAAAACCTTTAAAAGAGAAGAGACAGAATGGGAAGCTTCTATATGTAATGCATTAGGCTGACCGGGACTTTAAATTTCATGCCCAAATAGGAGAATCTACCTTTTGAAGTCTGACCAAGAATTATTCCCTGTCTATCTGAGAGTGGGGCATCCTCTCATGTTCAAGTGGGAAATGCCTCCCCCTGCACCAGCTCATGTCAGACTTGATTGATGCCCTATCTGCTCTGGGCAGAGTAATGGTCTTCCATGTGAGTGCAGGTCTACACGACACAAAGAAAACCTGTGTGTGTGTGTGTGTGTGGAGCCTCGGTTAATCATCTGCCTCTCTGGTGTCAGTTTGCCGGCACAATGAGAAGAGAGTGAAAAGTTAGAGAGGGTTTTTATTGGTGCTGGTGATCATTTTTACAGCTCAGACACAATCTGAGGTGTTTATACCTCTATTTAGTTTAGTGGACATGCTCAAGCAGATGTGCCTTAAGGGTGAAAGGGGAGGGCCTCGGTGCAACAAGGTGTATAAAGAATTTCCCTCTAACTCAGAGCTTTTGAGATACTCCTTATCTGCTCCCCCTCCCCCTCTACAATTGACATAGTCTAGGCCTATTACCACAGTTATCTTGGCTGGAGCAGCCTGAGGCAGCTGGACAGTTAGGAGAAGATATGTACTGCACTCTCAAGAAAGTAACAAACCACAGAGGGATCCTCATTTGAGTTCTTCTTTACAGCTGGGGAACCATAAATCACAAGATGTGACCCGGTGGTGGTATTTTTCATGGGCAGAGCATGAGGTTTTTCACTTTGTTTCATGTGAAGCTGAAATTATTTTCTCTGCCAGAATTGGAATAAAGGAACATGCTGAATGAGGTAGAGAAAGCATGAAGAAAACTTACTTCAGTGAGTTCTGCCTGTGGCCACGAGCCCCCGAGACCCTGTTCTAAAACTCTAAATTGGGTGTCCACATTAAATTGGCTGTTTTTATGGCTTTGCCTTCTAGCTGACAGCCTTGCCCACCCAAAGAAGTCAATTCAGTGTGTGATGTGATGGGCTAATAATAGATATATGGTGCTTCACACTTGACACGGTTCGCAGAGAAAATTCTTACGAGATGCAACAGGAAATGTAGGGGTGGGAACCACCTGCCTTCACCCAGTAATAACCAGCTCACAAATGACCATTTACATTTTAATCTGATGACTAATTCATGATTAGGAGCAGAGCAAAACTAATCTGAGTTAGTGTCTCCCTTTTTTAACATGCATTAAAGGGAGGAAATCAGCACTGCTGTGGGGAAAGAAAATCAGTGCTCTTTTGTCCATCATACAATATTTATAAGTTCTTCTGCTAATTTCACAGATAAATTAATCTTGAAGCAATACTCTCAATTCATTTCAAAAGTCGTCATGATGCCAGAAATATTTAAGACATTCCATTTCCTGGCTGTGTAGCCTCCGGTATCACCCAAGTTTAGTCTCTGAATGATCATTTCCAGTTGCCATCTGCTCCTCCAACTTTGCCAAAACTAGACAACTGTCATTTTTGCAGAAGCTTCCAGAGGACAGCAACTTGCAGCACTCTGGGCCCCTCCCCATGCTGCCCTATAGTCACTGAACAGATTGCACTCTTCACAAAACCACGAATGTAAATTCAGTATTACCATTTCCAGTATATTGTACTGTTTGCCCAACAATGGAATCCCCCACAGAAAAAAATGGGCTTGTACTGAAATATAGAAGTATATAGGTAATCAGGGTGTTTCTCATATATTTTGTCTTCTCTGTCCTGTGGGTGCACACCTGTGTCTGTTTCAGCAAACACAGTGGTGAGCCAGTTGCAATATTAAATGGCATCATCACTCATGCCTTGGCAGTCTGATAAGGCAGAGGATCATCAGTATGTGGCTGTTAGTGTTTGTGAGAGCGTGTGTGTTGCAGAGACCACTGCAGCTAAATAAAAGGATAATTTCTTTGGTACATTAAGTTTGAGCTTCTGTAAAGGGCACTTTTCACTTTCTTCATCTGTTTAGCCATGATGGCACCAAAGCTCCCAGTTCTTCTACAGTTCTACTCCTTTAATCATATTCTGACCTTCTGTCCTACTTTTACAATTGCTAATTGTAATTTTTTGTTACTTGGCATTGCTCCACCAAAATGTCACATCTTCTGTAATTAATAAATAGTTAATGAGACGTTGTGGTAGCAGTGAGATTGAGGTTATGTAATGACCATCAACAGCTGTCTCAGCCCTGGTGATCGTACACAGCACTCCAGAAGAAGTCCTCCCAGCTGTGAATAAGCCCCAGGTGGCACCTAAAACAAGCAGGGGTTGGCTTGCAAGCTACTAAGGTGTTCAGTACATGTACAAACATAAACAGATGATAACTCTGTTTCAAATACTGCAAAACGATTAAACTTATAAACAGTTCTTTCACTGATCTAGTTCTGTAATGACTTGACTGAATGTCCAGGCTTCATGAGCAGTGATATGTTCTATTGAAGAATATTTGGACATGTCAGTCCAACATGAATGGATGAAGAAGTGATAACTGTGAGTAGGCTGTAAACCTATGTTGCAGACATCCTTGGTCTCTGTGACATTTCTCTACTCTTTCCTTAAGCTCAGCTATTGATGCTGCTGCCCTCCCTCACATTTCTGGCCCTCTTGTGGCTCGTCCTCTACTCCTGCGACCAAACCTGCGTGTACAACATTATTTATGGATTTATTTCAAGGTCCACCGGCACATTGATGCAGCGGCCCATTGGATTTGTCCTGGTATGCTCAATAGCCAGTCTGACTAAACAGGGGGTGTGGAGGAGAGGGAGGGAGGGACCAGAGAGTGCATTTCCTTGTTTCTTATTATAGGGTTTGACCCCCCACTTTCTGCTCATATGCTGCCCATTTTGTTTGGAGTATGAATTTGACAGATGGCCAATTCCTACACATTCCCCCTTTAAGAAGCAATTGCCTGAAGGCATATTCCTCTGTTTTCTGACCTGTGACAAGCTAAATATCAACTGTCTCATTTTTTGGTAAGACAGCAAACAAGCTGACCCTTAAAAACCAAAGCTAAGAGATAAGTGACTAAGTGATGTAATTACTGTTTTAATCCCACTTGTTACTCAGAAAGTCATTACCTTATTCTAACATTACAGCCCAACACTGCTTATAATTTTTTTTTTTTTTTGGGGGGGGGGTTGATCGGCCATGCTTTGCTGTTTGTCCATGTTAGTGGGAGAGGAGTGCTCTGTGTGCTCTGAGGCTCCCCCACTTCATTAACTAGAAGGGCAGCCGGCCTTGATAAATGGTCCACTTGTTGAGAAACATTTGTCACATCACTCACAGTATAACACACATAATCAGGGACTCGTTGAAACGCATGGCTATACCATACACACACGTAACACCAACAACACACACAAGGCTTCACACTCTCTCAAATGGAAAAACCCTGCTAAAATAAATAAATAAAAAAAAAAGCAGCCCGTGCTTCATCAGGGCAGTTTTGTCATGATTGTTACAGGGAGACAGAAGCAGTTATCGTGGTGTCAGTGATGAAGGGACTGAGCTGAAGTGTTTGCTACTGTCTGGATACGCTGTCACAACTCTGCACTCATCATCACATTGATGAGCTTCAGAGTCTAATGATTCACCACCACTAATGTGTGGGTATGAAAAATAAGGATCAGTTACGTTGCTTTTCCTTGACATTTTTCCTTCACTTTATGTGCCGAGTTAACCAGAACGCCTTCTTAAATATCAATCACAGCTGCACTCATGCTCTCTGAGTCACTCTGTTTGGTGTGAAAAGTGGGGTTCATCATAGAGGACTAGATGTATCATACATAACCATATACTCCAGTTCAACATCATACATCATACAGCTCTTTTACGCCACATAGTCCACTGTGCTCGTCTACGGTATTAGTGTCGTGAAATGTGCCCATTTTCGTCCAGCAGCCAGTAATGAGTTTGTGGGATTCTGTCAGGCGCCCAAAAGACAGATTTATCTGATATGATGGGAAAGTCTGTTTTTGAAACTGTTTCACTTTGGAAAGCCTGGACGTTGATCGATTACTTCTACGAGATGAGACAAAGAAGAGAGAAATCCTGTCAGCCAAACAGAAATGTCATTAATGTGCTAAACATCTTTGGGTAATCTCACCCTTAATTGTATTTTTTTTTTCCACACGACAGGATTAGTCATCATATCTACCCAAAGGCCCCTCACTCTGCTTTCCACACTGCTTTTCTCACTGTAGTTGTAGCAATCGCTGCCTGTTGCATAAGCTTTTAAACATATTGGTCATGTAGCTAATTGCTGCATATGAAAGCACAAACAGCCCATTAGATGTCTCTCACTTTTTTTTTTCCTTTTATGAAAACTGCATGGAAATTTGTAGGATAATTGTGTTTTTAATTCATGCGGCCTGTTTCACTAAAACTAGAAAAAATAACCATCATAAAGCTGTTTGAAGCATCTGTATCACAGTCACAAAGAAGAATGTAGAAAAAAACCCAGCAACTTAAAAACCTGCGTTCAGGCTTGTCTAATATCCCCTGTTCTTCTTAGTATAGGTCGAATTTCTACATGAATGAGTTTCAAAATGGGACTCAGAATCATTTGTCCATGAAACACTATGTTCAAGCTGTACTCTGAGCAACTGGGTCACAGGTTCACTGGTCTCTACCCTGTTACAGAAAAGGTTGAGGTCCAACATGTGGAACAGGCTGAATTTCAATTTTAAAGACACAGAGATCTGATTTTATCCGTTCATGCCTTGATTATAACAGCCTCTTCACTTTCTTTGACTGATAGCCTATTGACAGGCTAAAGACTGTTTTTACCAGTAGTGTGAGGCAGGACCATACCACTGCTGTTTTATACTTCATACAAGGCTCCCACTATGTTTTACGGTTGATTTTAAGATCTTATTGATTACCTTTAAGGCTCTTTGTGGCCTGGACTTTGCTATATTTGTGACCTTTTAGTGACAAAAACCTCTTCGTTACTTGAGATCCTTAGGCAGCATATGTGGGCACCACGCTCAGGCTAGATGGGGTGATAGTTTGCATTTTAATAAAAATGCATAATTTCATCATCAAATAAGCTCATCAAGAGAGAGACAGAGCAGCAGGCAGGGACCACTTATGACAAACCCCTCCAGTGCTACTCATTCTTCACAGTGACACCGAAAACAGTCCTGTCTTAAAACAGTGCTGGGGGCTATGATGGTGGTGGCATGTTGTTTAAGGTAGCATTGAGACAATGAAATATGATCCGTGAGGTAACAGGTTCATTCATTTAAAAAGCACTGTCCTCCCAAGAAACATTGACACAATCAGTCATTTCGGGAAGTGCCCCAAAATGACTCCTGTTTCTATTATTTTGTCCACCCAGTTTATATCATTGAGGGCAGACTAAATCACAGAAACACCTCTGTGTGTGATGCAGTAAAGTTTAACAGCACCACAAACTACATCCTCTAAAACAATCAAGTTGAATCGGCAATTTCAATCAGCTGTAACAACCAAACAACTGAGCCTTCATTTTGATCTCAAATACACACTTGTAAAGTTTCGTGACTGCATCTTGCACAGTTGTACCACTGTCGCTGTGACAACATCTGTCCTCAGACAAACATGTAAACACCTGCCAAATTACTCAAACCGCCTCTGTGATAGTTCCTGCTGCAGCAGGTGTCTCCAGGACCACGTTTTGCTATGATGACACACAAACACACACACACACATGCACACACCACAGACTCACAAGGTGAAAACAATACCAGCCACGCTGTCACAGCGGGTAATTATGACCTTCATACACACCTTCATGAGGTGTGACTAATAATAAGAGAGAACTGAGTGTATGTTTATGTTCAAGTGACAAAGTCCTCCACTGGCTGTAGTAATTGTGACATGAGCAAAGGAGGAAGTAAGGGGATGTTATTATGGAGCACCAGCGTCAGAGGACAGAGGTGGTTGTGGTGGGTGGATGAATGAACAACAAAAGAGTGGACTTAGATATGGGAGACCACTGTTTGCTATGTAACTCCCAGTCAGTGTGGTTTTCTATAAGGCATGATCACAACTGTTCCAAAACCTTTACCTTGAGTTTATTATTGAAACAATGACCCTAACCTAGACGTTGCATATCTAACCAAACCTTAAACAGTGTTGCTACATCATAAAACTGTTTTTTTTTTCCAACAATGATGTGTCAAAGTTGTAAAAAATAGTTCTATTAACTGTAAAGGGCACAGAAAAATGATGCTGTTGTACCGGCAGAGACATCAGATTAGAAAACTCTTGTGGGTGTAAAAGGCTGATCATATGCTAAAACGCTGCTAATCTTTAAGTGCCATAAGAGCCACTTGTCCACTCTTTCAATACAGCATCCACTCTATCATGTAGCAGCAACAGAAGCACTTGGGTAAAACACTGCCCATAAACAGGAGCAAGGCAGTTTTTTTTTGCCTCAAAAGAAATGATTGTTTGAAAATGCACTTTCTGATTTTGTGGCATCTTTTGGAGGGTGGACCCATATAGGCAGAACCTTCATATGAGACACTGGTTTGAACAAGGCTTTGCTTCTACTTAGTGTGGTCAGGTTAATCTTGGGAAACACACCCTCATAAGAAAACAGAAACACAAGGACAAGACACATTCAGCCTGTACAGTGAACAGTGGCTTTTATTCTCTGTTGACAAAGCATTTGTCTTATTAAAGTGGATTCACTTTACAAAGTCACAAAGTCTCACTCGGCTGGTGGCATCTGTGTGCTTGTGTTTTTTTTTTTAATTTCATAGTTTGTTGTTCCCATTAGTGGATGAAAATGTACCTGTGATTATTTCCTGTCTCCTTCTGACACATTAGCAGAAAGGAGGTTAGAACTTATTACTTTTTAACTATATGAAAAATGATATTTAATCACAGCAGGGATTTTGGCAACCTTTATCATCAGTGCATTTTCCAAATTTCCTCCTCCACCTCCTCTTCATTGTCTCTAAGCTGAATGTCTGAGTTCCTCATACACACACAAACACCCAGCAAATACGCTCACTTCTCTTCTTGCTGTGATCCTTCCGAGCCTCCATCTAGAACCAGACTGACTCATTTTAAAATTATGAACCCACTCCTCACTCTGTCAGGTTGCCACAGTAACTACTGAGTGGACTGC
Organism: Toxotes lorentzi; assembly: GCA_037833715.1. Classification (NCBI taxonomy): domain Eukaryota; kingdom Metazoa; phylum Chordata; class Actinopteri; family Toxotidae; genus Toxotes; species Toxotes lorentzi. The sequence goes on along the minus strand of JBBMJY010000025.1, from coordinate 19,610,050 downwards.
ATTACTGTGAATGTCGCACGGCCGGACATTGTACAGTACAACACATTGTATAGTCCCTGAAAAGGGGTCAGTGAGCATGTGTCATTATTCAGTATCCCTGAAAAGGTTAATGCACTTCCTTACTAATTCTCCTCCCTCATCCCCTGCTTTTTACAGCAGGCTTTTTATCTTAATTTAGTGACCTATTAAGCCCTGAGATTTGAAGAGGGCCGTCTAATGTCACAAACAAAGATGAGAGTTGTCAATGGCTCATTTCATTTGCTACCGCTGCTCGGATTTTCTTATAATCTCAATGAAATGTGGCATATTTTTCCTTTCTAATTAATTCTTTCTACACACAGGAACATAATTTCTTTTAACTTGCTCTCATGAGAAGTTAAAAGAAGATACTGTTACTGTGTAGATGAAGTTAAAAGAAATTTTAAAGAGAGAGGCTACTGTAGTTCAATAACACATAACACATCCCTTCATTATTTGTTCTGCTGTATTATTGTTTTACCCTAATGGATCAGCTTTTAACATTTTCTCTTAAGAGCAGCATTTAAAAGAATGTGAAAAGAAGCTATAAACAAAACAGCTAAAGCCATTTTGGAACCAGTTAAGAAAGCTGCATGAGGATGTCGGTACGTCAGTGTTTTCATTTTCCCAGAAAAAATAAACAAAAAACAAGTCTTTAAAAACTAAAGCAATACCAAGAACTAATTTCTGCTGGACTTTATGGATGCAGGGTATTTTGAAAGTTTCAGCTCTTTGTATTGGATTAACACTGCTCCTAGACTCCTAGTGAAGTCATGCATTCAGTCATTAGCATAATGGCAAGGGCAGTGGATAGCCACAGAAGATCTGTTATCCACTAATGATGAAAACAAACATTTAAAACTAATGTGAAAAGGCCCAGCTTCATAATGTTATATCAGTGCTTTTACGTTTCTTCTTTCTTTTACATTTCCAGTTCAGAGGCAGAAACAGACCTATTGTCCAGGCAGTAACCCCAACAAAATGGAATCAGAAACAGTACCTACTTTTTCTTTCTTTTGGATAACACACTTATTGGGCTTCATCCCTTACTTTGGTCTCCAGTGTCTCCTCTCTGTTCTAAAGTGTTGCCACAACATGGCTGTCTCGTCTTTCTTTCTTTTTTTCTAAACAGTACATACATTTGATGCATGTGACTGAATGAGATGAAGCCATAGGCGAAGCAGACTGCTGCTCCAACTCTGTCCAGCTCCACAAATAATAAAAACTTTTTCCCACATATGAGTAAGAGAAGTATAACAGTGTGTGTGAGGTAAATCACTCGAAAACTGGACTGCACAAGATGAGAAACTAATCAAAAGAACAAGACAGTAGATCAAATAATGTGGAAACAAAACAAAAGAACATAAAAAAAAAAAGATTTCCAACTATTTACTATACTACTACTAACATTAATCAAAATTTCTGGACTCAGGTTGGCAACTCTTTGGCTGGACCAAAGTGAAAATCAATCAAGTCAATGAAAATGTCAGTCTGAATCCTCCAGGGCAACATTAATGAGCTCCATGATAAACATTCTCATCTCTAGCTGTGGCTTTTCCCACCATTGTGGATCTCTGTGGACTGTATTAGGGACAGTCCAGCGGGAAGTAATGATGGCAATGAATTTTTCTGTCTCAGAATTTACAGATGGGGGAAATAACTCTGTTACTTGGTTCCCTTGGGCCATTTTTGTTAGCTTTGTCTGAGGAGTTCTTCCAGCAAGCTTTTTCTTGCTTTTTTTTCACCAGCTGTGAACACGAAGAACACACAAGCTAGGATGCTTTCAAATAAGAAAGCAAAGACCTCTGGTCTTGTACCAGCTCTACAGAACTGTATTTGGTGACCATGTTTTTTTGATCAGGATTTGTCCATTAACTCACATAAAAAACAAGTCTCCAGGACCGCCTTCTTTCACCTGCGCAATATCATTAAGATTAGAAACATTCTGTCTCAGAGTGATG
>JBBMJY010000025.1:19593476-19607971 GCA_037833715.1 Toxotes lorentzi | reverse complement strand
CTGGCTCAGGCAACTGAACTGTCCCTTAGTTATGCTGCTATAGGCCTAGGCTGCTGGGGGACTTCCCATGATCCTCTGCAAACCTGTTTAATGTTCCACTCTGCTACAGTTAAATGTTGGATTAATATTCTATGCAGACTGTAATGTAAATAATTATAATTATGACAGCTTTTTGCTTCTGTTCTCTGTAGAACACACTCTACATATTGTCTCTGGTGCCCAGCCCACAGTGAACAGTTGAAATGTTAAACCTGAGTTGATATTTTTGGTCTTGAGGGCACAACACAATTTAACCACTACACTGACATATCAACACCATATAAAGAAGATATGGTAAACATGTTTGCAAAAAGGGGCTATACACCCAACAGACACAGAGCACCTTTAACTTCCATTGTGAGTCATGTTTGTGTCCACTTGACAAATGCAAGTCCAATACTCCTTCACCATCAAGCTCTGTTTTGTTCACCACCAACTCCTCAGGGAAATGTCTGACTCTTAAGCTGCTAAAAGTAACTTTAAAGAGGTAATAATGAAAATGTAAATGTAAAATCTTCAGTGTTGCATTGTTCTCATGAAACATGAGCTCAGTTTTGTGAGACATGAATATTAATGGGAATTATGGATTGTTTTAAAAATGGGAAAATGGAGATGCATATTAACAAGGATAGCCCTCAGTGGATCACAGTTCATACAGTAATGTTAATAGGGTTGAAATTATTATAATTTTTTTTTGCTCTCATTATTAACCAGCAATTTTCCATGTGAGGATTGCCACCAGGACCCCCGATCCCTGTCCAGTGACCCAGTGTGTCTCCCCTGATGTGTGAGCGAGTGAGTGAGAGATAAAGTGCCAAACAACACTTCATTTCAGTGTGTGACAAAAGGAGCAGATATTTTTGTTCCTGCCTGAGTATCTGCAGTCCCTCCGGGCGCAAATCACTTTGTTCTAGTTTGTGTCTCTCTTTCAGCACTCAAAGAGAATGTTTTTTTTTTTTTTCAGTCAGAATACATTTAATAAAAGGTATAAATAAATACTGTTTAAATCAATGAGTACAACAAGTACATCTCAATAATTTATGAATTGCTTGTTTTCCTTGAATAATTCAGGTCTGGCCTTTGTGAACTCATTTTTGAATAGCATGTCCCGTGGCAAGTTATGGTATGAGAGTTACACACTGTCTATGTATAGGAGAATGGGACTATGCATAAATTCACTGTGTAAATTACAGGAGAAAAATCAATAAAAACATTAATAAAAATCTGAAGTGAGAGAAATAAAAACGTGAGAAACCCTTCTGTGTAAGTGTGTGGCTTGGGAGTATGTTTATGTGTAGGTGTATGTGCATGCATACATTTGCATGTTCTCAAACAGGTGTCTTAAGGTTCTCCAGTATCTCTTGTTGCCTCCATCCCAGTTGATTGACACTTGTGCCTCCAAGTGGCCATCTGCTCCTTGACTGAATCACAGCTGGTATAAGAGGCTGTAAATCAGGTAAATTGTTAAAGAGAGCAGTCTGTGTCGAGGCCCGAGGCCCATAGGTGTTGTGCTGAGATGGGAGCTGCCTCAGAAAGCCGTGATGTGAAACTACCGTGGATGAAGTTAATCTGAGCCTCTCATAGATGGGCTCATATTAGATGGTGAGTGCCTGTATATGTGCGCTTGTATGCATGCGTGAAACAATCCCAGTTGGTACAGCGAAAAATAATTTCCATTCCCCATTATGATATAATGAATCCCTCTATGCTTCCCTTAAGGGCTCCGACTGCACACTCCTCAAGATATTCTCACATTGATCTCTGCTTCTCGCAAATTCATTTGAAAACCTGTCAACAAAGCCGCAGAAGATCATTTGGTGATGCTAAGTGAATCTGAGCAGGCAGATATCTGCACATTTAAAACATGATTCCTGTACTTGATAGTGCCATCTAATGTTAGTCTGTAAGCATATTGATGGTGACATTTCATTCATGGAATCCCCACAGCACATCATGGGGTGTTATGGAGTTGATTTACTGACGAATAATGCATTAGGAGATAATGGGGCACACTGTTATAAAACAGCACCTATGGCTGTCATAAAGATAAACTCCTACACAGTGATCTCACTCTTTGTGCACTCACTTCTCTCACTTTCTTTTTATCTAATATTAAAGTTATCTCACGGTGAAAAGCAGTTCAGCGATTGAAGATGGAAAAGATGGTTTTTGTCTCTGTTCTACTGTTTCGCATTTATCTCTGCCACTGTTAAACTCCAGGAGCGCAATGAGACAAAACCTAATAGGTTAAAGCTGCTGGTGATCCGAAGCTCAGGTTTAAAAACGTATCAGTATGACATTCCTCATGGATTTTCAATCCTCTGTCTTCCCTCTAAAAACAGGTTTTCCATTTGTCTCTCCGTAACTTCTTCTTCACGTCTCTTGATCCTTGATCTGCTGCTCTTGTTCGGCGTTCACAGCCTTTTCCAGGTCTGATTTCTAAACAAAAAGAAGAAAGAAGAAGAAAAAATCCATTGTCGCAGAATAAATGGCAGCAGCCTCACTGACACTGATGCTGAATTGAGATTGTGTACGTCTGAGGGCCTTTTAGCAGGTGTCTCAAACGATTCTTGAACCGCTCTTGACTCGTGCCACCGCAATCACAGTGCCACACTGCTTTCCATACAGGAGTGCAGTTGCCAGTCTGTCTCATATTCAAGGAGCAGTATACTGTTGGGATTAGTCCTTGACACATCTGTTTGTGTTCACTCTTTCCAATGCCAGCCTGCACTCAAATCCCAATGCATTTTCAGATGGCTTGAAAACACAATAAATTATTTTTTGCTTGCAGACGCCGGCTCTGATATTATTTACTTCAAAACATGGTGTGTAAAGGAACAGATCTACACTTTGAGAAAACACTTATTCACTTTTTTTTGGTGGGAGAAAGATGAGAAGAGTGATATTACTCTCAAGTTTGTATGGCAAATATGAAGCAGCTGAAGGTTAGCTTAGCTTTAGATAAAGACCAGAAGTGGGTAAACTGCTAGCCTGGCTCTGTGCAGAGATAACAAAATGCTAATTATTAACATTTAGAGCTACTGGTATTTGCTGAGAGATTTGCACATGTATGTATGCTGGATGAGTGAGAGTGGAGGGGAGACATAAATAAGATGCTCTATGAAGTAGTGCTTTGGTTTAAAAATGTTTTGGAACTATTGCTCTAGGCAAGACAGCATAGTAAGTGTATTTCCCCAAATGTCAGACGATTCCTTACATAAGCCTCTGTGCAGTGATAACCTACAATATCTAAGAAATGACCTACTAAATAACAAACATCTACCAAGAACAACATACTATAAATTGTTGGATGTCAACTGCTGTTTCATCCTGAAGTCCCTGAAGTTTACCCATCACTACATCAACAAAGAAACATTGTTGCTATTATTACTGAGCTCCTTGTTTCATAATCCTTAAGAAAGCCATCAGAAAAGCGATAAGGTCAGCGGGGCACATTTCCGTCGCCTTAACCGTGACAGCTCCGGCTGACGAGGGAGCGTCAAGAGGCTGATCAGAGCTCCAGCAGCCTCCTTGTGTGTGGCCTGCCCTCCATTAACATTTTATTCTGTCATGCACTATTGTGATAAGCCCACGTCTTCTCAGGCTCGGGTGAAAGAGGCTGACAGCTCATTCGCAGCAAAAAAAATGGCAAGCACCTGTGAATGTGTACGCATTAGTGAAACGGAGAGAGCAAACAGGTGAACTGCGTGCAGCTGTCTGGTTGTCACGTAAATATCAGATTTCCTTTGAAAACCTTACTGAAGATGTGGATACTTTCTATGTAATGGATGCTTCATACAGTCACGGAAAATAGCAATGAAAAGCTTTTGAAAACTCACATAGTGGGCTGTGCTCTGGAGTACCATGCAGACGCTGGTTGAAGTGAGCTATTATATTGATATTTCTACAAAAAATCTTTTCTCTATGGCTGGTCACATATTGATCAGAGTCTTTCCATTTACTCAAAGCTTTGGGGACGTGAGCACTTGACCACTGACTGCTGTCCCCATGGCAGCAAGTTGAAATCTATATATTTTTTTTTGTTGTAGCCAACAAGATATCAAGCTCGCTGGGGTTCAGTGGAGGCTGACATTTCTGCTGTCACGCCATCCAGTTCGGTCTAAACTGAGGCTGAACAGACGGCTCCCCTCCAGCCAGCCCCTGCTGAAACTTACCGCTGTAGTCCACAGCTGGAGAGCTTCACAGGCAGACTTGGCACTGTGTTACATCTTTATAAAGGACTGAATAAGTGCTGCTCTGGATGCTAAGGTATTTCCTGCCTGGTTTGGTCTTTGCTTTAAACTTAACTCACTCTTCTGGTCTGCTATTCGGTTGTTCTTTCAATCTTTATTTAGACTTACAGGTATTATTTATAATTTAGGTAATACTAAATAACAACTTCACAAATCAAGAAAAGTGTTTAAGCTTTAGCCTCTATGTTCCAGCATATAGGCCCAGTCACACTAACTATTATAAATTTTTGCAACAAAAACAACTGAAATCATCAGGATCAGTGGATTCACTCCTGGGATTGAAATTCATTGAATCTTATGGTACACTTTAGTGAACCTGGACACACTGTTGACCAATAGCAAGATGTCTTGACAGTGCTGACCTTTGGGGGAACAAAGAGTAGGTTGTCGGCTTGTTTTCTCACAGAAACCCACTGATATAGCTTCATTCTAAGCATTGTAGGAATTTGTATTAAGAACTCCTGAAACTGCAAGACAGGTGGAAACATTTGACATGCTAGAAATCCATCCAACTGTCTGACAGCAGGCGTCACAACCCCTCTCAGCTTGGCCTGAATCTTAAGTTTGTTGGGGATAGCTACTTTGGGGTTAAAATGGGGTTAAATCCGGACAGCGTCTGCTGGGTTTAATCATTCCTGCTCTGTCTGAATGTAAACTGCTCCACACATAATAATGGTTCGCAGACAGTTAGACAGAAGTTGATGGTGCAAATACATCTCCTAACTAAACTATGTGAACTTAGTGTCACATTAGCAACCAAGCTAATGAGCTTCTTAAATAACAGTTAGCAAGGTCATTAGAGCTTTATTTTCCACCCTTTGAAATAACTGTGATGGAGAATCCTGATAATAAGGCCAGAGGGGAAGATAAATTGTACATTACAGAGAAAATAAAAAGAAATTCAAGAAGCTATTGTGACACACCATGTCCCTGGCTGGCTAGCATCATAGCGTGCTAGCTTCTGCAGTTCAGACCCAGCTCACAGAGTCTGAAGGATGGAAATTGCAATAAATAATAAAAAAAAAATAAATCATGAGTAATTGTAATATGTAATTTTTTGGATACTTGGCTTGTATACAAAGCAGAAATGTTCTGTTGCACCGCCGCTGAGGCTGACAGCTGGATTATCTGGATTAAAGACCTTTTTTTCCACATGTGAATCATCAGGCTGAATCTTTAATGAATCTATGATGATATTACGAAAGGAAACCTTGTCTAGAATGAGGCTGAGAGTACTCAAACTTTTGAAGTGAAGAGCTTTGAAAGTCGGATCACTGTGTCTAAGCCCGGTAATTGATTTTCTGTCTTCTATCTCCAAAGTCCTCCCCCTGCCTCACTATCTCTACCTCTGTCCCTAACGTCTCTCTTTTGTTCCTGCTCTCTTTGTCTACTTATCCTCCCTCTGTCTGTGCTCACCACCTCACTCAGCCGTCCAGCGGGCCTGTCCTCATTAATCAGGCATGTGGGCAGCATGAAGAACAAGGGTATGTTAATGTTCTCTGTCAGGAGCCTGCTGTACTGAGCTCATGCTTGCTTGCGTGCTTAGTCGTCTTTCTACCTGTTTGGCTGTCTGCCTTACCTCCTGTCTGCTGGTTTGCCTGTAGGTGGCCATGCACCAGCAGGGTTTAATGAGCCTTAAAGGACAGAGGTTTTGACATGGAGCTTTGCTGCCCATTTACGTCAGACCTGTGAACACAAATGCAGCTCTTCTCGTGGGCTCCTGGCCCGGTTGCTTGCGCTCTCTGTGGAAAGGAACGATATGATCTTAACCTTGGGCTTGTCACCTTGCTAATCATAAGTGACAGGCTTATCAAAGTGACAATTTATAATGTGTCACATGCAATCAATAGAATGATGAGGTGAGGAGTGTAGTTTATGAGGTGCCAAAGTGATCAGCGATGGAAATGGTTAAGCTTCCTCCTGAGGTTCCAAAGGATCAGTGTATCCAGACAGAATCTCCCCTCCATTAGAAACCAGCATGAACCCAAAATAACTCACCTCACCCCTCAGGCACCACAAGGCTCACTGAGGGGAATGGACAGGTGAGGTAATCCAGAGGTATGCCGCTCTGGGCATAAAAACTCAGTTGGAGCGCACAGTGTAAACCACAGACCTGTGATTTTGGGTCCCCCCCCCCATTCCTGCTGTCAAGCCAGATCACACCTTTACATGTTGGTCACCATATTAAAAGAGAGTGGCATCACCCCCTGTGGTAACTCTGTTCGTTACAGAAAACAAGATTGTCAGGTCAGAGGAAAGTCTCATAAATTCTGACAGCATCTTGTTAGTGATGCTACCTACTCACAACCTAAACCACAGAGCCACACAACATTTAATTTGTAGCATTTTTCAAAATTAAAGTTCAAAGCTCTCAAGGGAGGTGGGTTTCTCTACTCACAACGGTGAATATTAAATCTAAGAGGTTCCTGTTTTAACCCACATGTGTCTGTTAAGTGAGTGGTTTTTAAAAAGGTTAGAATATTTTTCTAGCTCTCATGCTGATGCATTGTCTGACAAGAGCAAGCCTACAAGCCTGTTATGGGGAGCGACATCCCTCTGTGCACCTCTGGCTCACCCCTATGTCAACATCAGCCAATAAACTATGAAAAGAAAGGCACAGAAAAAAATAGATGTAGATTTTCTGTTTTTCCAGCATGTAGGATTGAAGCTCTCTCTGCGTTGCTGTTGTCATTTGACCAATATCAATATAACTGCGCACTATGGCAGCTTTACTTTATAAAATAAAGATTAAAAAAAAGGAATCTTGAAGAAATCCAAGCTGTCAGTCATCTCCATCTGCTACCTCGGTACACTACTGCACTGTCTGCACTGACTACTAACAACCGTCTGTCCGTCTTTTTGTCTCCTTCAGAACTGCTGCATAAAAAGAGAGAGGACTACGCTGCCAGAAAATATAATATATTGTTTCATTGTGTCCACCTACTGCAGGAACGATTCAGATCCTTTACTTAAGTACGCTTTTAGATTAATATTACAACTACATTAATGTGAATGTTGCTTTTTACTGCTGTGGCTTTTAAAGGTTGAGCTAACATTAACTAGTGGAGAAAAAAAAACACAGTCAAGTATTGCTGCATAGTTTAATATTCTACCTTTTCCATCAGAGGACTTCTTATTTTAGCCTTTCACACAACACTATCTTACCATTTCACCAAGTAAAGGAAGCAAACAAAAACAAAAAGGCTCAGAGTTGACTACCGAATGGCCTTTACCTCATTTGTCTAAGACAATGCATAAACAAGTAATATATTCACATGTCAAATATTTAGCCCTCATGTGTGAAATGCTGTTCCACACCTGTTTCATACAAGTGTTTTACCTGTGATAAACAACTTGAGCTTCTATGTAAAAGTTCACATGCTGTGTTCGCTATGTCATATTATGTGAAATAGTTGCTTTTGCTTGTGATTTTTTTTACATATCACAAGTAAAATATCTATCATCTTGTGTCACATATGACAGATTCTTTACTTATAAGGGAGAAAAGCAGAGAGGCCTTGAATAGGGCTTACATAAGCTGCAGTCGAAGAAAGCATTAGAGGGGAGATAGAAATAGAAGTTTCTGCTGTGGCTGGTACATTATTGTCAACTGATGATAATGCAATAAGCAGATCAAGACTCACCCAGTGTAGCATCAGTTTGACTGTGGGGTTTTCACAATTTTTCTAAAATCCCTGATAACAATGGCACAGAGAAACTGTCTTGTTGTAAAAGCCAATTAGCTAGTGTTACCTCCCAGTGGTCCCTCCTGACGCTGAGAAAGAACCAGTACTGAGTGGTTGACAGGCAACTCCTCTGGGAAGCTGGAGCAGGGAGAGAAGCAGCGATTCAGTGGCTGAATCCTTAAATTGAAAGGATTGTGTTTTTCTTGTCTGAGAAGCTCTTAATCATTTTAAATGAAGTTCAGTAAAAAGCTGTGAATGCTTCATTTATCAGATGATTTTCCCCCAAACACTGTCAATGTCTTGCAGCAAGATATTAACATAAAATCTCACAGGGCAAATCACAAACTGTAGAGGATGACAAGACAAGGGCATGAACTTACTTCATCTTAAACCCTATTTTTCCACCTCAAGGAACTACAGGGATTCTTGATAACAAGGATGTAAAGGGGAGATAGAAAAAAATGGAAATAACTTAATTAAAACAATTTCACAAGTTAAAGAGCAGATATAAACCAAGACATTTAAGCGACACTAGCAAGTGACTTTGTCTTTGAAAGGGTTGCTGATACTCTCAACCTGAGCTGGTCTACCTCAGTTTCTGCTGAATTGTTTTTTCTTAACGGATGAATACTGTTGCTGTAACGAGGTAAACTATTGATAAATGCTGTGGTGTGTTGGAAAAGTTTAATCCTTTGCCTTGGACATCTTTCTCTAATTGGTTAAGTTCCCTGTCTAACAGGTTCTTCCCCCGTGAATTAAGTTCTTCTGTTTTCCTTGAGTTACTACTGCAAGGTTTGGAATTGCTGTGCCTGCATTTCCTTACTCTCAGCAGGTTGAGGTAGTTGTTCCTTCCCAGTAAAATCAGTGACCTTCTCCAAGACTGCACTGGGCATATGTGATCAATCAGCCCTTTTATTCAAACCTGCAATGGTGAAATGGACCCGAGTCTCTGTTTCAATGCTGGTTCTGCACCTTCTCTAGGATAATTTCAGCTCAACAAATATAAGATGAACTGTTGTGGAATTTGGTACAAACATTCACAGTGCCCAGAGGATAAATGCTATTGACCTTTCCTCTAGCACTATTGTCTAGTCTATGGTCAAAGCACGATTTCATTTATGCAATAAAATATCTCAGCATCTGTTAGATATTTGTCATATGTTATTAAACATTCATAATCCCTTGACTTTTGCTCTAGCACCACCATGAGGGTAACATTAAGGTTTTTAGGTTTTGAGTGAAATGTCTCGACTAAGACTAGATGAATTGCCATGAGATATAATAGAGACATTCATGTCCCTCACAGGATGAATGGTTATCACATTGGTGATACCGTTAACTTTGTGTTCAGTGGTTCTTAGCAAATGTTAGCATGCTAACATGCTAAACTAACAGGGTGAACACGGTTTAAAAAAAAATTATACCTGCTAAACAGCATTGTCATTGTGAGCGTGTTGGTTCAAAGACTCTGCTGTGCCTCACAGAGCCATTGTGTGTGTGTGTGTGTGTGTGTGTGTGTGTGTGTGTGTGTGTGTGTGTGTGTGTGTGTGTGTGTGCATGTGCAGACTTTTTGTCCTTTTAAGAGGAAAAAGGCAAAGGCTGAACAAACTAAGAGACACTCACAGCAATGTTAATCCTGAAATGCAAATTCCATTAACAATAAAATGTAATAAGTTCTAGTGCTGTTGAACTGCCTGTGCAGCATCAGACAGTTCAAATGTTAAAGGCCTCGCACACCCTAAGTACACCCACACCGGTGATTTCACTTATTTTGGATGATTAGTGCTCTTCTCAAGATTGTGTGGGAGTGTACAGAAGGCGTTTGATTGACATCCTCCTCACTCTGCTGTTAACTTTGTGACTTCTAACAGTGTGGGATGAATTATACTGTCCAGGGACCTCAGGCTATGCCCAGCATAGCTTTGCCTACCTGAGTGTGTAGGGTCTTTAAAGTCTTTGTTTTATATTATTTATATATTACAGAGCTGAAGGTATTGCCACCAGTTTCAGTTTTAATTAGGGAAATACTTTATTAAATGTTGATGAATTTGGCAGTGCAGCTCTTTATGTGAAGTCGTTGCTCTGAATGCTGTCTTGGTTGGGTCACTGCTGAGTTGGGGAACTGCCTGCTTGTTTTTCACAAAAACATACTCATTGGTGGTGAAAAAAACTGTGGTCCCCAATGCGTTGCCTTAGTGATGAGTATCATTAAATAAATTACCTTTTGAATTAGCAAAATGATGATGGAAAAAAAACACAAACACAAAAGAAAACAGTTCCATGCACCAACTCACAAAAAAAGCATTGTGATTAGGAAAATCAAGTCCGGAGCCTCAAACTCATATGACCTTTCTTCAGGCTTTTCCTTGGGTAATTACTATTACCTAAAAAAGGTCATTTACACAAAATGAAATGGCAGAGCCATATTGAGTCATTTTAATAAGCCAGTGCAGAACATGATTCTGTGTTTGGCCCAACTGGAATACATAAATGCCATTCAAAGAACTGGCCGCAATTACTTTAATGTCAAGAAGAAATGTTGCATAACATGTTATGACATAATTAAGCAAATTATCAATAAGGCATCTTTCATGAGACTGATGAGTACAATAGATGTAACTGTGTTAGATGTTATGTCTTCTGTGATCAGACAGACCTTACTACTGATATCCCTGTCTGTGGCAAGATTTCATGTAAAAATCCTCCCATTTTTTCATCACAGAGAAGAATTCATTCCCTCCCACACTAACTGAGACTACACTAACTTCAGTCCATGTGTTCCCAAATTAACATCTGGGCATGAAGTCAGGAAGTGGTGAATTTCATCTTAAAATACACTGTTAGTCAGTTCTGCTTCCAGAGGAAGATTCACTCTGATGACTGTACTCTTCACCTCCAACCTCACAACACATAAAGATGTTTAAAACTTCTCTAATCAGTGTTGTTTGGCCATTAGGGGGCAGATCTTCACACACTAAACACACACATTTCACAGAATACAGTATGTATTATAAAATTGAAATGGCTGACTTATTAGCAAACTGTTGCCTTTTTACTCATCCAGCAGAAACAAATCCACATGAGCATTTATTTGGAGTTGGGTTTCTGGTCACCTGAGGTGAGACTGAACCAAAACAGTAAAGGTGTGTGCGGTAAAACCAAAAGAATGAACTGAGAGATGCTAAAACAAAAACTCTACAGGGATGAGGGAAACTGCAGTTCAGTGATAATTATTTGTGGGCTTGTGGGCTTATACTACAAGTGATCCCATTCACATGACAAACTTATTTTTGCCATTGTTTATATAAAACTATTTATAAGTTTGGCTTTAAAGATTTAGGTATGAGGACACCACATGTTCACTTCTGGATAGTTAAGTGCTTCAAAACGAAACTAGTTATTACTTGTGTTGTGCTGTGAGTTGGTGCTGCCAAACTCATAATGTTGATGTTGGGTGGGAGAAATTATACATTATATATTAACAGAAAATGTAATACTTTTGTGATAAATGAGCAAAGCCAGCTAGACATGCCAGTTCTTCACTAAACTGTAATTGCTATCCATGGCAATTACAGAAGCTGTTGGCCAACTGAGGGGGTTATCAGTAACAAGGCTAAAAAAATCAACCACCATTTCATTTTACTTTTATATTCACTGCAGCATTAGAAGACAGGGAGCAGGGAAATCCCTTTCCATCCTACTGTGTGCCAACTCTTGCGTTTTATAAGGTAATCAATCTTAGTTGAGGCAAAAAGCCCAAAATGGCATTTTCTGAATGGACTGTGCAATAAATTATTAACAGATTTTCAGTTAAAGGCCATGGTGGAAACCTGACAAAGTAATTTCTGTCCTGAAATTCCCTCTATAGAGAAGGTCAACCTTAATCTAATGTTAGTATTTAATAAGTTTAGTCTTACTCAAGACTCAGAGGGTGTGCAGCTCCACATCTCTTTAGCAGAACTATAAAGAGAACTACCACAATAACACAGCTTGGTCAGGCTTATGTAATCAGATGTACTTCACAGTGACAATAGCCCTGTTCAGACCTGGCATTTACATGAGTCCTGGGTGATCCGATCACAAGCAGACAGCTCTAAGCACGTCAGCTCACAGCTGGCATTAAAATGCATCTTCACATATGTCTTGAGTGACCACTTGTGATCGGGTCTCACTTTCCCACTCCCACAACACAAATATTGTTTGCTATTGCAAAGACAAAAGGCGTAGTTGGTTTTAACCAGTGGGAGGCAGTAATGCACTTCCTGTGCCTAGAACACCAGGAAGTAAAAGAAGGAGAAGAAGAACTCAAAACAACACAGACTGGCTCTATTTATTAGCAAAAGAGTGGAGAGGTGTGTCTATCACCCCAATACAATTGCCTCCCTATCCCAAAAACCTCTGAAGTGAAACAAACACCGTATGTATGACATACATACGGTGTTTGGAGTGGTATTTCATGGCATCTTATAAATGCAAGTCCAATATTCACTCTCTATTTGCCTCTGTTTTGGTCTCCACCAACAGCTGAGGGAAATATCTGTCTCTTTAGCTGCTAAATGCTCCACTATCTGTTCACCAGCTTGTCGCTCTGACAGTCTGCTGCTTGGTGCTGAGCAGGAAGTGTACAGTAGAGATTTTTCACTGAGAACAGATGCATGTTGTAATTGAAAACAGATAACTGCAACAGTAAAGCTGCAGCTGGACAGCTAAACAATGAGCTGAGACTCGCTATGAAGTGGAGGAAAGCTGCAGACCCGGATGATAATTCACTGTACGTCCATCACACTGTGATGGACACATACACTGTCATTTGAAACATTTTTAGCACAGAAATATTGAGTATAGCTGTTCTGTGAATTGTAGTTTTTGAGATATAAATATATATTTTAAGGGAAGGATTGCAGCCTTGGTTACATATTCGTTCGCTTGGTTAAAACAATTACAACTACTTTTGTGATAAGATATTAAATGAAATACCAGCTTGAAACAGTGTATTCAGTATTGAATAACATCTCGTTTCTGGGTCACAAGTCGTTTCACCCAGCTGGAGCTGCAAAAAGACGTCCAACAAATAAACCAAAGACAACAAAACTAATTTCAAAAATTAAGCATGAAAATGAGATGTCCTTTTGTTCCATGTATTTGCCAGATCACCTCAGTTTAGGCTGAGCTTTGGTAACACCTGGGAGTGAGTCAGTACATGGAAAATGAAGCTTTTTGTTTGAGTCCTTGATAATTGCTGTTATGGATGTCATGTCAGCATGCACAAATAGAAACCCTGTTTGTGCAGGCCGAACTTGGTATATGTCCTTGAATTCAATAGAGAGAGACTGAAGGGGCCCAAAAAGGGCAATGTTCATCTAACTGTTATTGGTCAACTAAATGAAAGAGGCTCCCCACTGCTCACCTGCGCCTGTCTGTTTTTTTCCCATCAGCTCAGTGCTATGAAGCATGTGTGTGTGAAGCCTGCACTTCTGTGTAGGTGACCCTACAAATGGTTAGCACTCTGCTGCTGGTACGTATATTCAGGTGTTTGCAAATGAAGACCCTAAAACCTACAATTTGTCATTTTAAGGTTATATGACGTGTGCATGGTGTTTTAACCCAGCTTCATCACATAAAAAAGTCAAATTTTTAATTATGATGGACGATTTTAATGTATATTTAATGTTTGGTCCACAAATTAAATAAATAAATAATAATAATAATACATACTAAAATAAAACTATGTTTGAAAGATAAACAAGAGTCCAAACTCTAGAGTCTTAGACTTTTTTCTTTAAATTTAATAAACTTCACAAAAGAAGAATTTATGAAGAATACATCTGGGATTAGAAAAGGCAAAAAGGGCCAACCCTGTCTTCTTTTAGACTCTCTTCCATTCAAGTTATGCGATTTGTGCTCAACTGTGTATACTGTATACTGATTATAAAAGAAAAGGAACGGGCAAGAGTTGGAGGTCTGGCAGAGATCTGATTGGGAGTGGATTCTTGGCTTGATCTTGATCTGTGAAATGCCTGGAGGGGGTCATCCGTCATTTCCCGCTCCGCTCTTGAATACAGGAAATTGCTATAAAAAGGAAATCAGTCAACCTTTAGAATGTTCATAAAGAAATGAGCCTGGACGTCCTCTTCATTGTTTTGCAAAAAGTAGTCACGCCTGTGATCCATCAAAAGTAATTAGCCAAATTCAAAAGCACTGTCCTCGTGGCTATAGGCTCAAGGATATAATTAAAAAGTTCAATGAATGCTCATTTATATTCCTGAAAGTTTATTGGGAAACCAGCTGTTCTAACTTGAAGGTACAGCTAGCTGTTGTTGCTCAGCAACATTTCCTTTATCTGTCAAAAGGAGAAAGACAGGGCCAAGGTCAGCAAGACACCTTGCTGCTCACCCCATCAGCAATATGACAGGAATGTGAGCTGGAAATTAAATGTGCTGCACTGTACACACACACACACACACACACACACACACACACACACACACACACACACACACACACACACACACACACA
>JBBMJY010000025.1:19490637-19591030 GCA_037833715.1 Toxotes lorentzi | reverse complement strand
TTATTTCTGGAAAATCAACTTGAAGTTTTGGGGAAGAAGAAAAAGAAGAATAATCTTTGTTGTCATTACAGAAGGCAAGATTTTGTTTTGGTTTTGTGAGATGCCCCCCCCCCCCCCAAAAAAAGTATGTCTCTTCGTTTAATTGCGCTTTTAAAAGACAGACAGTAGGTCTTAAAATACTCCACAGAAAGTTGTTCAGTTAAAGTCTTATTCTGAGGAGGAAAAGTGGAGAAATGAAGCAAGCAGAAAATGCATTACTATGATGTAGTTAGTGGAACTTCTAAAATGTAAAAGTTTTACAGCTACATATTAATGTTGGGAGACAACTTTGTCGCTGTTAAGAGTGTGGTGGAGACTGAATAGTTTTATAATTATTCCCTAGGAAATTTGGATATGAGTGAATCAGGCCTGGAGCTTTAATGGAACCATTTTTTAAAAAAAAAATGTCCCTCATGTTGGCACAGGTATTTGAAATCATGGTTTATATTACAAAAATAAATCAGTGAAAACACAAAGCATCTAATTCATTATCGGTGCTACTGTGACAGTCTTTTTAGGGTTAGGGTTAGGGTTTTTCTACAAAGCTACCTTAACAGGTGACTAACTCATCTGCCACAAATTGTTTTCAACCTCCTCCCCTCTGGTCCTATTGACCGCTGACATGTTTCATAAAGGCTGAACTCCTGTGAGAGATTTCCTGGGGTGCCTGAGAAACGAGCTGTTATTACCAGGCCTCTTTCATACCACGGTCTCTCTTTCTGCTCACAATTTGATTGGCTGAGGTGATGGAAACATTAGCCTGCATGGATTTATTTTCCTCTATTCGCTCAGGATTTTTCTTGCCTGATGTGGTGCTCGGATGCACAGTGTTTTGTAGCCTTTGCCGTATGGGTTTTACAGAAGCCTCTTCACTGACAGTTACACAAGATTGATGTGGCTCTTAACCACAAACAAATTCTACAGGATTTAACTGTATGCACAGAGAAACTCACAAGAGACTGACTGCTCACTTGATGTTTTGTCTTGGACATTTTTGCCTTTTACTGGTCTAGTATGTTTTAAACTAAAATCTTTTGTCCTACACTTAGAGAAACTTCCTACACTTATGTACAGAAAAATGAAAACAAAAATCTTGTATACAATTGAAGTTTTTGTAGAATTTTTATTTATGTTGCACATTCAGAAGATATTAGACATTGTAAATGAAGAGTTTAATGGATTAGTTTTCAGCAGGGTATCATTCAGACACACTGGGCTGATTTCTAAAATGCAGTTAAACTACAGAGGAAGTAGGAATTTACATTTACATGAACATGTATTTTTTGCAGTATGTTGGGTCTGCCTGTTAAAATAGACTCAATGTACATAAAAAAAGGGAAAACATTTTTGCAATCACACACTAAAAACTAAAGGTACCCCAAAAAGTCCCAAATGATAAACAGTCTCAACTAACCAAGTACAGGGTTTTGGACAGAGGGTCAGCCCATAATCCCATGAGCTCTGTTCCTTTCAGCCAATCAGCAGGTAAATGGTGAGTGACAGTGCTGCGCTTTCTGGTTTGGCAGAAAACACCACCAATTGTTCCTTAGCCTTGACCCCCTTGACCTTCCTGTGATTGGATGCTGTGTAAGTTATTGGAGTTGTAGATCTAAGTAATGTCTTTTAACCTCTTGCTCTATGGTCTTCACAGTGTACATACATGTATCATGTTGTATGAATCATTGTTATTTGATGGCCATAAACCTGTTTCTGCTTTATATATTTTTAAAATGGCTCAGCTCATTTGTTTTCCTCAAACACTGAGCAGCATCTGTATCTAGTCTGCAAACAGAAAGCAGACTGAAGCTGCAAAGTTTTTATGTGCATCTTTAACATACTGCATATGGAAACTGAATACTGAGAATCAGTGACATTACTGTAAAATGAGTAGTGCACCTTATTAACTGTAAAAAAAACCTGAATGTACTGCATGAGAAATAGGTTAGTTGTTAATTTTGTCTGTGCTACACTTGTTCAAGTTGAAAACTAACGACTGTAGAGAGATTCTAACAAACTGATTTAACAATAGCCAGAAAACTGTCTTTTTAATGATAGTATTGCTGTTTTGAGGGTTGTTCTCACTGGGTAGGACACTATAGTTGTTAGCTGTAGCTGTTCACTGTCACTTGCTCACTGTTAAAACAAATTTTGAAGTTATGCAATTTTAGTTTCATACTGGAATGAAAGCAAAGTTGTGATATCTGAGCCAGGCTCTGTTCTATATATATTCTGAATCAAATCCCTCATATTTATGATATCCACCAGTGTACTAATGTCTTTTTTCCCCCAGTTTAAATCATTGCTGTCTAAAATATATGTACACTGTATATAGTATATATGTACACTGTTCAGCCTTGTGTCCTGCTGTTTTAGCAGCCATATCTCAAATAGCTGTCAAACTGGTGACATTTAAGGCTTGAGGGATGTGGACCCATGGGAAATGATGTTCATTTAAAAACCACTGTTTATATGTTAAACAATAATATTTACCATGCTCGACCAGACATATGGAGTGAACCAGACGACATACTGTTGAATAAGATCATGCTCCAGAGTTGGGTTTTGAATCATTTATATTTTTACAAATAAGAATGTGTTTTTGTTTTTTTCTGTCAGGGGCAGGATTCAGAAGTTCTGGTTTTCTTTATATGTTCCTTCTAAATGCCCAGTTTGTGTTGGAAATACTGCAATAATAGTAACAATTAAAAATATTATAATGGTGTTAAGATAATTCAGGCCTGGACCCAAAGCAGACAGGGGAGCAGGTAGGCGGTTAAAACAGTTTATTATAAGTTCACCAAAAACAAAAAGTAACAAAGAAAAAGACAGGATGGTGAAGGGATTCCTGGGCTTCGGGGCAGAGATGGCTGTAGAGGCGATGAATGGGAAGGTGGAGGTTGAACTGGAGGAAACTGTGGGAGGAGAGAACACGCTGGTCAGAGGGAGGCAGGTGAGCACAGAGCAAAAAAGGTAAGTATATCCACTTGAGAAAGATCACAAGGAGAAAAACGCACAGAGTCAAGTCACCAAGTGAGATGACAGAACGAACTGGCGAGGAAGGACAGGAAAGCCGAGCCTCTTATACTTTCAGAGGTGACAGATTGCACCCAGGTGTGCGCAATCTGTCAGAGCCAGAGGAGGGGAAAGGGAGGAGCCGTCCAGGAATCCACGATCTGTAAAACACACCCACACCAAAGACACCCACACCACACATGCACACAAAGACAAAAGGGAAAACAAACCAACCAAACCACTAGAGGCAGCAGAGCTGCCTCATAAATGGATTACATGTATTTTTCATGAAAAGAGATCATATGTCTGGCATAATTATTTCTTCTGACAGTGAAGTTGCATAATTTTCACTCTAGCTGTTAAAATGTATGTTAAGCTTTCAAGTGTGTACAGACAATTGTAAATGATAGTATTCGCTGTTATAAGCACTATTTGCTCTGTTATAAGGGTGGTATTCCTTTTTCTTTCTATAATATCAGTAGCTTAAAAACCAGCCACCTCAGATGTTTTACTTTCAGTAAGCTGTAGGTGGAAATGTTAAGCAAAAGACAGTGGGTTGAAGGTTGACCAGCATATTTCTTCCCTGCTTTGTCGGTATTGAAACTGCTATACTTGAACACTTGTCTCACTCAGTTGAGTCTGTTCAGAAAAAATAAATCAACAGGCTGGTAACAAGTTTTCCAACAATTTTTTCGAAGAAAGAAGCAGAAGGGACAGAGTAAAGGATGAAAGATTAGATGATGAACAGGCACCGTGTTCATAAACCTGATCAATCACACTTTGGCTATTTCCTTTGTTTTTACACCTGCATACAGGAGCTCAATAGCTCATCCTAAAGTAATGATTGTGTGCCGGTGCAAGACATGGTGAAGTCAAGCGTAAATGTGTTTCTTGCAGAGCTTGTCAGTCTCAGCAACTTGTGGTTGAAACAGCAACTTCAAGGCAACATTTCCATCTTAATTGGCTTGGATTGTGTTCATTAATGCCCCTGGGGTGTCAAACTATTAAATATCGACAGATTGAGGTTGAGGGAAATACCAGATGTGCCTTCTCAGCTCTCTTCATATGTATGCACATCGTGATTCGACGTAGGTGACAGGCAGCTAGATTTAAATTTATAATCTGAATAAACAAGCTTGAAAAGTGATTTATTGTACATTTCAAGACAAAAGCCACACTTTGTCAACTGTGTTGCTCCCTCCATCACAAACAGTAAAACGTAGATCTGCAGAATGAAAACGCATTCAACTGGCATAATATCTTCTCAGTCCAAGACTAATTATCTGGAGAATGGCTGAATAAATTGATAAGCATGTAAATGAACTGTAGAGAAGAAATATAAGACATGATTCACTGTCAGAGCCACAGGCTAGAATCATGTACAAGAGGAAAATGTTCATCATCACAGTGGTGTTCTTTGCTCATTCAAATTTGTTGGCATTCTGCTGGCAAAGCGTTATTCCCCTTCTTGTTCCCCATCAACAAAATGAACATAAAAGTGTACAGCACTGCTAACGAAAAAGGGCTGGAAGGCAGAGACAGGCGAAATAAATAACATTCATGAAGCCAGGGCCATTTCATTGGTGCAGCTGCCCACTGCCGAGGCTTTTATTCTGATGTCTCATCCTCTCGACCGGTCCAGCTCTGCTCAGTGGCTCATTTTCACACATTTGGATCTCTTACTCTTCGCCAAATCAGTGCAGCTATTCCTGGCCAGTAAATCTTTACTGGCATCACTGCCTTTCACAGGTGGATATACATGGTTTAATAATTTAATAAAAGTGTGTAACTGGTACATAAATATGGCTTTATCCCATTTTTCCCATCCAAGTAGAGTCACAGCCTGTGTTTCAGCAACCATGAGTTAGACACACAACACTTTTTCATTTTTCACATAATGTTTCTCCCCACTGGAAAGTCTCACACAGCTGTTTCTCTCATAGATCCATCATTTTTCGGTGCAGAGTGCAGTACAAACCACATCTGATGGATCTTTGACTTAAAGGTTATGCATTAGAGATTAAGTATGAATCTATTGCTTGAGGACAAATACTTCGCTGCATGGAAGCACCAATTACAGAATAAGAATCACCTTAAATTGTTAGCAAATTGGAGACTTTAATCATTTCTGAACTTTAACATGGAAACGGAAACGAGAATGTGAAATGTAATATTTGAATTCTGACCTTTTGGCAGTGAGGGTGCCTTCAGTCATTTTTTTTTTGCCAGTTGATAGACACAAAGTGAATGAGTGAGCAGCGCACATATGTGATTAAGTTGGTATAATGCTCCTGATACAAAAGGTGATGCTCAAAGGTCATAAGTTCAATTTGCATCACTATGTTGTGCATGGACGATTTGCACTGTGAACGCACTGGAGATCAAAAATAGGTGAGAGAAACAAGACTAGTTGAGGGTCTAGAGTCATGCAACAGCTCTGTGGGGCTGCACTTAGGCACAGCAGTGCTTTGTCCTCAGAGCTAAAGTCTGAATGGTAACATGCTCCCACTGAAAATGTTATACCTGTTTAGCAGTTATAACCATTGTTCACCATTTCAGTTTAGCGTTTTGGTATTTGAATTCCTAGAATGCTAATTAGCCCTAGTCAAGCGCTATCCAAGTCAAGTCATTCACATGTATCCTGTTACGTATATGCCCAAAGGTATTTAGATGCATATATATTGTAATGTGTGATTGTGAAAGAAATACCCTTTTTCTATCAACAATATGTGTAAAAAAAAAAAAAAAAAAAATCTGTATATACACAATACACTAACCTGAAAACACAGTGTGTGTCATTAGAATTTAACGCTGCATTTCACACAGCTAATGAAATGTTACAGCAGCTGCCAATTAATGCCTGTGTGTTTTAAGGACATTTTGTCCCTAGATTAACCTCCTTTCAGCTGCATAACATTGCTCACATAATTACTATAATTTATACACAAGCGATAACATTATTACTTAACCAAACTGAAGAGGATTTGATGAGTCAGATATTTCGAGTGACATAATCTACAGCAGCTGAACATAAATCGCACAAGGGTGTCACACTGTTTGTGCTGGGACTACAGCCACATGCTGAGTGAGTTCAAAAAGCAGCCATCGACCCCTCTGATTGATGTCCTCGGCACGGTCGTTGCTCAAACAGAAGCTATCTGTGTCTGATTCATGGCAGAGCCTTGGATGAGGCGGTTTATTTAACAGCTTCTGGTTAGTGGATCAGTTGTGGTGGAGCTGTTGAGAGTTGGGAACAAAAGAACTCACTGTATGAACCATTAAGGTGTAGTATTAATGCACCATCCACAAGGCGCTGCAATTATTGTGTGTTTATTATAGACAAAGAACAATACGAAATACAAAACAATCCATCAAACAGCAAGAGCAGAAAAAAGAGACAGAGACTTGAGACAGAAATGTGCACAAAGCATTGCCTCAGATGGAAATACATATCAAGTTTTGTCATCTTAGTGTTAACATCACAAAAGCTTGTGTTCATGCTGGAGACTGTATTGTGCAGAACAGAAAACATCTCCATCACAACAGTTTGGTAGTTTCCCAAAAATAAAAAATGTGTTTCAACTGAGAACAAAGGGAGAAATTAATAAAAGTGCACGAAATCCAGGTACTTTACACTACAAACTGTATTAACTAACAACTATATTTTCTCAACTGTTCCAATTTGGGCATTATAAGCTTTCACTGACTGGTTTAAAATGACAGAAAACACTGATGGAACAGTGGATGAAAACAAGCCATCGTTTTAAAAATGCACTAACTGGCACATGTTTGAAAAGACAATATTGAATTAATTTCACATGGCACTGCACAATCAATTTCAGGCAACTTTACAATGAAGACAAAAAAAAAAGCCTGCTTTTCAGTAAGAAACAGGTCTCTTTCATTGAGTTCACTCAGTATTCATTCCCTCCGAGTGCTCTTCAATTTACACATATACGTCGCTCGAAGAAACAGCAGAAAATTATTCCTTTAATAGCAGGGTGAGCTATATACATACTGAATTGCACCAGCTCAAGTATGGCACTTTGTCGCAATCTATTTACACATTCCATCATTGCTCTGTGGGTTTTGCCGAGCAGATAAATCACAGAAAAGTGCTGCACTCTGCAGTCTCAGGTAATTTCAGTGAATTACTGCCACGACAGTTATTAGAGCCTTTGAGAAACAGCCTCTCTGGCCGTACATCAGGGTTACACATTTCTCCCACTGGCCAGTGTGTTATCATACACTGTCCAGTGACCTTCACAGGCTTCTCACAGAGAGTCCACAGTCATTGTCTTCACAGTGACCAAAGCAGCATAAGGAGCATCTGTCACTGTTAAGACTTGATTTTTAAATTAACACAGCAGGTTCAAGTGAGTGTCCATAACATCCGTCCCTTTCTTTGCTTGGACCTTTTTAAAAGGCCATGTAATTCCATATCTGAGCTTTCTCTCTAGTAGCAAGATTAAAATGTCACGGTGTTGTGCATTTGGATTCATTTGGATTTCATGGCTTCTGGTGGGGACGGTGCATGAACAGTGTTTGCTACAAGTAATCAGTAAAACCTTGGTACAGCTGAGTTGGTACAATGATATCCTAGGTGGGTGATATAAACAATATAAACACTCATCACAACAGAAAATTCCCTTGATTTAAAAAAAGACACTTTTATATTCTGGCAATAACTTACATTGCTTGACAACAAACCCAATCCCAATAGAGAAACAAATCCATTTCTAACCCGTCATATCTGCCATGGAGTATTACTCATTTAAAGAGTGATAAAGTTACTTTCATTACTCAACAGAAATAGTAATTTGCTACATTACACACACACACACACACACACACACACACACACACACACACACACACACACACACACACACACACACAACATCTTG
This sequence comes from Toxotes lorentzi, assembly GCA_037833715.1. NCBI lineage: Eukaryota > Metazoa > Chordata > Actinopteri > Toxotidae > Toxotes > Toxotes lorentzi. The sequence continues at coordinate 19,583,072 of JBBMJY010000025.1, read as the reverse complement.
TGTATTTTACAAGTCGAAAAAGAAAATGAAAAAAGAAAGTAAAAATAAATAAAAAGAAAATAAGACATTGTGATTTAACAGATGGCTAGCCAACAGTTAGATTAATGTTAGCCACAATGACTACATGAAGATCCTTCTTCTTTATAGTGGCTGCAGGGTTCAAACACTGCAACTCTAAACAAAACCAGCCCATTCCTGAATTTAGCCATACCCAGGAGGTAACATTAGCAAGACACACAATGTACATGGGATAACATTAGCATTGTGGGGAGTATATCAACCGTCCTTCAAACTACCAGGTACTGCCCAACACCTGTCATAGTCACAGCAACCTTAAATTTAAGAGCTGTTGGAAATAAACGAGGTAGTAAGATGTCAGTGGCGTGGACACACTTTGGCTACACCTGGCCTCATTAGATGGCACACTTAGGCTCTCAGACAACTGTACCATGCATCCTACAAGCTTAATGTAAATCTTCTTCTCAAAAGAACATGGGGAAGCAGTGACTTCATTTATGTTTGACATCCTCCAGCTCTAAAATATCCACGACTGGTTTAATTTACAGAGTCCGGCTATGTTTAGAGTTGAGAGGAAGAGAAGATGGGGAGGCAGTCTGCTTCAACCAAAGCAATCATGGAGGATAACTGTAGGATAAACCTAATGACAACAGTTTAGGGCAGTTTTATATAAAGTTCTCTCTGCATTATATCATAAGGGTTAAGTCCAAAACAGTCTGAATTAACAACTAATTTTTCCTGCTTCCAGAAACATTACATTAACTTTTTTTTCCTGTCTTACTCTCTCTCTTGTGCTGTACACATGTATCAAACTGTATTATAGACAACTCATGATATATCCTTTCACTCATTTTGTACAAATTGCCAAAAAGCCTATACGGCACCTCTCTCATCTTGGGCCTGTCCAATAAAAGTCCCTGTCCCTTAGAGTTTAATTAAACTGGAAGCGTCTGTCCACTTTTACTTAAAACATCTGTAAAATGTCTAATAGGTGTTTGAATCCATACTGCAGCTGTCAGACTCTCTGATACCCTCTTCAGGGAAAGTTTGGTTTTAATCAGGCTTTGACGTTACTTCCAGACAGGGACGGCTCCTCATAGGACATCGTCTTAGCGGTGGGCAGGATGCTGGTGGGCAGATACTGATCTGTCGGTGTGTGTAGCTCATCCATTTCGGTAGTGAAGTGGTCGGGACTCTCCCCATTGGACGTCTCCTTGATGACGCTATAGGTGAGTGCCACACTGTAAGAAGCCGGTTTTTCCATGCGCTGAGGGCCGCAGTGACACAACTTCTTAAAAGCAGCGCGGAATTTCTGGGACATGGCATTGTAGATGACCGGGTTAACGGCACTGTTTAAATAGATGCAGAGACGGCAGAAGAGCAGGAACCAGGTGTCCAGGTAGGCCTTGTCCAGGAAGGAGTTGACCACCACTAAGGTCCGGTAGGGCATCCACAGTAAGGCGAAGAGGATCACCACGACAGCCAGCATCTTGGTCACCTAATATTCAAGTTCAATCATGAGTTGAAAAAAAAAATATGCTACAACAAAATGAAATCACATAAAACTACATAAGTGATTGAATTTTACGTTTCTCATGGTCATGGGGTCTGTATGAGCCACAGCACAAGGCACACGGTTTGTAGGCTTTTTTCATAGCAGGTACTGTACCAGTAAGTCAGGACATGGTGACAGTGGGCCAGTATGCACAGTAACCGGACCATGAAAGTGAGGCAGCTAAATGGAATTCAGCCATCATTACTCTTGTTATTTATACCCGTGGTTTTCCTACAGTGACACATCAAGATGTCCTCCATGAAAAAAAAGTCTTTCTGTAAAGTTATAATCCCCAGCGGAATGCGCCATTTATTATGTAATGTAAAATGTTGTTTATATCAGTTTCACTGTTTACTGAGCAGAACACTTCCTACTGCTGCCACATCCCATTTAAAAGCATTCAACTGGTGAAAAAAGGGGTAAGTCACAGGAATGGCGATGCATTTGTCACAGAGGTTACCACTGCCATTGGTCATTCATCAGAAATGAATCCATACAAAACAAAACAGTTGCTTTCGTTTTTGTTTGTTTTTTTTGACTGCGTTTTAAATCTTAAAGGGAGTAACAGCTGGTTGGTGAAGAGCTGCAGTCAACAGGCTCTACACCTCCAATTTCTCAGCAATGTAACCATCACTTTTCACTGTGCCTTATATGGTTGTGTGGAAAACTACAGAACGCGCACCATGTGCAGCATGAAATCAGATCACAGCTGCTCATGGCGTGATGGGAGAAAGACTAATTCACTCATTTTTTTATAAAACAACTTGAGTTTCTTTGGCTGCAGTGTAAACAGGTACACCAGTTGGTCTTCTGTTGTATTTCTGACAACAGAAGTAGCTGCTCCCTGAGAATTCTGGGACTTGTAGTATTAAACAGAAGTTGTTAATGCAGTACCTATTGGTGTCACCAAATTAACTAGGACTGAAATCTTGGAGATTATTAACTAGGATCTGTGATAGATGCATAAGGTGTCGTCATGCCCACCAATAAAAACATGTTTTTTTATGTCTTGTCTGTAAACATAGCTGCATCTCCACCTGAACACTTGACTTGAGTCAACGTGACTATGTTTCATCAGAAGAACATGGTGCAGCCACAATGCTGCTCAGATATTGATGGTGTGACATGTTTGTAGGTCTAAATACCATGGTACCAAATTCAGGAAAGAAAAACCTTCCTGCAATGAATTTTCAGTTAGGTAAAAAAAAAGTTCAGTGTTTGTTTGACCCAAAGTCATTTGGAGAAAAACAGGGCAGCAAGGGGAAGGAAAGAAAACATAAATCCACGTCATTTCCTAGTTCTTTAATCCACAAGGTCAGAATGCTGCTGCATTCTGATGTGAAACCTTCATCAGAGTGTCAGTGTGTTCTCCTTTTAAAGGACACGCCAGGCAATCAGCAATCAGCAGGAAAGCCGTTACACCTGTGTCCTCACAGAGAGCTGCATCCAAGATCAGCAAAGTTCTCCATTTACATTTTATAGGTCCACCAAACTGAGAAACATTTTATTACAGCAAACTACTGATACAAAATAAATTCATTCATTCTTCATGAAAAAAAAATCAAAAGAGGTCCTACTTTGCTTTAAAAAACAACTGAAGCAACAAAGACACTGTAGGGAAACCAGCAGATCCAGGGGCAGCGGATTATCATTACCTGCTATAAGTTAAAGATGAAACTACATTTGAAACCCCTGCTCAAGGTTATAGACTAACATAAAGATTTATTTAAATTCAGAAGCTGAACATCAGTTTTCTGGTGTCTCTCCATGTTTGTAGGCTTTATTCTTCAACCTTTCTGTCTGAGCAAACATCTTTTCAAATGACATCGAAGATCTCCAGACTTCGATGTTTAGGAGTTTGTGTATATATTTTATGCCATACACCAGATAAAAACATTAACATGTAAACTACTATTTACAATTAGCCCCAGACAAACTTCAAAAGAAGCTGTTACAACCAACTAATCTCGTCTGCATGTTTCGTTTGGTTTTTATGATATGGGTTTCCTTCTAAATATCACTAGCTTGACCTATGTCTTTCAGGCATGAAAAACCCAACATCATAAAACCACATGGTCTAATATTCATATAAAACTCTGGACTAGAGCATGTAAAAGCACACCATGAGTCCCTCTCATTTGTTTGTTGGTCTTGAACAGGTCATTCTGACATTACTTGGACAAACTTGTTACAGAAATCATTTACATCATAAAACCACCTGATCTAATATTCATAGAAAACTCTGGACCGAGAGTTCAGAGTCCTTTTTTTAGTTTTTTTCTTTTGTTTCATTGGATTTTTCTTGGTTTGACTGACCTACATCATGTGAGTTGAGAACTCTTGAATGCATCCCACTGCTTGTCTTAACAGGTGTGACTGTTTCCCTGCTGATTGTTGAGTACGCGACGTGTCCTTTAAAAAGAGCACTCACAGATCCCCTGATGAAGGCCACTGGCATGTCAGCAGATTTGTCAGGTTGTGTTGCAAATGAAATGACCACAAATGTGATCAAGACTTTGTCACTGCTGAAATGCAGCCCTCTTTTTCTCCCCCTTAATTTATTTTGGGGCGAACAAACTTAAGAGATTAAAAAGAGATTGAGTGTAGAGACACCGAGGACACACTTAATAGTACTGGGGTGAACACAGCACTTTTTTTTCCCAAAAGTACCTGAATGTGAAGAAAGACACAAATATCTAATGTTGTCCACTCCTCTGCTGAACATTTAATCAAGCCTGTTCAGGGCAGAGTTTTTCATTTTGCTTTATAATTTAGGTTTGTTCTTTCATGTAACTGGTCCATACCCAACACAGAATCTAACCAATAGATTAAATCTGTAAAATATTAATTGTACTCTGATAGAGCAGACATTTATGTGTATAATCACATCTCTACAATTTAAAATGTGTTCCAAAAGGAATATTACAGCTTTGCAACTTTTACTTATTTAACTTAACTTAACTTGAAGAAATTTATGAAAAGGCACCTGCATAGGTTTGTGAGGAGCTGTTCCTTTGTGATGCAATGCTAAAAACACCCCACTGTCATCCTCATAGGCCATTCACTGATCATTCAGATACTGTTGATTAACTTCCAATGAGGAAGACTGATGAATTCTGTGTGTGCAACTTAACAAAGCCTGGATTTGTTAATATAATTGCCAGGCAATAATCCTGATGCGAAAGTTGGACGTGTTTTAATTTTATCCATACTTCCGTTGTGTTGTCTGCAGTGAGGGGAGTGTTATTGGATTGGACAGGGACACAGCCAGTGTCATCAGTGAGCGAATTATCCAATCCTCATTATTTCTTGACCTTTGGGTAATTCAGTAATGTCCATGGTAGATGGTATGGATTGTTCCTTTAGTCCACAATGAGCGGGTTAACGCAGACCACCAGAAACACATGCGACTGTGTTTTTTTGTGGGTGTGAATTTGTCAGAGGTAAAACCCAAGGAATAATGATGGAGAAAAAAGCCAAACGCCTATTTGAGCTGGGGTTAACTGATTAGACTGTCCAATAGAGCATGGTGCTCCCTCAGGGTACCACACCCCCTGTCATTCCAGGAAGGCTTCTTCCCTTGATCTGATAAACAAACATCTAGCTCTGCTATCTACCTGTGTGTCTGTGTTTGTGCCTTCAGTGCCTTCTGTGTTATTTTATATATTTATTTAGATTTTTTTTTTTTTTAAGGAATTTGTTATTCAGAGAAACATGAAACATAGTCTTATATAGGATAGTTTGAATTTACTTTATGTGATAAGATGGCATGTTTTTGTTTTAAATTTTCTCTCAAACATGAACAAAAATGGGCTAAAAGGAAATGAGGTAATTCAAAGAATTGCTGCGCTCTGAGATCCATATAACATCAAACAATATGAACAGAATCTGACTGTGGAAGATTCTGCTGTCTTTGTCACTTTGGTTAGTTTGACCTCTGTTGACTGCAAGCTGAATTATAAATTTATGCTTCAGACTTTTTAAAGGATGTTTGAAAAGGTGGAGCGTGAGTTCACACTTCCTGAATAAAATTAGAGCTGACAGCACTTTGGTGCACTGGACTGAGTCAAAACGGGGTGTTCAGGGTCAGCTGTTTGGGCATTTTCTTTTCTTTTTTCTTTTTTTTTTTTAAACAAATGCAAAGAAAGTGTATATTTTCTCATACCTACACATGTCCCTGTAGTATATGCCAACAACTAGCCTTCATTTTAAGAGAACTGCCTATAGACCTGTGTTTTGTACTGATGGCATGACAAAATTAATTTGTATTTGTTCATATACAACATAGAATATTTCCTTTCCATAGTAACACTGCTTTATTTTTATTTCTGTGTTCTGTCACCTTCATCAAATGTGTCACTACTGTCATAGTGTTAAATACTGGGTTTCAATATGAGCAGAAGAAAATTAAAAAAGTATTTAAGTGGGAGAAAACAGCTGACTTTGTTTTCATAGCTCTAGCACTGGGTCTGTGAGCCTGCAAACAATGAGGAAGCAAAACATAAGTCAACACAGTTTCATGTTGGTTTTGACAGTCTTTGGATGATGTGAAGTCAGAAGTTCTTCTCTGTCATTTGAGAGACAGACCGAGGAGCTGAATGATGTCACCCTAACTTGTCTCTGATTGGAGGACATTGAGGCTTTCCAGCTGGACCCTGTGGTACAGCTGGACCTATTCTTCCCCTGCTCACACACGTACACACAAACACACTGATTACACACCGATAATGTTAATGAACAAACCGTGGCACCCACCTGTCTGCGCGAAGCAGCAGTGGTGCTGCTGGAGGAGCTGGTGCTGACCATCCTCCCTCCCTGAGTCGTCTCCTTCTTCCACTTCTTGGTGCTGTCCTTCGGGTCAGATGGCAGCGGGTTCAGGAAGAGTATCCTGGCGATCAGTCCGTACAGAACCGTGGCCAGCATGAGCGGCAGCACGTAGAACACCGCGAAATCTGTGAAGTAAATGGGCAGGTAGTGACTCCTGGACACTTTGTAGGCGCAGCTGAGCAGCACCACGTTGTCATACACCAACTTTTTCGTGTCTGACAGAAAAAGCCACATGACGCAGTAGACAGAGGTGAGCGCCCACACCAGCATGATGATTTTCTTTGCCCTGGATAAAGTGCACAGAAATTGCGCTTTGATGGGGTGGCAGATGGCGATGTAGCGCTCCACAGTGAAGGCGGTGATGGAGCAGGAGGACGCGTTTATCCCCAGGTACTGGAAATAGGTGATCCCCAAGCAGCCCGCGTAGCCGTACACCCACTGACCGTACAGGGCGTCGGTGATGTTGGGCAGCCCGGCGGCCGTCAGGACCATCAGGTCAGCTGCGGCCAGGCTCACCAGGTAACAGTTAGTGGGAGTCCGCATATGTTTGGTGGTCAGGACAACCAGGATGACCATCACATTCCCCACGATCCCCACCCCGCATATGAGGGACACCAAAAACACGCTGACCACTTTATATTCAACAGTGTAGTCAGTCCAGTCACCAAGGGTCTGATTGTCCTGCACCGACGTGTCATTCTCCACGGTCATGTTATCCATGTTGAGGGTTTCCACAACAGAGAGAGGCTGTAGCTCTGTGCGCTTTTACGAAAATTAGACCACGCATTCAAAAATAAAATCTCAAAAAAGTCACTGCAATAAACTGCAGGGGCCCCGGCATCAAAAGTCCAACAGGAGCCCGTCTATAAATCCGCCAAAAACTTCATTTCACCTAGATATAATCCAGTCAAACTGCCTTCTCTTCTCCATGAAATCCAATTTCTCATATTGCAAAGCCATCAAATGAAACTCCAATACATTTCCCATAAAAACAAAATTAAACAAAACAAAAAAAGTAAATGGAGTCTCGGTTGTTGGCTGAAGTTTGCAGAGAGGAGGATGTGCCTGCAGACAGCTCTGCGCCCTGCTGCTGTCTCGCTGCTCACACAGTCATGACTGAGAGCTTCCTGCGGAGCCTCTGCCTCTCTGCTCCTGAGAGCCTCACACATACAGAGCTCAGAGTGAAGTCACGGGGTGACACACACCCTCCTTTTTTCTTCCCATGTCAGGGTCACCCATGCAGATCCATCAGACTTCACATTCATTGAGAGTAAGCAAAAATAAAGCTTTGAGTAACTGTATTAATTTATTAACACATGTACAGATCAGTCATGTTCAAAACTCAGGAAAGCCATTTGTTTTACCAATATAATTACAGCTGCAACCATTTGTTGATTTACATATTACTCATAAATGCTAGATAGGTGCAGGTTAAAATAAAGGTTTACAAATTCACCTGTTTACTAAAGGAGAAAAAGCACTGAGCTGAGGGAAGCAGTAGTTCATTGTTTTCTGTTTCTTTAATAAAATAAAATGAAATGAAATAAAAGGAGGGGTAGCAATCTCTTTATTTGTAACTGAATTATTTGATATTGCAGAAATGGAATTTAATAACCATTAAACACTTAGTGTCCACTTCATAACAATCACACAGAAGGATTCCTGACTCCTGAGTGTGACGCTGTTTGTGACTAAACTTCAAAATGGTGCATCATGGAAGAATAACTGAAACCACTGGGATGTAGTTAGTGTGGTTTTCAGGTTACTGACAGTTTAACTTCATAAAAGCAAATAATCTTATAAGTCAAATTGCACATTCTTAATTATTGTTGTTGTTTAGTAGTTTTCTGTATGAGGTATTTACAGTATACCATGCACACACTTGTATGTACCAATACAAAGATTAAATGTATGTTCCTACAGTGAGAGATACAAAGAAAAGAGAGCGTAATGAAGAGAGTTGAGTTCCTTGTAGCTCAGTTACCAACTACAAGTCTGTATTATAAGAGATAAAAAAAACCTCTTGTTGAGTCCTACAGGCACAATGTTACCCTATTATAGGACTCTTACAGTGATGGAGGGAGATACAAATGCCGTAATGAAGGACATAGCTGCTTTAATATTTTTCTAGTGCAATATTGTTATGATGTGTCATCTCCTGTGGTGGCTCCAAAATGCTCACAGCAAGACTTGGAATCATGGGAAGCACGACAGCAGCCTATTTGCTCTGTTTCTGTTAGCTCATTTGGGCCTGCGGTTTAGTACTATAGTACAGTTTGTTCAGTATTTAGCCAACTTGCATACAAACACTGTGTACCAGAGAAATACTCTGTCTCTATGCTTCTTTCTCAGTACCTGTCTCGTTGCCTCAGTGTTTTTCTGTGTCTCTCTCTCGCTTCCCGTTGTCTACCTGCATCCAGATGACTTCTTACGCCTCATCGACAGTGAAAGGAAATGAAGGTTCACGCTGTTCAGTTAAATTACAGCAATGTAATGTAGAAACAGAGGCGGTGATTTCTCAGGAGCTATCACAGCACCCATGGGTGGTGTTGTAGCAATTCTCCCCCTTAGAGGTAAACACCTGTAACATTAGATAGAGGAGCTGAGGGAGACATGTGTCTGATGAAGCTGGGGAGAAAAAGTCCTCTGCTGTCCACGCTCATCTCCACCTGCAGAATATCCACTGTGGAGCGACAGCTCAGGTGTTCATGTTCATGATTTAACTGTTCGTGTTTAGCATTCTCCCTCCCTCTGGTGTTTGCAGGTCCCGTAAGCAAAAAGATAAACAAACTGGCTTGAAGTTTCAGGTGGTCACTCAACACTAGTCCAGATTAGTGTGACTGTTTATTCCCGAGGAGAGGCTGCATGGGCTCGAGTGAAAAAGGGGATGCGGAGGATGAAAATTACTCAGATTTCAGCACAGTAGGTGATGCAGCTGTTACTGTCTATATTACCTTCCCAGGAGGCTGGTTTCACAATGGGAGCTCAGCAGTCTGCAGGAAAACATCCTGGAAGGAAGCACATCTCGGTCTTTTTGGACGGTGGACAGATAATCAGACAGATCAGTGGATGAGAACTAACCTGACTGTTAATGGCCGTGTTTTTAGATTTCAGCAGTCGATCATTGTGGTTTTAAGTGCTCCTACATCTCCTGATCTCCAGCAGGTTAATTCTCTTTGGTTAAACCCATGATCTCTCTAAAGATTTCATACCAGTGCGCACATAACTCACCATGTGGTTTTAATTCACCGTCACCTCTGTATCGATCCTCCCTGCATCTATTACGCCATATCAGAGGAGGGCTAAATGAAGTGTTAGGTTCAGCTGGGAGACCGTGACACATCATCACTGCTCATCACCCAGGGGGCCAAGAGGTACAATCACACAATTCACAGGTGCATGATACATTTTGTAATGGCTGCCAGTAGAATACATCCACCAGAGGTGTCAGAGACAGCAGGCTTGCCAAGGTAACGCTAAGTGAATATTGATTCTGTTAATGGGAATGGTTATTTCTGCTATGATATTCAATGGAGATTATTAAAGGCCGTGAATGTGTTTGTTAGGCATCTGAATCTGTGAACAAGTACACTGAATGCTGATGTGCTTTATGAACACAACTGTAAGACCATTGGTTCATAACCTGATAAACACCCTTAATTCATTTCGGTACATCCCTCTGAACTGAAAAGGTCACTGTCAGTGGACATCAGTTTGGGAAATAGGTTTATTTGCTTCCCGGCAAAGAGTTAGATGAGAAAATTGATACCACTGCTATGTCTCCATGCTACACATGAGGCTACAGCCAGCAGCTGGTTGGCTTATCAGAAACACTGGAGACATGGGGAAACAGCTAGCCTGGCTCCATTCACCTACCAGGACCTGTGAAGCTTACTATTCAACACATTATATCTGTTTATCGGTTTACTGGTGTTAATAAACAACCACATTTGGTTTAATAGTATCCATCCCACTGAAATGGAATCTTACTTAAAGGAATAGTGTGATGTATTCTGGAAAACAGATTCTCTTTCTTACAATGGAAGATGGATCCCACACATATCTGTATGGTAAATATGAAGCTACAGTCTGCTGGAAACAGGTGAAAACAGCTATCCTGGCTCTAAAGACAAAATGAAAAATAAATGAACAAATGAATAAATACACCGATCACACCCCTAAAACCCACTCATTAATGCCTTATAGTGCACTTGTTCAACAATTCAAGATTGTTTTACTGTCATTTCCACGTGTAACACGCCAAGATGAAATACCGTACTCTGGGTCGGCACAGCAACAGTAAACAATCCTAATAAAAATAAAATAAAAGCAATAGCCATAGCAATAGTAAATAAGCAATAATAATAAGGTTAAATAAAGATAGTAAAACAGATCTAAAATGGTGGCATACCCTGAGAGGTGTGTTGCTCTGAATATGTAGTAACAGCAATTAGCAGCAGCATTTAAAGATAAAGTGCACAGCAGCAGTAAAATGCATGCTTGGTGTCCAGGGTTAGTAAGGCTGAGGTGTACAGTTTATTAGCCAGCAGTTTATTAGTCTGGTGGTTTTACAACAGGACCCTGCCAATAAATAGCCAGGCACATACACCACCTGTGGAACAGCAAATTGTTGTTTGTCAAACAAAAGTACGGAAGTATTATAACAGAATGTACTACAAGTATCAAAGGTAAAAGTACTAAGTGTAATATAAATGCATTGTTTATCATTCCTGAATGTACAAGCATTGTTTTACTGTTGTATTTATTTGAAGTGGAGTGAATTTGAACTGTTTTATTTAGTGTTGAATGATTTAATCTCTGACGCTGGGATATGAAAATCTGCAAAGTAAAAAAAATCCAGCAGTCAAACAATGAGAAAAATGTGCAGGATTTCCCTCCGAAAGAAGTGAAGTGTATTTATAAAGTAGCACTTATTGGAAATACTAAAGTATGAGTGACTTTAGTATTAAAGTAAAGTACTTGGGTTGATGATCAGTGCATAGTTTTCTCCCTTCATCCTGAGCTTGACACTGCCTCCTTTTTCCTTAGTGGGTCTTCACTGCCACCTTGTGGGAAAGTGCTGATACTGACACATTAAACCAGAGAGGGCAGCCAAGCTGCTGTAGTTATTCAGACCATGGCACATTTTCCAAAGATGCCATTTATCTGTGTGGTCTAAAAGTCTACGGCACTAATGCCCCTTCAAATATCTGCCACATAACTTTGCTTCAGCCTTTACTTTGAAACCCTTTGTGTAAATGTAGATATTGGTCCCTTAGCCTGGCACACTGGAATAAAGCCAAACAAATGCTTTGGCCTGCAAAATATCACTGAGCTTTGAAAAGCAAAAGTTACTTGGATTTAATACCTATTTAGTTTTTGTGCTGTTGAATTCTTTAACATTTTTCTCAGGGTTTGGAAAAAGGTTTTCTTCCCTTTGCCTCCAAATTCATTTATATTTATGAAATGCATTCCTTCAGACTTTCTCTGGGCTGATATTTCACCTCCAGGGAGTTTCATCTATTGCTGAACGATCTTTGGAGGACATGAAACAAACCATGATGGAGAGCTGGCTGTCTAAAGCTGTAAAGGGAATTCTCCATGTCTATTTCTACCAGACAGAATGAAGAAATGTTATGTGAGTGACTACAAATGTCTGAATATCTTTACCACTGGCCACATTTACAAATTCTCAGCAGTGACTTCTGTGTTAACATAATGCATTATTCATCCACTGCAGCTTTTAAGAGAGAGGTCCTTTTGTTCTTAATTGAAAATCCAAGGTAAACAACCCAACAGAAATTCAGAAGCGAACATTTTATCAGTAGCAGTAGTTCCAGCAGCTTACTCAGTGCTTGGCTCACTGTATTCACCAAATATAAATGACATCTTTGGCCTGAGCTCAAGACTTTCTCATTTACCTAATGAATGAAACTTATCCCATCCTGTCTGAAATGTTTGCTTTGTCCATACTAAGTAGCTGCTCTGACTTTATTCAGTGCACACAAGAGCATACCAAGAGCTAAACTGAACCTGACTGTGCATTTGTCAAAACAAATGGGATCCAGAAGCTAAAACAAAATGTTTATTGTTTTATATTAGGGCACTATTATAACTGGGAACATCAGAATGGCTGTACGAGATAATCAGCGCTCAAGATGGAAACAGAAGCAGAAGACAAGACAGACAATTATCAGCTATGGAGCACATTATAATGCAAAAGCAGCTGTGGCATGTGGGATAAGATCACATTTACTGTGATAAAGAGATGAAGGGTTGATGAAATGGAATTAATTATCCGAGTCAGCTTGCTTAATCACCAATTTTTCTTTTTTGTGAAGACTTATCTTTGAATGAAGCATAAATCTTTGCCTACACACACACACACACACACACACACACACACACACACACACACACACACGGCAAGGCACTAGGAAAGCCATTATTATCCTTCCATTATCCCACAGTGTCTGTGTTGAGCCCAGCCACATCGCTTCAATTAGGCAAGTCGCTGTAAATTAACTTGAAGGTTCAAGTACTAAATATTTCATAAGAATGTCTGCCACCAACACACATACACCCACTCAAACAGAGGAGGAAAAAAAAATTAAAAATCCAGACTGAACCTCAGTTAGCCATTCTCTTAATTCCCCTGTCATCTTGCAGTCTGCCTGCACTCTCCTCTCTAGAAGGGTTTTTAAGAGCTACTGGAGGGTTTGCGTGCCAGACTGCCCAAACAAACCCATGGGACGCTGTACACCTGCTTATTAATAATCTACAGTACCCTGCTGCCATGGCACACTACCCTGTCGGAGACCACGGGATACTTTGTGGTTGCTGGTGGAGAAGATGCAGATTGTAGTGTGCTGATGTTTTACTGTGACCTACAATATATATGTGGTTTTTGTAAAGTGTGATAATACTCTTAAATTAACTATGACAATTGAGTTTTTTTTTAATTAACTGATTTGTCTTTTGTCTTTTTTAAATGAATGGATTAGGTTCCTAAAAGTTGCACTATTAAAAATTAAGAAATACTTTAGTAGTGTGGTAATTGGTTGCTACAAAATATTAGTACCACAAAATAAGCAATCAAGTGACTGTAGCATCAGAAACTGTAATGTAACTGCCAACAATAAGTTTGAGGTGGGAAGGCAATACATGTAATTTCACATCCTCACACAGTAAATGTTGGGATAGGCCCTTTGTCTCTGAAGGAATATGGGTTTCAGTGTTATTACACTTCATGCAGCTCAGAGTGAGTTGGAAATGGCAGATTATGCTGGGCTAATGTATTTAGGTCAATTAGCAAAATGTCATTGGAGTTAATGTTTTATAATGAGAGGTGCTGCACAGTAATTTAAAATCTTTCTGGTGTATATTTCACAGCATTTCGATTGAGGGTCATGTTAGATTTTCTTCAGTTTTAACAAGTTATACATTAGCAGGCTAATGTTAGCTTTGTCAGCTGGTTCAGTTGGATGGAACAGATGAGAAAGGTTTCCCATGCAAACAATCACTTCGCTGGACAACTCAAAATAAAAGTTGTACAACTGGTTAGTTAGTTACAAGAGTGTTAAAAATGCCGTGCTTTTACTATATTACACTTTATGCATCCAAATTGGATGACGGACCATGTTGGAGAGGTGGGGTCCATTTTTGATTTGGTTTTCAGACACCTCCATCTCTTTATGCACCAATTCAACAACAAACTGAGGTTCTCAGAAAAATCCAAGATGTCCAGTTGTGTCACTGCGTTCACACAATGTTGTGAAAATGTGAAGGACAGGAAACCTTTTTTGAGTTGATTGCTTTGAATTAATTTCTAATTTCTACTAATCTCTGAACTTGTCTGTATGATGCATCCTGTTTTAATAAGGTTGTATGTGCTGGTGCTGGTGCAAAGGGCCTCGGGGCTTGCATCATATTTTACATTCACACAGTTTTACTCATTCACATTCATCTATTTTGCGACACAGTCTGCTACTGTCAGACGCTGACCGGCTCCAGCAGCTCCTGGAGCAGCTGGAGGTGAGGTGAACTCAGCCACTCCCTCATTGATTAATTCACTTCATAATTCACGCACACATGCGCTGCATTGCTCTTCTTCTTCTTCCTATGACTGCCTTTGCAGGGACCTCCTCCTCCCCTTTCCGTCACCCTCTGATATGTGCTACTGGCTGAAGAAAAATCAGTGTTACATCCATGTTTCATAGTCTTTATTCTGTGATTGGGTACATGCTTGTTGCAGGAGACACACACACACACACTGAGGATTTATAGCCTTTAGACGCACTGACTCCCCAGATGCCCCTCCTCTCCCAAGCCTGGTGTCCTTGCCAACAGGAAAAGTGGTGCACTGTTGCAGACAGATAGCATCGGATAGTCGGCTATTGTTACCCCCTCATATGAGCACACAGTCAGATTTCAGCTTCCTCTATCTGTCTCTCTGCGTGAGGCCGTAGAGAGTTGACTACAGTCTGACCAAACACACCATAAACCATTATGATCCATCAGCCAATGACCCGTGAGTATATCTGTGCTTCTCATCTCTGCAAACTAATTTCTGGAACAAAAATGGTGGAGTAAATCTTCGTCTGTCTCCTCTTCCTTTCCCTCTCTCTCTTTACTCATCTGTTAAATGGAGTCTTGTTGGGAAACGAGCCAAAGCCGTTCACCCAGCCACTAGGACTCCAGGAAAAGTGGCGGCTATATTTATAGCTGCTGCCTGGTTGTGCTCGAGAAGGTGGAACAGTCAGCAAATGAATATTCTCTTTAAAGTGGGATTAAGCACTTGAATGTTTGATGGTGGCCTGCACTTAGCAACTAGTTTACCAAGTGTCACTTTCCAAGAATAAACGAGTCCTTTTTTGCGTTGTTTATAAAATTTCTTTGAAGATGTTGCCAAGACACAAAGGGTGTGAAGACGTGCGAGATGAACCTCCCAAAGATTTAGCCTACATGGGGTCACAGATAAGATGACCTGTTAGATCTCTAGATTAAACATGGATTAGGATGGCTTTGACATAGTGACCAGTAATCTTCTGTGAGAGCACAGCAGAACAGATGGTGCATGATACACGCAGTTTAACAATGCTGTTCGCCTCACACAGCTGGACAGATTTTTCTGATATGATGACGGCATTAACTGACAACACAGAGCACAGATTATTGTGTGAATGTCCATGATCTTTAATGGTGGTGTGGTGTGGGTTTCTCTGCTATGACATCCCTTAACAGGCCTATGGAAGCCTAAAGGCTGCTGTGATTTGGGGTGTGTATTTATCACAGTAGTATCAGTATAATAGTTTTGTATGATGCTTATAGGAATTTTAATGTGTCTTTATACTTCAGTATTGACTTGGTATTGGCACCTGTGCTCCTGTAAATTCTCACATAGAGACTCATTTGATGCCTTAGTATTCAGTTCTTGGCTGTGTTTTATTTTTATTTTTTAATCTCCCTTGGACTCCACTGGAGCTTTTTAGTTCTTCACTGACATTTCATTGGCACCGGATTCTGGTAAAATGCTTCCTACGGGAAAGGGCATTGTCAGTAAAATATGATCGTCAGGTCCCAGGGTTCCCCGTCAGCCCTTCAAATCCTCATCCCTTTCATGCTGACGGACTGGCAGTGATCTCAATCGGCTCACAGATAGCGGTGCTTCTTTCAGCGCCACAGCGCGGGCAGCTGAGGCTGTGTGTGTGGGAGGGACTAACGGAGAGCTCCCGTCAGCGCAGCCTGCCGCCACAGCATCGAGCGAGGAAGAGACTACGGGCTATTCAAAGCGTATTCACTGATAAGGCTCTTTATCTGTCCCCGATATGTGGCCTCGCCAGCTGTAGTGTCTGTGAGGAAGAGGAGGCGAGAGGGGATGCTGAAGTAGCGCGGTGAGTTTATTTCTTTTCATCTGAGCAGTCCGAGGAGATCTCATTCGAAAAAAATAAAAATAAAAACCGGATTGTGCATGATTGGTCCTCCCTTATGCAGAGGAGCACCTCACGTCTCCTGCAGTAATCAAAGAAAGTGTGCGGGAGTATTCCGACACATTTTGGAAGAATTATTTAGATACAGAGCTGATGATTTTTATCTCGGAAGTAGAGTAACTATGGACATGTTCATTTTATGTACATGTTCTGGGTCTGATTTAGTTTTAACCCCCCCTTTTTTTAGTAATGCATCTATTGCATGGGTAGTGTCCATTTTAAAACAGAATTAGAATGGGTTATAGCTTAATCTCGGTTTATACGTGGATTGTTTTCCTAATTGGATGCAGGGGTATTTAGCTAATCACAGCCGCTATAAGCGTCTTTCAAGAAGGATCCACGGATTTCTCTTTAACGATCTAATCAACTTTTAAGCGCTGCTGGTTTCAGTATAACTATAAAGGTACCGCTCCGTAATTACGCACAAGTTTTTGCGCATTAGCGGGTATAAGGTTTCACGCTTTGTAGTGAGGGTAGTCTAATTAACATGCTCCATTTAACTTAGAGCTGTCTCCTCTTATTAGGGATGCTGTGCAGTGAAAACATCGTGGGAGGAAGGCTCAGAGTGAACCAGCGGGTGGTGATAACCGAATGGCTTCTCCAGAGTTGCTTCCCGCAGATGAGGGAGGCAAGCAGTCTGATCCTCCCGACGTCCTTGACCGAGTTTCCAGCGCGCTGCATGTCCGCAAATCGGGCGGATCAACAGGAGGAGCACTCCCAGAGGAGGCTGGCTGTAACCCGGCCCGCGGCTGCCATGGCCGGTGTCTTTCAGCACCAAGGACGGCGCCGCGCAAGGGGGGCGCGGAGCTTAAACTCGGTCACCTCGGCGAGGAGAAAGTCCGAGTTTGTTGCGACGAGGAATTAGAGACATCTTTCACCTACATTGATGAAAATGTTAACCTGCGACTGGCTAGTCCGGAGACTAGTTGTAGAAGTGCTCACAGACCCGTGCGCAACGGCGAGCCTTGTTCCGAGACGTTACCGGAGCTTTCTTTCATGTCCGAGGATGATCTCTCCTTCGGGGAGGGCTCGGGAAGTTCTATAGACTACGGTTTTATCAGTGCAGTCACGTTCTTGGTGACTGGGATCTCCTTGGTGATCATCTCCTACGCAGTGCCTCGGGATGTGGTGGTGGACCGTGACAGCGTGTCTGCGAGGGAGATGGAGAGGCTGGAGATGGAGAGTGCCCGGATAGGTGCCCACCTGGATCGGTGCGTCATAGCAGGACTGTGCCTGCTCACGCTGGGTGGCGTGGTGCTCTCCACGCTGCTGATGATCTCCATGTGGAAGGGGGAAATGTACAGGAGAAAGGTCATCGCTTATTCCAAGCGCTCCGCCAAACTGTACGGCTCAATCAGCCTGAAAACCAGATCCAGTCCCAGCCACTCATCTGCGCACTTGTCCCTGGAAGAGGACATGGAGGAGACTTTGACTTAAAATGCTGTTTTGCATATAAACCTTTTGTGTATAACTGAGGAATTAATGCCATTCAAACACATTCTCTAATATAGCATAACCTAAAACTGTATCATACATTGAAAATGTAAGTCTTCAACATTTTTATCCTGTAGAAATAGATCAGATTCTCTGTCATGTATCCACTGGCAGGCAGAATGGACAAGAAAAGCACTCTAATGAAAAGTGAGCAATAGCTATGTGGTGTCAGATTGTTCCCAAATGATTTAAAATGCACCACACCATAAAGGTTAAGAGCTTTGTGTCACAAATACTGGTTTGTGTTTTTTTTTTCTTTTTCTGTACCCAGAATGCAATCTCTGAGAGCTTCCATTTATTATTAAGGCTATTCATATTTAATGCGAATGTTTCCAACAGCAAAACTGTGCGCAGACACATTTCAGGAAGTCAGGGAAGTGTGTGTCCCCAGAGCAGGAGAGTGGGAGTAAGGAGGGATTTATAGCTGTCCCTGTCCACTGTGATGTGGGGGAATCAGCTCAGTGGTCCACATGGTAATATCCAGTGACAGTCCCTCTCTGGTGCAGTGCTGAGGTAAGCCAGTAAGCCTGGCGTCGTGTATCTGAGCCAAAGCTCCACGTCGGTTTGATTGTACTGAGCAATTTGACTGCATTCGACAGTGCTGACATGCACTGTACACCCTCCTCAGCTCTCTGTTGATCCTGTCTGCTCCTCTTTTCTCTCATCCTCCCTAGTCCTCTCTGCCACAGGAGCCTTTTTTCCCTCCTACAGAGCCTTATTGCTCTCTTCAACATATGAACACTACATAAATGTGTGGGAAGGGTCCTGGACGACCACAGCACAAGTGCCTGTGCCTTTTCAGGGTCGATCAGTCTCTTTGTTTCCCCTTTCCGTGTCTCTCTGCGTGAGGGTGGACTTAGGAACACCTAATCACACATGGAAGATTTGCCCTACTTCCAAAACCTTAAGCAGTCCCTACTTCAAATAGCAAATTGCCTCTCCAAAGTGCGGTATCATTCTTTTTAAAAAGGTTATATTTGATGCGATCGCGGTGATTTGCTGACTAAAAAATTGCAGGTGACACAAAGGGCTTAAGAAAAGAGGTTTATCATGTGCTAAAAATGTTAATGCCCTAGTGATCAGACAAGCCAGAGACCAACTTTCCTTTTCTTGGTTGAGGAGGATTTTAGTTTCCGTCTAAACTAAGTCCATGTGAGAGCAATCTCGTCTTTCTCCCTCATGACTGTTGATGCAGTCTGAAGAGGCCTGCGGAAAAGGATAAAGAATACCATGCAATTCTTTTGAAAAACAAAGATTTTTTTTTGTGTAGGCTATCCTGTAAGGCTCATAAATCTTGCATGAACCACCAGAATTCATTCGTATTTGCATATATTCATATACGCAGCAGATACACAGCCAACCGCTGCATTCTGCAAGAGACGTGCTAATGATTCTCATGCAGTGTCACTCTTGTTACCTTGGTTTCCTGTCCTTTCATTTTCCAGGCTGTGTGACCCTATTTCAAGGCTTACATTCAAAACGACATGAGTCAGCCTCTCTTAATGAGATGTGTAGGGTGATTACTCTATGGTAAACAGCTCCGGGCCACGCCGTTGCTGTGCTTTCATTCAGTTGTTGCACTGCTCCCATATGTACTGTCACTGCATATACATGTGTTCTAAGTGCCAGTCAGTGCACAGACAGATGAAGCAGGGTGTTCTGGGTAGCTGGAGTGTGATAAGGTATTCAGCCAGCATTATCATTGAGAAATCATTTGTTGCAGCAATAAACTAATGCAAGTCTGTATTACTGCAGCTTTTCGTTTTCTCTGTCTGTGGCCACAGAGCTGATGAGCGTGCGTGCATCCCTGAAAAACAACCATTACATTTCAAAATGGCAATGAAGAGATTTCCAGGAAAGGTAATAAAAATTAATGATCCAAATGAGGCAATGTTGTCCTGCTCTCTTCACAGAAGCTGTAAATCCACCACCAGTATTACAGATGTTCAAGCGATATTTCATTAAGCGAGGTTTCCTCTTTTTGTTGGCTCTGGAAACACAGTGCGATGCTCAGCTGCTGGACACTCATTTCTAACCACTTCCTCTTTCTTTCCTATTCACCAGTTCATTCATGTAAAACTAAACCTGTTCAACACTTAAAGGGCCAAAAATTATGAATGAAAATACTGAGCCCTGAATTCAAACTGCAGCAATGTAAGGGCTACATTACACATACAGTATGTCAGTGCTTTGCCTTTGGTGTCAAAGTCATATCCAGAGGTGGCATCATCTGTGAGAATGTCACTCTTGTAATCCATAAAGGATTGTAAATGCTTGAGAGGAACCATTAACAATGCAGACTTCAAACAGACTCATCTGCAGCATCTAACCTACTACACTGTAGGTTTTTAGACATACACTATTCCTCCCCCACTCTCTTTCTCTTTCCTTCTTTATCCTCCCCCCTTCTTTCTGTCCTCCTCCATGGTTGGCACCGTGCCTCATAGCCAACACCAGGCTTCCCCTCATACAGCCAACTAAACGTGTTTGGGGGATTTAATCAGGGATTTGCTTGAAGCGACGGCATTTTACACGCCAAGCTCAAGTGTATTTCCAGAGGTTTCACACATAAGCTCTTTATCCTTGAGCAGTGCACAGCTAAATCACCCCTTATTGATATTTGGTTGGCTCCTCCGTAAGTCGATCCCTTCAGGTAAGGCTGAGGAGCGGCAGAGCTGCTGCCATCAGCTAATTTCCCAAAGGTGTTATTACACTCCCCCACCTTGTCAATGCTGATACATGTGTGTGCACGAGTATGTGTGTGTGTATTCATGTGACCTTGCACAGGTGCTGTGTATCACCTTAAAGAGCTGCTGACCTAGAAATTCCATTTCAAATAGTTTCTGTGGAGACATTTAGTGTCCAAAGATGGTCTAAATAAGCCTTTTCCACTCTGGGAAGAAAAAGAGTCTCTGGAAAATGCAGCCAGGCAGAGAGAGAGCAACAATACATGGAAGTGCTATTTATGGAGAGGTAGTTAAAGAATAGTTTAGCGTGTCGGAAAATGTGCTTATTCACCTTCTTGACAAGAGTTAGACCAAATGATTGACACTACTCCCGTATCTGTATCTGGCTGCTAAATGTGAAGCTACAGCCATCAGCTTAGCCTAGCTTAGCATTCCTATGCTGCAGGTGTAAGCTAAAGATTACAGTGTTTAGAAAAGTGAAAACACAATCTGCCACTTAAATTACTTTACTTTTAAATTCTTGATCAGTTTCAGTTGTATTCAGCAGCTCTGGAATATGGCACATTTTTTAGCAACATAGGTATTGTAGTACTTCATGTCCATCATGACAAAATGACAGATAAAACACAGTCTCTCTGAAGCAGTTTGCAAATAATTTACTCTGGTGGCCGTAACATAAACCAATATGACTATTACATAATGTGGAAGAGTCCTGTGTTTTTATGTTAAATAATGTTGAGCATATTGTTTAAAGAAAAACATACATCTGGGATCACTTCACAGTTTCCGGTCTTTTTGCTAAGTTAACCTAGTCAGCCGAGCATACTGAAAAATGTCAAACTGTACCTTTAATATGGGTGCAGTGTACATGCATCTATGTGACGTGTGCAGTCGTGCTTTAAGCTAAATGTAAAAAGGACAACCTCTCTTTTGTCATACCTATTAGATATATTCATGTCTGTGGTGAGTTTGACCTCCATCTATCAGCGGATAGCGAAGCCAGAAAAAAGTTTCCACTCCGATTGATTGCTTTGGAGGGAGAGACTAAAGCCAAACTCCTCAGGGATATGACTTCATTCTTGGTTGCTCCCTCCATAGCCTTATTCAGACAGGATATTTTTAGTCAACGTGGATTTTTGGAAAGCTCATTGTATTGTAAATGTGGTCCACAAAGCTCATTGCTGATGATGCACTTAGCTAGGCTGTTTTACATTTAGCCTGCAAGAACATCCTTGTTCAGCCCCCTCCAAGCCCTTTCCCGTGGTTTCATTTTTACATGGCATTAAAGCTCATGAAAAATATGTTTATTCTGCCTGTGTGTGTGTTCTCTTCAAGTCAGGTTATTATTAGATACCCCCTCCTCATCAGTACTGTCTCGTCCTGTCCTTTTTCTTGTGTCATACTATTTTGCAGTCCTCAACGGCTCAGCAGTTTCCTATGCTGCGTAGTAAGATTGAACAAAACCCTATTCTTACAAGAAAAGACCACAGCTAGTGCTCCCTGTCAAATCGATTTATGTCTCTGGTCAGCGATGTTCTGTATGGCTGACACTAAAACAGTCCTCAGAATCGCTTTGTCACTCGCTCACTGGTCAACCTCACTGATGCCTCTTTAGCTGCCTCATCCCGCAGCCGGCAATCAGGCCTGCCATAACCCGACACGAGAACGTCTGCGGAGCCATTTCCTGTGTTGTACTTGGCACCTTAAAATCACTTTGTCAGACGAATAAACTATCAGTGCTTTGGCTGCTGTGGTAGATCAGAGAGGAAATGAGGTGATCGGTTGGATCAATCTTACAGTAAAACCACTCAACCGCTCCAGGGAGGCAATACAGGTTACATATCTCTGTCTCTCTCAGCCTCTCTGATCATCCACTATTGTGAATTTTAAATGGGCTCTTTGCAGTGGCGGTGCTGTGGGTATACAATGGCTGCTTTAACAACAACATTACCATTATATTTTCAATGAGGTAAATGCCCCATCAGCTTAGCAGATATGGTTAATGTAGACACATTGCACAAACAAATCACATGCTCAGTTCACCTCTTGATCACCTCGCTGTTTAGCCCCTTCTGTTGTAAATTACACGGCCGTGCTGGGCTCCATTGATTTAATTTGTATCAAATTGCTAATGCAGTTATTTGTCATGCATGGCCTCCCTTGTATGCATGTTTCCCCCGTAATGCTTATGCATTTACCTCTAATTACAGTAAATAATGATTGCTTGCTAGTTTGCTGCAGTAAATACTGTAAGTGTGCTTGAGTGTGGCTTTTGAAAAGACACCAGTGAGCCAAGAAAACAGCTTGTTTATCCACTCCTACAATGAACAACAACACACAATGGAAAAGCTTGCTGCCCAATCAAATACACTTATACCTAAACATAAAGTTTCTTGTGTGTCTGTGTGTTTTGCTTTCCTACAGATATTTCTTCATAGGCTGAACCAAAGACCTGAGCAAACAAGACTAAGAGTCCACAATCATACGAGCAGCTCTGTGAGGTTGTACTTAGGTACAGCAGGGCTTTAAGCTAAAGTCTAATGTCAACATGCTAAACAGGACAATGCTATCATGCATATGTTTAGTGGGTGTAATGTTTTTAGCACTTGCTAAATAGCACTAAACACAAAGTACAACTGAGTGTCATTAGTTCTGCAGGTATTCAGAAACCAACCAGGGCAACTTGAAATTTTGATGGTGGCACTAGAGAGACGATTAAAGGAAGAATAAAAGTTAATCACGATAGGAGAGGAGATCCATCTGTGGAGATATTTCAGTCTGGACCAAAGTTGTTGCCAGACAGAACAACAGACTGTCACCGACATTGCCATGCCTCATGCTGCTGCTAGCAAAGCTAAAAACAGCAAGACGCTGACATTCCAAGTTTGAATAAGCCATATTGGCCTGGCTGGTGACCTTTACAAGATCATGACTGCCATGCATATAAAGGAACAGGGAAAATATGCCACTGTCATCATAATTTCATATATAATTCAATTATTTGGCATTCAGGTTTGCCATTTCTCCAGCTTATGTTCAGACATAAACTGTGGCTTTGTTGGCCCACCCACAGAGGTTTAACTCACCAATGTGATTAATTCTGCCCCCAAGACGCGCCTTTAGAACTACAGGTCCAGTCTGCTTGTACACGTTAACATATGTGTATTCATGGCTCCCAGCACCTCCAGTGTGCTATAGCCCTCAGGTTGAAGAGGAAACACACCATCAGCTCTGTTAAGACTAAGAGCCGGTCAGAAGATAAAGGATGAACACTGAACGGAGTCAGCAGACCAAAAGCAGGAGCTGCAGAGGTGACTGTCTGTGCTGCTTTTCATTTGCCTCCAGTGTTGTGTTACTAGTGAGCATCAGACTGATGAGGGATGAGACAGGTGGAGAGAGCCAACAGGATGTGGACAGGGAGGATGCTGACAGAGTGAACACACACATGGGAACACACATTTAGACACACATTCACACATGCACATAATGCTGTATGCATGTTTTGACTTTGACACACTACCTTTCAGCTGGGTTCAGCTATGTTCAAGATAAGATTTATCGATCACTGTGAGCAAACTGGGTCATTTCAACAGCAAGGGGATAGCACCATGTAAAACTTCTCCATTACAAGTAAAAGTTAAAGTCAGTGTGTTATGTTACTATATTACTGGATAATTAATACCGACACACCAGCTAATACATAAATGCAAATATTTAAGTAAAGAAGAAGTACATCAAATGTGCATTTACACACACTATATGAGAAAATGTACATGAATCGTTTCATGACAGCATAAGTATAAACAGTGAATATAAAATTTAAAAAAAGAAGTGGGATTACGTAGGACAGATAATAATAATAATAATAATAATAATAATAATTGTTATTATTATTATTATAAGCTTTATTTATATCAAGTTCAAAGTGCTTTTCAAAATGAAAAAAGCAGACATGTCCACTGATGTCACCTAAGCAATCGTGGTCTTCTCAGATTTAACATTAGTGTGATACTAAAATATTAAAATAAAATTTGATAATAAAATAGCAGCAGAGTCGTAATGACAGATTCGAAGTAAAAGCAAGGCTGGAAAGTTTAACAGTTCATTAAAAGTACTAATTGCTGTCTACAGATTCAGAGGCAAAAAAATTCCACAGTTTGGGTCCACAACTACAGAGAGCAGCCACACTGTAGGTCTTTGTCTTTTGGGTTGAGCAGTAGAAAGTCACAAGACATATCTTTGTATCATCCAAATTGTCATGTACAAATCCAAAAATAACTAACTTGTAAGTATCAAAAGTTGTGAGTGAAACTAAATAGACTGCTCTGTCCACTGAGTGAACAGAGCAGTCTACAAATGATGGATAAATAATTCAACAATAATCTTCAGGGTACATGTTGTAGATTATATGATGAAGGATGGGGAGAACCAGCTGCAGCAGACAGATTATTCATCTTCATGAACAATCACTTTTATCAGTTTTATTCATTTGTACCAGTATCTACATGCCTCAGAGTCCTTGGAGCAGTGTCAGTTACATATGCAGTGATGATAATCAGTGGACTTGGATTACAATCATCCATTTACAGTGGTTTTGCTTTAATCTACAATGTGTTATTTTAGCCTGAAGACAGCCTGAAGATGGCAGCATTGGACCTCACAATGTAACCTGCAGTCTGAACCCCAAGCGTCGCACTTACTGCCCTGTCAGCATCGAAGGTCTGATGCTCTGAGAATAGGCTGTGTGAAATCCCTGGATTACAGCACTGAGCTCTGTAAATCACTGTGGTTCTGTAAAAATGTACATGGTTAAAAAAAAAATGACGTGAAAGTTTCAAGCGAGCCTCTCTACCCCTTTTCGTCAATGTATTCACTCCCCTACAATCTACTGGCATGCCCATGAGTACGTTTATAAATGCAGGCACACAACTTCCTCTGGAGGTTTCCTCCTTGAACCCTTCCTTCCCTAGTGTGGTATTGTGCAACATCTGGCTACAACTGTGTATTGATCTTGGCTGAGGTCAAGAAGAGGGGATGAGTGGTGGGGGTTGTAGTGTGAGTTAAGTGCACAGGTCTTTTTTTAAGAACCTCTTGTTTGTCCCAGTGCGCATTTACCGTCAAGTGGTGCTCTAACATTCGAGGAGAGCGAGCGTCGGTCCCGGAGGAGATCAACCAGTCAGAAACTGAATAATTCATCTGGGCCTGTGTCTCCTCACAGCACCAGGAGTCTGGGACGATGAGAGGTTATAAAACGCTCCTAACATCTTCCACTTTCTTCTTGACTTTTGCTTCTTCTAACTTCTGTCTTCTTGTTCTTACTTTCTGATCACTGTGACACTTTCTTTTCCTGCGTTTCCACGGTTTTATCCATCTGGTCCCTGTCTCTATCATCCTTGTTTCTCATTTATCAGTTTCACAGTTTTCTCTACCTTTCTGCCTTGGCACCGAAAGTGTTATGCAACTGATATACAGATGATGATGTCCTGGATCTGATGTCTTAACGCAATAATACCTCCACCCTGCTAACCTCCCTCCCCCGCCTCCCTCGATACTCTGCCGTGAGGGGGGCTCTTTGCGGGAAACTCTAGCATACAATCGTATCTGCTCACATCTCAAGTTTCCCAGTGGCACAGCACACCGATGCAAAGCAATGCATTCTCATCATCCTAACCTTCAAATTTGCTTTTCCTCCTCCTCTTCCTCCACCACCATCACCTCATCCTCCCCCTCTCTGTGCAACTCTCCTGTCCTCTCCCTCTCTCTCATATTTCCCATTCCTACACTCACCCACCTCATGCTCCACCTTCCAATGATGCAGAGGAAAACTGGGTACAAAACGTGACAGCGAGGAATTGAAATAATGCATGCAGGCATAATTACGTGACCTAAAAGGCATCCATGTGGCCAATAAATCTGTCAAACATGTCAAGCATGTTATTGTAGGGGTGTCTCTGCTCTGTTAATGATTTTGGAATTCTGCTTTGATAAAGCTTTCCTCCTCTTCTAATTGATATTGTATCCCCTCCTTCCCTTTGACAATGCAAAACATGTGGGTCTGCTCATAAGCAGCTGTTAGTCTTCTCCTACAGAAAAGGAAATGTCCCGCTGCCAAAGTTTCATAGCAAACATCTCAACATCCAAAGTTAATGTTGTTACAGTTAAATTTAGATGCATGAGAAGTGGGCAGTAACAAGAAGCAATGTAACTCTGTCTTAGTTTACCAACAGTGGAGTAATGGAGCCAAAATGAGATTTTGCTGATTAGCACGATGACTATATTCATCACAACCACTATGAACAGTTACTTACACATTATACATATAACATTACGTACATGACAGTAAAAGTACTTAGTTGCCTTACTTCCATTATTCCATGCTGCTCCATCAGTGTGGCCTCCCACATGTGACCATCAGTATTTAACATGTTGCCACAGACAACAAGAAATTGTTGGGGTTTTTACTATTGACTATCAAAATATACAAAATTTAAAAAAAAATTGAGTTACCCCAAGTCATATTTCTCCTCTTTTAACAAATGCTAGCTGCCTCCAGCCCCTGAAGGCTGAGGGATTCTCAAAACAAATTAATTTGCACAAAGTGTGCGCTCTCTTTCTGTTGTTACCTTGTCATAGTGAAGAGGCTTGTGTGTCTCAAAGACCCTGAAAGCTATGCCTGAGGACTTCATAGCTCACAGCAGGTTCAGCCAAGTTGAATTGGAGTCAGGCGAGGGGCTTGATGAAAGACAGCACACTGGACCTACAGGTCAGGAGGCTGGGTGTGGCGCAAACAAGCTCACCCCTAAAAATGTGAAGTAATGTTGAATCCTACAGAAATAAAATGTGGTATAGTCACAAAATTTCCAGTTATTACCCCTTACTCTCCTCTTGGAGAAAACAGCATTATTTACAGACATTGTCTGACAGTATTCATTCATTGAAACATCAATCACCTTCATCCAGTGTCAACTTCAATCCCAAATTCTGCAAAGTAAGCCTGCTGTCACCCCTTCTGCGGACAAAAAAGTTTTTTTTTTCTTTTATCACTCTTTTGCTAAAGACAGAGTGCAGATGATGTAATGAAGTCTTTGGAGTCAACAATGCACTGACTGGCCAATATGGATTAAAAGTCTAAATTCAGTGGCTCAACATAGTGCCGATACATTACGTCACCCCTTGTGTGCTGTTATTCATTTCTTGCAGCGTAATTGAAGCAGCCACAGATGATGTCATCTAAACACAGGACTTCCATTCAGAAGTTGTTTTGTTGCTCCCATACATGACCAGGCGGACCAGCCCCATCACTATAACTCTAATAAATGGAGTGGATATGGCGAGCTGAGAGCATACTTGGCCTCCGCTGAGGAGATTGGCAGGTGTTTGATATTCACTGAAGGCAAACCCTCCCCCCCTTTCGTCTCTGTCCCCCAGTCCCCTCAAAAGGCACGTCTGACTCTAAATTATAGACTACAAGACTTGGAACCTGTTAGGAACAACGGATGAGTCATCTTGGACAGACAGTGACGGAGGTGACTACCTCTAACCCATCCGCTCATGAGACTAATGACCTATCATCCTGTTTATTGACACAAACAAAATGACTCCTCTTTACTTATGCCAAGGGTCTCTCTCGCTTTCTCTTTTCATCTCTCTGTAATGTCTTTCGCTCTGTCACTCTGTCCCCCCTCTCTCTCTCTCTCTCTCTCTCTCTCTCTCTCTCTCTGTTGTGGTGGCCAAGGTTAGAGAGGCGCAATGAGAAAGGGCGGGGAGTCGGAAAAGAAAGGGAGAGGGGGGGTCTAAACAAATCTCTGTCCTGCCAGGACGTCCTCCTGCCAAGGTTTGTCTAGGGCTGGAAGGGATGAAGGAAGGCGGGGCTGCTGGGTGGGGAGGGTGGTGTGGAGGTGGGAGGTGATGGGGAATGACGTGATCCCCTTTATCCTGGCCAATAAAACAGAGTGGCCGGTGAGATCCGGATCCGTACGTGCCGTCAAATTCAATAAGGTAGTGCTTTAATGTTTTCTTTTAATCAACCAAATTGCATTACACACTGCCTCCTCCGTGAGGCTCCATGGTGTAGAGGAAGAGGGGACAGGAGAGTCATAACTGCATGGATGGCGTTGGGGGAAGCTAGAAGCACCAAGGGGGGCAATTACCAATATCTAGAAGGATTTTGGTCAGAACCTTATCTGGTTGTCGCATTTATGTTGAAGAATTCCTGCTGAACAGGCCCCACTCAAGATTGCTCCTCTTTCAGTTCCCCTTCAATGAGAGGAAGCAGGGGCCACTGAGAATTCAGGGTCAGACGGGGGATAGGCAAGGTGCACAGACAGACTACGTCATTCTGGTAATGAATGCCAGCTCAACTTTGAGAGCATCGGCCACTTTAAAGGCAGAGCACTCTCCCGCCTGGACGATGGTGTCTCCTATCATGAGCGATGCCCTCGGCAGTGCCTTCCTCCCCTCCTCCTCTTCCTCCAGAAACTTCCTCCTCATCATTCTCTCTTCCTCACCCTCACTGACCTCACTCCTCCTCCTCCCTCCTCTCCCCCAAATATGACTCACCCTTTAGTGAAGGTACATCAGGAATGCTCCTCAAAACACTTCATCATCAAAACCCTCTTTTCTTCTCCAAGGCTGGGGGGGAGAACGCAGCACCCAGTTGGATGGAGAGGAATTGTACATGCGTCACGTACCATAGTAATCACCAGCCGTCGGATCAGCTTGCTGTCCCAGTCCACTAGAGTTACTTGGATTTTAATTCTGATTGGGGTTTTAGAGTTGGATGTTTCATTCCACCTTGGATCAGGCACTGCTGTTGTGGCCTGAAGGATTACAGCCTGCTGCCGCTGTCGGCCGTTCATCCGTGGACAGATGAAACTTCACAGAGAGCAGTAATCCACCGAAGAAGGGTGGCTTTGCTACTCAGCTGCCTCAGCCACAACTTTAAAGCCAGCTGACATTTAGTATAATGATCAGTCAGAGTGGCCGAGCGTTTACACACAGGAAAGGTTTCCCGGACACAATTAGACCACAGTCTTCACATGGGCTAAAAATGAATCACAATACACAATACCATAGTGTAGTCCCTCTCTCCATCTAATGGTAAACTGTGAGTGGAGTGACTGGAAGAAAAGCCTCAGTCTCAGCTGTGATATTATGGTGGTTTATCCGCAAAGCTTGAAAAGATGACCACAGTTACAATCTACTGCACAGTGTATAGTCTAGGATACAGGCTGCATTTTGCTTTTAGCAATCCGTCCTAGTATGAGTCATTTACGGTATGCCCTTAAACAGAGGGGTTTCACACAGTGATTGGAAGAATATCATTCCCCACTCTTCTCACTCATCTTATTAACATAAAAAAAGGAAACATAAAAGAAAAAAATTAAACACTAAGGACATTTAACTCGACTGTCTCTAAAACTCCACTACAAATGTAGGAATACCCTTATATGAAATGAAACTTAGAAATGTTTTTATGTCTGTACATGAACAGTGAGTATAAAGTACAAATGATAAATACAATCTATAAAAAGCTTTAACAATCCTGAAATTATGCGACAATTGCACGCGATCAATGCAACCAGCAGACCTGCGTGTCAGGATGCTGCTTGACAACGACAAAAGCAGAAGAATGCAAACTGAAACAACAGAAACAACAACAACAACATGCTGCATGGTTCATGTTGAACTCGCCCCCGAGGTCCCTGATGGGTGGATGACTTCAGCTGCAAAGTCACTTTGACTCAGTGAATCAGGAATCAGGTAACGGGATCAGGCTTCATTAGGTGACTTCAGCCGAGCTGGCAGACGGCCAGGTGAGCTGGACGCACAAATGGACATTGATTTTTCAATAAGGGCCCTGAAGCTGTCAGCCAACCAGGCTATGGTGATATCTTCTCTCGCGGGGATGGCCTTCTCCTGATGATGGCCTGACTGGCACCCAACCACAGGCCACCACACTGGCATTCACTTCATCTCTAGCTCCACACATCCCCCTGGCCCTGGCCCATGCCCTCACACTGGTGTCAAAGGTATTATCCTGAGTTGCGGCTTAAGGTATAAAACTAGAAATGAGTGAGAATAGAGATGAGACTGGTTGGTATGTTGATGAAAATGCCAGACTTGTCTTTATGATGTTTTCCTGGAAAACCTGACAGGCGTGTGTGTCATTAGGTATTTATACATGGCTGCACAATTGTTTTTATCTGTATTTTATTGTTATAATTGACTTGAATTCCTCTGAAGTGGCGCTCAGTTTACAAAATCCTCCAAGGTCTCAGTGGGATGACGGAGGTTACAATCATGTTTTCCTGTCAGGTCATCCATATTTATCTGGTTTGGTTCTCTGTTGGCCCTCTTTGAACCAAGCCTGAAGGGGCCCTACACCCGTAATGGTTTCCATCCATCAGGCCTGCCTCTGGTCTGCCCCTCGGCCTCGGCTATCAGTACCTCTAAGAGTGCAACCATCACTTGGTTGCCCTCATCCTGAACCCCACAGACAGCAGGGCATCCTGCAGTGAAGGAGGTGGAGGAGAGCTAGCCCAGACTCGACGTACTGTATGACCCTACAGAATGCAAATGTTAGATGTAAGACAGTATTGATGAAAGAAGGACAGAAGGAATGAAAGGGAGAGGAGAAAGAAAATGAGAAAGTTACAGTCAGCAATAAAGATAGAGAGAGGAACATATTATGAAATGGTCGTAACTCTTCTGCTGGAGAATTGCCCGTAAAGTTATACACAATGACATGACATAGTTTCTTTACCCAGAAAAGCCTGAGTCATCAAACTATCAAAATGTCAAACAAAGGCTTCTCTTTGTGCAAAGTATGACAAAAAAGACCGATTGGTAGTTCCATCCCCACACTGGTATCCTGAGATTCACCCTGCTGAAGTGTCTTTGTTAAATACCCAACACTGAACTGCTTGAACTTTACAGAAAGAAAAGTAACACTTTGGATATATGAATCTAGAATAAGTAACTGTTTCAAAACCAGGTCGGTGTCCATTGTTGGTATTCAATATGAATGACACTCAAGTAACTATATTGTCTCTGTTAAATTCATTATAATACACAGCAAAAAAAAGAATGCAGCTCAAAATATGACCCTGCTTGTTGGGCTCGTTTTCCTCAAATTATCAAAGAGTAAGGAGTTCTAATTAAATGTCCAGCGGTTCATACAATGAAATGTTAAACCAGGAGATTATAAATCTTCCTCTCCGACAGGCACATTCAGGTGAGCAGCACTTCATTTAGGAAATGAGCGTCCTTGTATCAACAATCCTCCGCTAATAAAAACCTCCAGTTTGAATTGGATATCAGGGCTGTAAAAGAATCACCTGCAGGTTTTTGGAACTACTATACCCTCACACATCAATCAAGTCACAGTTTAGTGCTCACACTGGCCAGATTTTAATTTTTCTTTGAGCTTTATTGGAATTTGATTTGCCAAGATAAAGTTAAAGCCATTAATCTTGTTCTCCCCACGCGTCCCTTCCAATAAACTCACTGAAATGGGCGTAAATGTCTCTTTGCTCCAGACCTCTCCAAAATGAATGAGTGTGTAGGTATTTGATGACACAATTTTGTGCAGTATTCAAATATTTTCTGTCAGAATCGAACATTGAATGAAACTGTTGCAGACGTTTGAAAAACCACAGCAGTAATCACTTTCACAGCTCTCAGCATAAGCCCAAACTTTCGGGGATGAAGCAACTTTCTGCACGTATTCACAGAAAATGCTAATTGCTACTGTATGAATAATTCTTCCAAGATCCTAAACTCCAAGTTAGCAACGTTAAGTCATAAAAGTGTTATGTCTCACTTGTTTGCATGTGTAAAAGAAAAAATAAATCATACTTCCGAGTGTTATCAGCAGGCTGTGGTGTGTTGACTTTATGTCAATGGGAACTGGCTCTGCTCAGTCATCTTTCCTCAATTGTTTCCCTTTGCATCTTGGACACGTAGACCTCTTCCACAACTGTCAACATCAATTACCCATGGCGTTCCCCTGCATCTACATAACCGCCACCACCCCCGTCGCTGCGACAAACACACGCACCCACACTTTTATAATTGCTCTGATTCCCCGCCGTTGTCCCAGCGTGGCCCCGGGCCCAGGAGAAGAGCGCCTGCCACACAAGACGCAAGAGGAATTGCAGCAAATTCGAGTTCGCTGGATCACACTGCCACTTTTCACCTCGCCTCCGTCTTATTACCCGCACATTTCTCAAACAAGTTTTCCCAAACTGTCTAGATTCTTGCAGCAATTAAAGCATTCCTTTCTTCTCCATCCTTCTGGCAAGAGGCACGACCATGTTGGTCAGGTCGTCTCAGTGTTCCTGGGCCAAAGCTGACACAACCAATTGGAGGATGCAACCATGATCTGACAAATGAAAGGAACAGAGGATTACAGCTAGGAGGACGTCTGGGGTTCGAGGAGCAGTGAGAATCACACAGGGCGTGCCATTGTTTCTTAACCACCGATAGTTTTTGGCAGCTGTTGGGCCTTTTCTTTCCTAAACCCAAAGAGCTGTCCTGCTCTGGCAAAGCCTTCATAAAAGAGACATAGAGAGGTTGCATTGAAAATAAGAAGCATTTGTGTGGCTTGAGGGCTGCTGGCGCATTGCACTGAACTGAAATATAAACCCTCCTCTGGGGTGAAAGGTTGATGGTGAGGGGAGGAGAGCTCTGACGTGTGCTGGGGATGCTCTCTGTGAAAATGATGAGTCACTCATGCTCACTGCAAATGTACTTGATAAAGAGACTGTGTAACATTATATGAAGATGATAGGTTGGTTGGTTACCGTTTCTGCCTGTTTTATTTCGAAAAGTGCAGCAACATTGGGATTTCTGGGAGTCCGGAGTAGCACTTGTTTCCATTGGCCTTGACTACTACTAAACTAGCCAGACAGGATTCAGAAAATGTTACCAAATGACAGCACATTTTCCACTGCGTCTCTGCTTTGTTTCTTTGTGTGTGTGTGTGTGTGTTATGCTAGAGTCAGTGGAATTGTGTTCCTTTGTTTCACCTTTTTCAATATTTCTCGCCTCTTCATGCCACCTCTCAGTGATAGTCTGCTGGTGTCTGCTTTCAGACGTGCACCATGATCCTTAACACACAAGTCTCAATACAGACCTTGTTTGCCTGATTAAGAGCAGTCACTTTAAACTGATAGTTTGTCATTTTGGGAAATACACTTATTTCCTTATTTGCTAGAGTTACATGAGCCGGTTTAGCTTAGCATGAGCACTGGTAAAAAACAAAAAAAGATTCTTACAGTTTCTGCTCCTGGTCAAGAAATAGTTCAGTATACACACCCTGTGAAATCACAATGTATTGTTTATACAATTCTGCTTTGGAAAAAAATTAAATTAAAAAGATATAATGTGAGCATCAGATGTGCTTGTGGGCTGATTTTACCTTTGGACAGTGCCAGGTTATCGGTTTCCCTCTGTTTCTAGTCTTTATGCTCAGCTAAGCTAACTCGCTGCCAACTGCACAAGAAATTGAATAAGCATATTTCCCAAAATGTCAAACTACTCTCTTTAATAAATCACAAAACACCATAAAAAGCATTTTAAAAAAGCAGCCATAATAATAATGACCAGCTGTCTCCCTCCTTAGATCTAAATTATAATTATCATCTATGCCAACTCCACGGTGGCATTTTCTGTAAAGGCCATGTTATGTCTGAATAAATGAAATTACATCACTTCTTTCAATTAATTAGCTATTTCAGCTCATCAGAATATATAAAGCCGCAGAGGATGAAACAATGAGGATACAGGTTGAAGCACTGAATCCCTCCTTTGTAAAGTAAAACAGACATTTTTTTAAAGTGTCGCATGTGACATGTGCCTTCGACACTGATTAAAACAAATGCTAGAACGTGGACGAGGCTGTTCCCTGGCCTCTCGACAGTGAAAGCAATGCTGTAATTGGGAAACAACCCACTTTATCATTGAAACCAAGGGACAGGACAGAAGGAGACAGAGGTATAGGGCAATGGAGACAGCCAGTTTTGGACTCCTTTTAATATCATTAACTGTATGTCCATTTTCATTTGTTCCCAGGCTGGGACAGCACTGTGTCTGTGTGTGTGTGTGCGTGCGTGTGTCTGCGTACATGTACTATCTGTATGAGAAAAGAGGTAGACAAAGGAGACAGAGGACAAACACAAATTTATCTGACAGCTCTGGACAAGATCCATCTACATGAGAGTGCATACTTTGGATGAGATCTGCTCATTATTTATTACTTTACTACTACTTTCATGACCATACCAAGCTTCCAAACATCATTAACAAACCAAGCACAAATCCTGTCTTATTTATACAGCCAGGTGCACCGAGGGCACGGCAGGAAAAAAATAAAATATCCTGGCAATCAAGGGCTGAGAGGTTTTGACGATGTCCAGGTCGGAAAGTCCTAAATATTCCCACCTACGCTTCAGGTCAATAAAGTTAATCATAAAAGGCTATTTATTTTAGGGTTTCCATGTTTGGTTTCCATTTCTATTTCTCATGAGAAAAGTTTACGCTCAAAAAAATGAAACACATGCTGCTTTCACTTGATCCTCAAATGTAAATTGTCTAAATGATGTTGTTGAAGGGGCTTTTTAATAAACCTTTAGAGGATACTCAAACACACCAATATTAGCTCTGAAAAAAAAGGGTATGGGGTGGCGGATGACTCTTATGGCAGTGCAGGTCCTCAGAGGGACCTTTGTAAATCGACGCTGAGAGAGTGAGAGCTTATTGTGAGTAATTAGGGAGAGATGAAATTGAATGCGATTCCTACAGCAGCACAGCATGCTGTGCTAATGTAACAGAGCTCTCATCAAGTCCACGCCACAAAGCCAATATGAAAAACATCTGTTTCAACATCTCCCACTTCCCATAGCAATGTGCTTGAGTGGATTGTGGCACTGTGACCTTGACGGTGTTCCGTTTTTAGTCAACTTCAGTGGCTGCGTTCGTGCCAGTGCCTCTGCTGCCTCCGAGGCAGAATTATGACTGTGGAGTTTTGCTATTGTTCTGTTACGACTGCTAACCATGACTGTTTTCACAGTCAGACAGTCATAAATGTGGTAATTCCCATTATACGATTACTGGGCAGGGGGTGAGGTCTATCTACTCTGTTGTGGTGTTTTGTCAAATGAGAGAAATCAAGACCATGTTTCAGGAATTTTCTTGCAATGAATAAGCAAGCGCTAATTAGGCAGCATTAACAGAAAATTGACAGAAAATATGCAAAATTATTCTGGAGCATGGCTTTGCCTCAAGCAACGGGTGCAACTGCTCTCCAGGAACTGGAGTTAGATTTTACTGAAGTACTTAAAATAAAAGTTATTGCAAACTGGGATGATTTGCGTAGTCGCATCATTTTCTTGACAGTTTTAAATGTAAAAGGTGGCATTTTTCTCAAAAACTGAAATCACAGTGGAAGGGAAATAAACACAGTCATCTGATTCAGCTGTGGTGACAAGCTTGCTGACAGTCTACCGGTGGTGAATTATGACTATAGGCCTTTTTAACAGCAGACATTTTGACTTCCCATAGCTGAAAAAACACAGGTGTCACTAACAATAACGAAGGCTCCATTAAAGTGTGTTCAAGTGACAGTGAGCCAGCATCATGGATGTTGTTAAGAGAACTGGATACGGTGCCGCCACTTAGCCTTACTGCATTTTCTCCACAGACCATCATAAAAGAGACATCTGTAAATCTGTTGACAGGACATCTAACTGCAAATAAGGTGAATTATTACTTTTTCTATAAGGATTTTAAATTTGTAAAAGAGACAAATGCACATGAGCAGAGGGCTGCACAGTCCATGGCCAGCATGAGCAATACCAGGACCAGGATTTTCCTCTGGGAAAAATGGCTACCTCTCCAATACTGATAATGTTTTGGTTTTTTTTCCCCACAACAAATTTGGCTGTGCACCAATTTCTGACATTTGAAAAGCACAGTGCAGGTGTGATAATTAGCAAGAAGACAATACTCTTAAAGCTCTCTCACTCTCTCTTTTTGTGGCACAAAGTCATATTTCCATCAGTTCAAAAATTTTTTCTATGTTCAGTTGTGAAAACAGTGTTATGAACAAGTTAGCAACAGTACCCATTTTCAGCAGCTAGCAGCTGTTAGCCTCCCTTGGGACCCCGTAAGGTGTGTTCAGACACCTTACGGGTTCAGACATGTTCAGACATAAAGGAAAGTCATTCTGCTTTGGGTTATTCTTGCAAATTTAACTACTGAACAATTTGTGCAGTCTGTGTTTATTTGCCCCAAACAGCCAATGTACTGACTTCACAGTCAGTAGGTGTAAACTGGCTTGTATACATGTTTGGAGTAAGTTCAAAAAGTTGGATAAAGTAAGTTCAGGCTGAAACATTTTCAAATTAGAAAGAAATTAGAAAATTAGAAAAGTTCCCAGTCTAGAAAAATAAAGGCCAGGTTCCTTTGGGTCAAATAAAGCCCTACTTCCTACACCAGCTCTTTCTTTACCCCCCCCCAAAAAAAAAATTAAAAAGTTTACTGCAGTCGCATCAAGAACTTGACAGACATTTCTTTCATGATTTGTGCATAGGAAATTTTAAATATGTTTTAGGGGCAGTCCTAGTGCTCTCAGCTGCAGAAGTGACTATAAGTTATACTGAAGAGTGACCCTGGGGTGTGCTCTGAAGTTTCTTGGAAAGACAGAGAGGCACACTCACTCCTGACACCATGTCCCTCATCTTTTAATAAGTGTTAAAAAGCTTCAAGAGGAGATGTCAATGCCCAAAGCTGCCTGGTCTGTAACAGGCCTATAGCAGAGCACTTCTTCCATTTTGCCTGTGCCTCAGAGGAAGTCTCCTCATAGATCACCTTTAGTGCCTTGCTTACCCTTTTTTCTCCTCATAAACAATTCTTGTCCTCCTACAAATGTAGGACAGCAGACTTACACAATGGTAGTCTCACCGCTGCATGCATATCATATATATAGATGTGTTATTCCCAGATAACTTCTTATGAAAGTCATTTATAATTTTCACATCACACTGACATGGATTATTTCACTTAGAGAACACAATAAACTCTTTTCAGACTGTCATGTCAGAATAAATTACAGATAAATCAAAGTCTGTGAGGCTGTGAAAGAAATGCAGTGGATAAAATAGAAGGAAACACAAGTTTGGCCTCTGGGTATTGTTACACATTCTCTTTGGTTTTGAGGCGCTATCTTTGATATTTTCACATGTTTCTCCTGGGTTTTGGGGCCAAGCAAACAGTCTGGACCAAACGCTGGGCAGGAGGAGTCACCAGGAAACCCAAATATTATTTCACAGAAATCCAATATGTGGGTACAAGTATGACAGCTAATAAGTTGGCCCCCATCCTCGCTGTGCACCACCCACCGAGCGATGGCCGCTAGCGTGTAAAATCCCACCCTCTGTCTGGATTACCTCACAGCTCGGACCTCTGCTGAGGCCAATGTCTCTAACCAGGGTCCAGTGAGCCACCCCATAACTCGCTAACACTCTTTTCATTTGTCCGTCTTGCTCTTTTAGAATACAAACACCGCATAGTTGCAGTAATTCGGTGTAGGGTGCTGAGCGTCAGTTGAACACTGCACTAGGTGATTAGCGTGGGTTGCAGCGTGGCGCCTCCATTGTTCTTCGTTGTTATTTCAGAACCTAAAAAAAAAACAAAACACACACACACACACGCAGGATAATTTTCCCTGGCTGAGCCATCAGTGAGGGTCGTGTGAGCTCTGGTACAGAGGTCTTTCTCGCAGTCATGTGGCCCCAGACTTCCAGGAGAAGTTTTTACACAGGCCGCATGAAGATAGCCGCACCGCTTTTTGCTGTGTCATAGCCCTTTGCCAGGCATAATTACAATGTCAGTCTGTCTAAAAAGCAGTCTTACGGGAATGTGAGGGCCCCATTACTGCATCAAGACCATGCGCTAGGGGCCGTGGGGCCATAAAACACTCATCTGTGACCAGCAGTAAAAGCAGCAGCAGAGCAAAAAAAAAAATGGCACTCTAACAACATAGTATTTAGTGCAATAATAATAATCGCACCCCGTTTTTGCTTTTATTGCATGTTAGCTTGATTGATTCATTGCCTCGAGGACAGAACACATGGAAATGTACTTGTCACAGTATGTGTGACCATGGCAGCACAGTTTCCAAGACTAACCTTACACATGTAGTGCCAAATGTGTGTCTTATGCTTGGAAACATGGAAGATAAGAGGTGGTTGTGCAGCATCAGTCATACATATTGACTTTCACCGTATATTGCACCATATATTGGGGGGTTTTTCAGTTTGTATTATAGTCACTTCATGTTCAGTGTGTCTCTGGGGGACACTCTAGCAGACATGGCTGTTGGGCAGGTTACAGTCACATGTGGACACCTGTGTGAATAAATCTTGTAGCTTTCCAATTATAGCAGGATCAGTTCTGACCAGGCAGCCTGCCACTTGTCTTTCACTATGATTTGTCATCATTTCACTATGCTATTCTGTTTTATAACTGATATTATTAATACAAAAAGCCCATGGGTACAATGATACAGAATAAATGTTCTTCTCTTCCAACAGTTTTTACAAAAGCCAAAAAGACCAACACTCCAGCAAATGAAAAGAAAAATGTGTTTTAATTTAATAATAACATGAGCCTGAGTGCACGGAAGTCACACAGACAGATACTGGACAAGCTGTTACGTTGCATCATTAGAGAAAAGTTGATTCAGGTAACAAACTACTCATGATGTTTCACTAAACTGTGTTGAAAGGGTTTATTTATCCTCTCTGGATTAGAAACAGATAACATGGAAACAAATGGATATGAGCATTAGTTGAGACACGTGTCATAAATAACAAAGACGGCTTTGAGGTTGTTCCATGTGCATTCGCATCACAAAGAAATCGTTCATGAGTCTGATTGGAAGAGAACTGGCCTCGTGCAGCCCTCTTCAGTTTTTACAGTATTTTATGGTTCAGTGGTTCAGTTTGCAACATTCTGGTGAAATGAACCACACTAATATAGCAATCATGAGATGCTTTGTTTGAATGAAACCAAGCCAGGCTAAACTTGTTGACAGTGTAAAATGCTGTAAACACAACATAC
Source organism: Toxotes lorentzi (assembly GCA_037833715.1). Taxonomy (NCBI): domain Eukaryota; kingdom Metazoa; phylum Chordata; class Actinopteri; family Toxotidae; genus Toxotes; species Toxotes lorentzi. The sequence continues at coordinate 19,543,377 of JBBMJY010000025.1, read as the reverse complement.
ATGTGTCATCACATATCTACCTGAGAGAAGCTGCACTAAGTGTTTCATTGTGTTTGCCTGCTGTTTGGTGTTGGACAGATCATGTACACTGGATTTATTAGAGCTTTTCCACTGAAAACACCTATTCCTGCTGTGATCAATGCTGATAAGAGCGATGAGTGTGAACTGAAATAAAGTTGTGGGCTGCAAAACCAAAATAACGAGTTAAAAGAAAAATGATATTTAATCATTTGATTGTTTATATGGAAATACTGATTACAGCAGCTTTAAAGTCAGAATTACATCACGCTCAGGCAAATGACAAAATGACATGAAGGACAGTCATCTAATGATTTGGTAAAGGTTAAGCAACTAAAAATAGGGTAGTTAGGTTAAATGCAACAAAACAATTACAAAAGTTAATTACAATAAAAACCACTTACAGCTGAAGCCCTCTTGTTATGAGTTGCGAATGGAACCTGGGTCACTGCAGTTAAAGGCAAAAGTACATAGCCCTCCACCACTCCAACCACAACAGCCTTACTTTCCACTGTGCTATTTCTATGTCAAACCACTGCCTGTTTCTAGTCATGTCTCCTTCATGTAATTCTTTTGTGGTGGGAAAATGTATTTCTCACTTGTACAGTTTAAGATGTCAGGCTCTTTCCTCCAAACCTTAGGGCACCACACTCACACTCAGGATTGTCACAGGATTTATTTCTCATCGCAAATGATAAAAATGAAATGGACAAAAATAGACTGGGATTTTCCTGAGATAAAAAAAATAACCGTAATACTGAATTTATTATGTAACAATCATTTACTCTGACATAGGTATAGATGCCTTGCTTGTCATTCATCCAAAAGAGAGGAACAGCACCAAGCGTGTCTTTGTAAATAACCACATGGCATTGTATCTAAAACACAGGCTCTTTCTTATGATTGAAATTGATGTGACTGGAGACACAGTGCTATTTTGTCTCCATTCATGCCATTTTCAATTGTAGGGAAGAGCCAGAACTGTGCAAAGATAGGATTCTGTGTGGTTTCAGAGTAAACTGTCTGTAGCAGTAAGGCAATAATAATGGGCAAAAGTAACAGTCAATAATGAAACTCATGCAGGACTTCAAATTGACAAGTTAAATATATAATTTCTATTGTCCAATCTGATAGAACATTACATTTAAATGAAATAATGATAGCCAATGCAGAAGTCATTACTTATTGAAATATAATATTCTGAGAACTTTATAGAGTTCAATCTCCTGTTAAATGTTAAAATCATAAAACCCAGCGAGTCAGCCAGGACGGCTGTCGATCTCCATAGTCACCTCAGTCAGAATAAACATGCCTGCAGTGCAAGCATGGTGAACAAAGATTTTATCAAAGACAAACACACATGGAATGCTCTAAAATATCTGACCCCGTGTGATCCTTGGTTCACACGAAAACATCCCAGAAACTTAAAAGTTTGATGCTGTGATCAAGGCAAGAGCCCAAAGAGCCTGAACCAATAAAAGACAATGGAAGATATCCAAATTTTCTGGACTATTGTAGAATAAGAAGTACTTGGCTCAGTTCGTTCCCTTCATCCAAGCAAAGGTTTGGGCTGGAGGCCTGTCTTCAGAGTCTTTACTGGATGCCATGGGAGCAGGCCACAGCAGAAAAACAGGTCAACACTGACTGTTAATGCCACGATTGGATGGTTTGTGGTCTGACCATTTGGAAGACTGAACAAAATAACATTTTACTGGGGTTCATAAACCTCTCGTGGATGTTAGAACGGCTCCTCCATAAATCCTAAAGTGTTGAAGGCAGAACGTTAAAGTCAAAACTTCAGGAATGACAAAATGTATAGAACTGCATGCAGAGTTTCAGAAGAGTCTTCAGCACATGTGGGAGAGTTAAACTGTAGCATCTCTAGTGTTATACAGGCGATATAAAAAGCCAATAAAGATCGATGAGTGGTAAATGATAATCACTTAGAGAGGAGACTGTGCTACGGTGCATTGTGGATGAATGTAAGACTCCTCTTTTAATAAATCTTTCACACACTCCCCTCAGCTCCTTCGCTCGTACAAAGAAATCTCATTTATTTACTTGTTCTTTTAAAAGTAAAACTGAAAATTAAATGATTTTTACTAAGAAATCTATGTATTTTGATTTAAATAAAACAACACTATAAAAGTTGTATTGAAAAAGTACAATACCTCAGTGTTCCCCGGGGAATGTGAATTTCTTGTTCTGTCTGACAGTGTTGGTGCTGGTAATTTGACTGGTGCAACATCTGTGTGACAGGCATGAAAATAGGCTCTAACATTACTTTAGTTTAAATGGACACGCAGTTAACCAGCTGCAGGGCTGACATTGTTAGCCACTGCATTTGTACCGTGTGTGATTTCAGCTCCCCTCTGTATGATTCGAATCGCAGAGAAACGGACAGAGTGCTGCGCTCTCAGGACTGACTGTTGCTGTCAGTTCTGACCATCTGGTCATTTTCTGTCACCACAAATGGAGCTGTGAAACAGAGGCAGTTAGCTCTAGCTAGATGCCTCCCTTGAATAAAGTGCAAATTGAGGAGTCCCCAAGTGTTGAATGTTGTAAACATACATTTGAAATCACTAACTTCACTTAATCAACTCTAGTAATTTTCCTCTTGTGGAAACCTTCATAAGGTCGTTTTCTAGCTTTATACAGGGCTATGATGTGCTCCTGTGCGTAGTGCATCATGAAATTTGACCATGCGTCTCCTGACAAAGCCAGACTCAAATATCAGTCAACAGCTGCCGTCGTAAACTCCCTTCCAGAGGTTTAAATTTTAGATGCTTTTAAGTCCTAAAACAGTTTTTTCTCCTTTTGAAAAATATGCACAATAGCTGCACTTTGAATGATGCCAGTATGAAAATGAACATTTCATTGATGTTCCTGAGAAGTGACTCATTCGCTGAGCTGCGGAGTCATCTGATAAGGAAGCCAGCAGACAAAAACACATCTGTGTATTGCATCCAGTAAGTGGTGCATCATCTGATTTGATGTGATTTAAGCAAGTGCCGCCCCCTTTTCTTTTTCAGGAATTATACTAATGCCTTGTATACTAACAGTGAAGTAATGGCTGTTTGAAGTTGATCTAAAGCCAGCTCAAAGTGGATGTTCTGAGGTCAGGTTGAAAATAAAGTATACCCAAGAGGACATTCTTCACTTATGGTCATCATTATGTGTACAAGGAGGATTTGGCTTGATATGGAAAGCACCAAAGTACACATAATAAGAGCTATAAGCACCCTCAGGGTTATTGAAGTTCACAGTTAGTGCATCTGTATAAAATCATGTTCTCCATCTCTGTGAACATATGTACCTATCAAGACTTATTTCTTAAACTCTGTCCTGGTCAGTTGAGTCTTTTTGCCCCAAGCTATTAACCTGTCTCATGCTGTGAGGGAAAGGCATCTTCATTTTTAGGTAACAGATAACACCTGCTGGTCCATCTCCACTCTACCCCCTGCTTTAGGTAAAAGTAGCACAAGTTAACACGCACATAAGGAATTTAGCCCAATGGTGGTTGGAAAGATGATCCTCTGAGAAGTGTGGCAAACTTGAGAACGGAAGCCCAGCTGTGACTAATATATAACCCAGCATGAGTCATCCTGCCAAGACCCCACAGAAATGATGACCCCCCCCCCCCTATTGTACTGTAGCTGCATCAGTTGGGCCCCTGCGAGGCAAGTTTTGCGTCTAACCTCTCTGATCGTCTTCAGATGTTCCTCTTCTCCCTTGGAGACAGCGAGAGGACAGAGCAAGGGTGAAAGGGTGGAGCAGGAGAAAAGAAACCAGGAGAATCAGTCATCTCCCAAAGGCCCTGCGTGTTTCATTTTATACACTACTTCCTGACCTAATGCCACTGATTTGATTTGTCTAAGTTAGAGACACACTTCAGCGCTGCTATATTCACTCACCAACTTTGAATTATTGTAAAAGGGTGTGTGTGTGAGTGTGTGCTTGCGCAGGAGTAAATGGTTGGACTTTGATGAGATGACAATGAACAATCAGGAAGACTAATGTAATGATAAAATCAATCAGGATTTGATACATGGCACCACCTCCCACAGCCGTTATTCAAAAGATACCGTTTCATTGCACCAGGAATTAAACAGAACCACAGCCTGATTCCTTTTTCCCCCGCGTTCATTGTGGCTGAAGAGAGTCACAGGCGTGATGAGGGCAGTCTGGCTGACCCTTACATCAGAGAAAACCCCCAGCAGGTGCCAGAATCTCCCCGAGCACAGAAATCACATGAAAGAAAATGGAGCTGTTGAAAGTAAACAAATTAGCGGTTGGCTTTTTATGTTGCCCTTAGGTTTGTGGGATTTCATCAGAGTTGGAAGGACATGCAACCACAGGTAAAAACCCTCCTGGATGCAAAATGATGTGGGACGTGTTTGAAGTTATAAGGCTGGGCTTCTCCAAAACAAGTTCAGATTCTGCTCAGACCTCATTCACGGACAGGACACGTGAAAGGGAAGGACCACTGGTATTAAGAGAGACTCTACCAAGGCTGCAGTCAACCAAAGAAAATCTTGGTTGACTGAAATTGCACCTATTCTTCAAACAATCGGTTGATGCCAGTTAGTTTCGACTCCAACTTAACGTTAGATAAGTTTGACCCAGTGGGCAAGTTCAAAGTTGTGAAAACAGGGGTTTTCACATGAACTCCTGAGAACACATTTACATCTTACACTCAATTTGCAACTGGGACAACAGTGTTCTTGCTGATATCACTAGCTCTGGTGATCACACTAAAACACAACTGTACACCTGTTATGTGAGAAAGTGATCTCAACTCAAAGGCTCAAAGGTCCACTTACCTGTATTTTTTTAAATTATGTTTGCCATGTGATGAAGTCACTCACTGTGAGACCTGCTCACTCTGCTCTATATTTACAATAAAACTAAATTTAATGTGTGTCAGATACACACATCTGCCTCTCCTCATTTTCAGTTAGGTGTGAAGCCTGTGAACTCGTTCAGGCGGCCAACTCTGACTCTGCTGCAGCCTTCACATGACAAACTCCTCTCACTGTAACACATGCACTTCTGCTCACTCCTTTACCTGCTGCCACACCACTCACCTGAAAGCTCTGCTATCACTTGCTGCCTCTGCTGCTGCTGTTCAGTCGACTTCAACCAATCCAACATCCACCTGTCCCACTCCCTGTTGCTGACCAAATATGTTATATTTACCTACCGGGCATATTATACTCTACTAAATAAAGATCAGAAAAAATGTAGTGTATATTATATTTATGTGCTCCAAATCATGCATCTGTAACTATAATTGAGTTTTAACTAATTGCCTTAGTCCAAATTAAATTATGATGGACACAGCACTGAGATGATTACAATTGAAAATGGCTCAGATCTAACACTGCAAAAAAATATTACATGAAAAAAAAATATTTTTTCCTCTTTTCCCAGTGTTCAGCCAAAGTCAATGGTCATAAGTTCACAAAATCCGAGACTGAAAACAATGATGAAATAAATTTTTCTTCTGACATTCAATAGCAGCCAAGCTATTTTGAGAAGAGGCTACAGTGAGGTTTAACATTCACATTACTGACCTTTGTTCTGTGTACTGACCTGTGTTCTGTGCAGAGACTGATCCTGATCAAACACTTTATGTGTTCAATGAATGACACAAGGATACTAACATCCTGGATGATATACAATACATGGAGTACCTTCAGTATAAATCCTCCAAATCTTATTTCCCTCCTGTATGGAAAACAGACAGAGAGAGAGAGTAAAAAGGAGAGGATGAAATAACATTTGCCTACTGTACAAAAACGATTCCCTGGTTATGCTTGTCAGGAAACTTTTGGTGGAAGATAGATAGTGAGATTCAGTGTCTTCTGTGGTCACTAAATGTGATGAGTCCAAAATATCCACATATTTTCCCAGACACCCTATCTCTTTCATACTACAGTCCAGCCAGCAGGCCATGTGTATTGGGCTTCACGCTTCCCAAGCCCCTTGCCTGCCTTCTACAGACCACGACTTCCTACCACAGGACCCCTGCTGCTCAGCAAGGCCCTCAGGCCAGACCACTCGTCTGCCCAACACTAATGGCTCTGTTTAGTAACTCAGAGCCTTTCGAAGTTGAGCCAAGCACTCTCCAGGAGTCAAATTTGACATGGAGACCTGAAGCACATTCTCACAGATTCCTCACAACTGGAACAGGTCACACCAGCATTTCTCTCCACCACAGTCTCTTTATTCAACAGCTACTTAATGATTATGGACTTTCAGGTTGAAATGTGTCCTTAAAGGGCTCTTGAGGGACCACCACAATGAGCAAGGTGTCCTTCAAGAGTCTTCCTTTCTCCATGGCTGAAGGTTTTTACCTATACTAGTGGGATGACTCTAGATATGGCAGTGTCAGTCTGTCGTTTGGTCTGTCGGTCCACCTTAGTTTAGACTGAAATATCTAACCAACTGTTAGATAAATTGTCATGAACATCTGTACAGACATTCGTAGTCCTCAGAAGATGAAGCCTGACTTTGGTGATCTTCAGATTTTTCCTGTATTGTCACCAGCATATCAAAGTATCTACTGGATATAATTTTTTTGGTTTCAGTTATTCAGAGGATGAAGCCTGGAGGCTTTGGCAATCCCCTGACTTTTAATCTAGTGTGACCATGACGTTGACATTTTGGGTTTAAAGTGAAATGTGAAACAATTGTTGGATGCATTGCCTTTAAATTTGGCACAGACATGCCATTTCCCCACAGGATGAACTGTAATAATTGTGGTTACCATTGTGGCGCAATCATCGGGTCAAACTTTCATTAATTCCAATGTTTTGGTTTATTACCAAATACCTCCTAAACTAATGACATTCCCATCAGCCTCAGATGTATTTTGGGTTTAGTGCTAATTAGCAAATGTTAGCATGGTAACATACTAAACTAAGATGGCGACCATGGTAAACATTACCTGCTAAATTTCAGCATTTTAGCATTGCCATCATGAGCATGTTAGCAGTGTTCACATTCCCCATCGGAGAAAAGTCTCTAAGAAATCAGTCGTCAGTACATCATACAAACTATCGTGCATAGCATATTATGATCAGCTGAACATTTCACCTACTATTATCTGATCACTGGTGCCAAGTAGTGACACAACCACAGTCACTATACCATATATCAGCCAATAGCAGATGGACAGAGAAACGCCCTATATTCACAGTTACTTGTCATTCCTCACACAGCATTAGGTTTAGGATTTGGCCGTTCTTAAAAAACTGGATTCACATTCACAACACAACTGTCACGTCTCTCTTTATCCAGCTTGGATATTGAATTTTGAAGGACCACCATGATCAGACTGTATTCGGTACATGTGTGACACCACTGCCAAGCCTCAGTAAAGAAAGTGTGATGAAAGTGTCTGGATCCAAGGGTGTATGAGGTTAATAGTGGACTGTGGTTTTGTCAGCCGATCAGCACATGGTTATGTACTTGAAGAAAAAGGAACAAACTACACAAATAACACGGTGCTGGTATGGATAAAAGAAAAAAAAAAGAAAGAAAAAAAGTGACTTGTTGATTCTCAGATGTATCAAATGCTTTTCTGAGAATGTATGAATACAATGTCCTCTGGTTGCACTGGTGTTGACTCAAAGTGTTGGTAGAGACCGTGTCAACAGATCAGCAGGAAAATCATGTTGGATCCCCAGACGGCACTTTGACACTTCCTGCATTGAGCCATCAGATTTATTGAGGGGCCATGACAGCCGCTGAATTGATTTCTATGTGTGGTAAGGAAGTGACTCTGGCTTGTCTCAGACCTGCTAATGCAGCCCAAACATGCCTATACTGCCATGTGATAGTTTCAAACATACACACAGTTCCAGGAAACCAAAACCCCCAACAGTATATTATCTTTGCACTATTGGATAAATATTTGTTTATTACCACACCTTGTTTTTGCAGGTTCATTCACATATAAAACCAAGCATATTTGGATGAATGAAAGCACACATTAAGCTTTTGAGTACTTAATAAATATACAGTATATTGTCTCTGTAGACTCATCATTTAGCATTGCTAAAAAATAAAATAAAAACCTCAACCTCCATGCATACAATATTAACCTCTAATTATATTTCGATTTGTCCAAAGATTGGTAGATAAATTATTGCTTGGTAATAGTATGAAAATAGATCAAAACAGAATATGAAGGACCAACTTTCAATATAGTTCAAATTACTACATCATCTTTTCCATCTCTTCTGTTTTGTTTTTTTTTTCTTTGACCTCCCTGTTACTATTGCAAGTATGTAAGGATAAAAGTTTACCTACATACCTACTTACAGTCCTACAATAATCAGGATATCCAGATTTCACTAATGTATTGAGGGGGAGAACAGACTGTCACTGATCACTCTGACACCGTTCAACAGATTCAGGCTGTACTTGCTGACAGATGAAAGCTGCCGTCTTGCTGATGCTTTTGAAAGTGGCTTGTAACACTACGTGGGACAAGGCGGTCTACACTATGATTGCTGTTGGAAATGATTCCAAATGAGGAGCAGGAACAACCCACAACAAATGAATTTAAAACATTAACACAAAAGACACAATGCACAGTTCTAAAGGGAGGAGGATCTTAGAAACTACACTGACTGCTGAGGGTTATAGGAAGAGAAACAACTAAACTACAAATAACTAAACTAATTTTATTCAAGCTTGTACATATAAATAGATCTAGGTTATTTTCTTTTCCTCTTTGTGATTAATCACTCTTTTACTAAAGAAAGTGAAAGTAGTAAGACCAATGTAACTACATGTTACATGTCCCCTGGCTGTTCAGTGTTGGTTTGCTCGCTAATTTTGCTTGTTATATGACAGTTTTTTTATTTATTTTGACAACAAATAGAATTTGAATAATTATTTCCTGAGAGCTGTCAGCTTCACCAGCCAACAAAAGCTCCACAGAGCGATGGCTCAGTTGTACAAGCTTGTGTGGAAATGTGCTGTTTATTTGTCATCTACTTCAAAACTTGTCAAATCTGCCAGCGAGCAGTACTGCTGGGCTTATGCTCGATTTCGGTGTGTGAAAATACAAACATGGTGTGAAATATGCTACCTCCGGCACACGCTGGCTCTGATATGGACAGACTTTATTTAATGCTGTTAAACTGCATCACAAGCAAAATATGGAGACTGTACAGCCATTTTTATTTTTCATTTATTTAAATTGCTGATACATTACTCTTAAACTTATAAAATAAATGATTAAAAAATAGCTACATTTGTCAGAATACTTACATTATAAACATATATATATAATAGTAATAAGAAGATGTAAGAGCAATTTCGTAATCATCAGTAGAAGTTGCAGTTGCAGTGTATATTACTCAACCATCATTGCTGCAGCTGCTACCACTACTACGGCGCACTTTTTGCCGCAACTAAAAATAACAGTACCAGCAGCTGGGGATTCACAGCCACTGGCTTGTTGTCATTCTAACCCTCTCCACTTCAGCATCCATATAAAGCTCTGGCTTCCCACTTGACTGGCTGATGATGAGTGACAGCATCCCTGATTCCCAGACTCCAGAGCCGGCCAGCAAGGAGAGAGGAGGGTGGGCTGAGATGCCAGTGAGCTGGATCAGGGCATCTGTTATGGATGATTTGGTACAGGCTGGACTGGACAGCCATGAACAAATCACTGTTTTTCTGTACTGTACAGACAAGGATCATTTGATTAACCCCCCCCTCAAAAAAAAAAGAATCTTATATTATTTTAACCCTTGTAGCTCTTATTGTGGCGATGCCATGTGTAATAGCAGTGAGGATAAGTAATGAGATGGAATGTCTCACCAAAGAGAGTTATTTATTCCAGTGAAATATACCTAAAGTGCCAACCCTTGATCTGTCAGTTTGAATTACGGTGGTGTCTGGGGGAGTCTGCTGGATTTACCCTGCATCATTAATCTCCAGAGACTAGCCTGAGCCAAAAGGGACCAGCGAGGGTCCCTTTACCCTTCAAATGTATAGTATATGAGTTTGACTGATGATTTTTACAAATGCAACAAGTCAAATTCAGCTTTTCAAATACCACAATCTAAGTTTACGCTACCATCTGTTCTGACTGTGTCCAGAGGAGGAAAAGGAATTTTGTCTTTTCCTGCTTCAAGTATGCCCATGAAGTATTCAGGTACTCCTGCAGACTCTACTCCTTTGAGGACTAGATAATACTCCAACAATGTATCAAAAGAAAATAAGAACCATAAGAGTGTTGATGCATGAGGGCAAAACAGTAATGCTCTCAGTCAAAGAACTTAATAGTTTTGGTTTTTTAATCCCACTTGCTGAGACCCCTTGGAGGAAAAATAGCCCAATTTGGGCTGCAAGGAAACCGGACCGGTCTCGATCTTGGACTGAATCATAGCCTTCACAACAAAACAAATTTGTATCAATGATTATTTTCCGAGGAAGGAGAAAATTCTTGCAGAAGGTTTCCAGAGGTATAAACAGTGTAATTATTGACCAACAGTCACCACAAAGGTAATCCTACCCTTCTGATGAGTATGCAACATTCAGCATGTGATATGCATTACTTATCCAGATCTTTACAAGTGTTGCACTGCTGTACCATACAGGGGGCTTAATGTGAGCAGGCAGTGGCAATTGAGATTTTTTTAGCTCTACTAAAGCGTCTCACTCGCCAAAGAGAAGGTAAACTTTATTGGACCTTGCAGAATTTGATAGCTTAAAGAAGAATACAATCTCTTCTTTCTGTTCGCTGTGGTGTTGTTGATGCTTCCCTGGATTTGCTGATACATAGCTACGATATCCAGACTGGTGTCATTTAAGTAATTCTACCTAAAGCCTGTGTGATAATATTACTTGAAAAGATGGCCTTGAATCCCAACACTGTGTTATTCAGTGGTAGAAAAAGTACTCAGATCCATTACCTACAGAAATGTACCAATACGCAATCCTGCATTCAAAATGTTACTTAAATACAGTATAGAGTATTATCAGCAAAATGTAAGTACTAGCTCTGCAGAAGCATTTATATATTATCATATTTTATATTATTAGATGGCTGATGCAGAGGCCTTCATGCATAAACAGTATTTTAATGTTGTAGTCAGTTGAGGTGGCGCTAAGACCTATTTCATCTACTTTAGATACAGTTTAATGGTTTAGTCCAGTGGTTACCAAAGTAGGGGTTGGGCCCCTTCCAAAGGGTCACAAGATAAATTTGAGGGGCTGTGAGATGATTAAGGGTTAGGAAAGAAGAAAGAACAGCAAATCTTTTTGGCCTTTTCCCTATTTTTAGCTTTTTGGAGAAATAATGGATAATTTGATGGTTTTCGGCCTCAAACAGTTCAGCCGTGTTTCTAAGTTGTCAGTCTGTAGCTCTGTTTTTTCAGTCTGGACACAACTATTTCTGTGACTTTACATGTGAACTAGAAGTGTGAGCCATTATCCTGATATTAAAAGATTATAACATCACATCAAGCCATTGTAAGACAACACGTCATACAACACTTATTTACATCCCTACTTACACTACAGTATGAGTTAACGCACGTAGTTATTTTCCACCACTGGCATTATATTAAATATTTGACTATGTTCACCAGCTAGTCACCAGCTTTGTTTCTCTGCCCTTTGGTGCTGGTCAGGCAGTGCATAGTGGGATTTAAAGCTCTTTTGCTGGAAAAAACAATGAGCTGAGACTCACTGTAAAGCTCCATAAAGCCGAGGGGAGCTGCAGATTGACTGGAGATAATTCTCTGAGGGTTCATCACCGAGATCGACCCCTCACATTATTATCACATTGTCATCTGACACATTGTTACCATAAAGATTTCAGTTATGGTCCTTGGTGGAAGCATTCTTGATCACAAACAACCATGTGAAGTATATGTGTTGTCCGCCTCTGCGGCGTCAATAATTATTCCTTCCCTGTGCTGCTTTTGATGCATAACTGATGAATAATTAAGAACAGACAAAGTGGATCGCTGCCAATATTGATTGTGATGCTTTATGCTTTTTGCAAAGTGCAATACATCTGCAATGTTAGACTGTGGAAATCCTCCATGCAGCGCCTACATAATGTGTTTTCATGTGAAAGATCCCGCTTTGACCTAAAAGGAGTATGTGGTGAAATTAGACTCTATGGTTTGGCTCTCTTGGAAACCGAAGAAAAACTTGCAAACTTTAGCCAATACTAATACTGAGGGGAGGTCACGGGGACAACCACAATTTAGCTGATCAGCTGTGTCATTTAATATAGGAAATGTAATGATTTATATGTGAGAATTTACACCTACTGTGTATTAGATTGAAGAAACATGATGTTGGATGATGGCCTGTAACTCTAATGTGATCACTCAAACCCAGATTTAACAAGTATCATTAGTGGCTCTAGGAATATCTAGATGTTTTAGTGTTCCTGAAATAGAGAAATGCATAATTAAGAGTGTTTTCTGTCTACAGTCCAGATGAACAAAGTGTCCATTAAAATACTGCCACAGGTAATGGATTTCTGTAGCCTAAGCTTTTTAAACTCTGGCAGGGATTCGAACTATTCATTTTGCTGAGGACCCAACTCATAAACCGGGTTCTTTTATTTAGTTTTTCTGTTTTCCTACTAGCCTGTTTGCTACACCTCACAGTTTCAGGCTTTTTCTCCGTGTTTCTCTTGCTTACTTTTCATGTCTCCACGAGCAAAGAATCCCCCACAAGGAAGAGCTCTCCCCCAGTTGGCATTTATTAAAAAATCCCTACCTGGAAGTATTGGCGGAAACTAACTCCAAGCTTTACATGGGTAAGAACTGTATGAATAAGAGATTCTGTTTGGTTTACAAAAACTACGTAAATGTCTGAGAAATGTTACAGTAGCTGCCAGCGAACTGGAGAAGCACTTTGTCGTTGTGCCGTGGCCCATGTTGTATAAAATCCAAACGATCTGGAATGAGGAGTCTACTTCTGTCTGGGAGATAGAGACTGAGTGGAACCCATCACTATTACCTTGGCTGTTTGTGGTCGTCCGCCTGCCATATCCCGCTCCCCACAAGCAGATGGTAGCGTCGCTAGCCTGCCAAGTTTACACTGACGAGAATGTGTGTGTGTGACACAAGTATCCGTTGGTGCATATGTGTGTACGTGACCGCACATAAAATTGTACGTGGCAATAACACAGTAGAGTTCATTTCCATCCGTCGCGAAGGGCTACTTGAAAATTTCCCCTTATCTTCCACAACAGAGGGTGCACTGTATGTTTTCGTGTGTAATACAGATCATGTCACAGGGAAAGAGAGTGATGGGTCTTGACTGGACATGTGAGAAAGGATGTAATAGGGTAACCTTACTATGCTGCAAAATGAGACAGCAAGTGAACGGTGGGGAAATGAATACAGTCAAAGCAAGTCAGCAGACCACATTGCATGTCAGTATATCCTGCAGATGGAGGCTTGAGTCTTTCACAGATGCCATCATTTACACATATCAAACAGCACCAGGCTGTATCAGGCCTTTCACTGGGATCCTTGTTTTTAAAATCCCTCTGTGTTTGCCAGTTATCATAGTTGGGGAATAGAACAGTGACCAGTCACCCCAGAGACAGCGGACGAGACAAATGGCTACCATGAGGACAGAAGAACCAGCCAGCTGATGAATTAAACCATGCATGGCTGCAGCTCTTTTGAGCACATATGGACATAATTAATAACGACGTTGTTGTGGATTACTAAAAAGGAAAACATGCTGTTGGAGTTAAAGCAAAATGCTTTGGAATTAATCCGAGGACTTGGTGCCTCATAGTGTAACAGGTAGAGAGTTGCCGAATCAAGAGGCAAATGCATGCATTTTGGGAAATACACTAGTTTTCTGGCTGAGAGTTAGATGATAAGATTGATACCACTCTAATATTTGTGAAATATAAGGCCTTTTCTTGAAACATCAGACGCTAAGTGATCTTCTAAGGCTTCTACATATTTAGGGCAGGTGAGAAATTTCTGGCCTGTCAGGCTCAGGTACTAAGGTGAATGCAAAAAGTTGTTTAAATGAACATCTTACCATATTGGGAAATACTCTTGTTCCCTTTCTTGTAAAGAGTCGATGAGAGCGATACGGCTCCTGTGACTAAATATGTTACTCAAGCCAGCAGCAGGTTAGCTTGGTTTAGCACAAAGACAGGAAACAAGGAGAAACAGCTGACCTGGCTCTGCCCTAAACTAACACAATCTGCCTACCAGCGCCTTTGAAGCTCTCTGACAAGCACTCTTTAATTCACTTTCTTGCCAAGCGTCATCTGAGAAGATTGATACCACTGTCATGTCCGTAAACTAAATATGAAGCTACAACTAGCAGCTGGTTAGCTTAGTTTAGTATGAAGACATGAAATGGGGTCAGCTGTCCTGGTTCTGTCCAACCAGCTTTTAACATTAAAAATGCATGTAGCGTAAAATGGAAATTCATCAGTAAAGTATTTGAGTTAAAGTTCTTGGTTACATCCTGCGACTGACACCATGGTATGTGGATAATCAAACTACAAAGAAGAAAGCTATAATGTGTGTCCCATTGTTCACAGTTGGAATGAGTGGAACTCCTTTGACAGTAGTAAAATAGTGTTTACCATTCCTGTATGGTATTATGTCAGTGTACACACAGATGAAATGCCTATGGAATAAAATAACATGTTATAGCTTGTTTGTATTCATAAACCCATGTAAAGCCTTGTCTGTACAGCCCTGAGCCTTCCCTACTTCCACATACTCCCAGTCTCTGCTGCATCCCTCTCAGGGTATAAAATATCCCTCTGTGGTTGCCATTAACATTCACCCAGGAAGCTCAATCAGTAGCCAATTCTGGTTTTCCCTCCTTTTTGTAATTAGGCCCTGGGCCTTGTGTGGGGTAAGCCTGTGCATTCTGGCTGAGAAGACGCTCTGAGAGGGGATTTGCGGTTTGGGAAGCCTGGGCTGGAAAGAACAACTGTCTGTTGGAGCCAGCAACTTGCCCCTCTCTGATTTGACACATGCACTACACTGTGACAGAGTTTGCAGACAGGATGCAGCCTCGACATGTGCACGGGTCGAGGCCTCTGCCAGAGAGCCTGGAGCTGAGAAGCCGGAGCAACAACCAGAAAGGCCTGTGGAGGCCGCAGAATATCCTCTGGAAGGCGATCGCAGCAGTCTGGAGCCTCCTGGTCAAGAGGCTTAGGAGGACAAGAACTGCCTGAAGCCAATAGTTTTAATTCCACGGACAAAAGCTCTTCATATTGTTGAAATTACCACATAGTCTCATACACACTGTCATGCACACACAAACTCGAACTGACACAAAGGCATGCCTGCACATTGTCTGCACATTTATAATCACACTTTCATAACCACACATACCCCCCTCCCCACACCCACCCCTCTCTCTCACACACACACGGTCTTTGCTCAGGGATGTTCTTTTGCCTTGAGAGGAAATTATTTCCCAGCATCGATGCCCCTTGGAGAAAAAATTAAGTTTGCATTGCATGCTGGTGCAATTGTGTGCGGGGAAAGTAAAACAGAATCAACGAGGAAACATTGTGCAGTGACCAGAAAGAAAAGCATCACTTTGCCAGGTGACCCTCCTGCTTCATATGCAGCACTTGTATTTTATTCTGCAATTCAAATCTCCCCTTTTCCACTTAAACATCCAGCCTCCTTATCAGTGTTTAGTAAAGCAGTTGATGCTTTGACTGTGCTTTGAATGGATGAATAAACTGTGGTCAACTCTCAGTTCTGCATCCAAGGCAAAAAACCCCTACTTTGATGAATGCATGCTTGTCAAACATTATTTTCCACGAAATGTATTCCATCATGAAAACCAAGTTAATTTGACGCGACAAGCCAAGCAAATCTATGCAAATACACCAAAATAATGAATGTGCATTTATTGCGGTGTGCGTGTGTTAATATTCAAAGCTAATTGAAATGGATCAAAAGCTTGGAAGAGCTCAGAGTTGCACAGATAACTGTGAATTTGTTAAGTGAGTTCTGGATGGCAGTGGGAGCGGTTATCTCCTCACTACTCTCCTCTACATGTCAGGTGTTATTTGACTGATCCATCGCCACTGATCCAACTCTCTGATTCTCCTGCATCTCCATTCCCAGAAAAAAGGGAGTGGGTCAGGCTGTCTCTACTTGTAGCCAAAACACTATTTCATCACCAGGCCTGTTTGTGTGACTGGACAGAGCAGGATTTAGCGCTGCATGCCTCATCCATCTTTAGAACTCCCAGCATCTCCCCCTAAAACAGACAGAGACAGATGAGCTAGCTGGAGCCCTGTTCTCCTTTTCCACTCACTCCTCCGGTCCCAAGCATCATGGAGCACCTCGCTCTTCCTACTGTCTTGCAGCCCTCCACTTTCTTTTTCCTTCACCGCCCTCACTGTCTCATCTTCTACCTTCGCTTTGATCAGCCTTATTCCCTTGATAGGTAAAATCATGGCCTAAGGTAGAAGGAGTCCATTTTAGAAAACCTGGTACGGTCAGCACGGTCCCCTCCTACATTTACACACTTAGTAAAGTGGCTGCGGAGCACACAGATCCCTTCATTGTAGAAGTTGGAATCTTGGACCTCCAGAAAATGGTCCATAGCAGCAATGACGTTATCATCACTGTACAAATGGTGACCACTGGGTTTCTTCTTCATCTTGGGAAGGAGGTAGTAGTCTAAAGGTGCCAAATCAGGTCAAATCAGGCCAAGGACCTCCAGATGACTGCATGAAGGCGGATGTTATCCATTTTCTCAGACAGCATGATCACTCAAAGACTTGAACTGCACATTAATGTAATTCATGTCCTACCTCAGGCAAATAACTTACCTAACCCTCGTCAAAGAAAAGTCAGGGATCATCAAAGTCACAGGGATTCATCCTCTGAGGACCATGGATGTCTGTACAAATGTATTCATCCATCCATCCAATAGATGTTTAGATATTCGTCTAGATAGGTGAGAATGTTGACCTGCTGGCGGCACTTCAGGAAAAGTCCTGGGATAATCAGGGTCATCCTCTGGGCACCATGGTTACCTGTATTAGTTAAACAGTGTTCCATACCATAGTTGTTAAGACAAGTAACTAAGAACCAAACCTGCTGATGGCCCTGTAGTAAAAGTCAGGAGATCATCAAAACCAGTAGGAATCGTCCTTGGGGATTGTGATAATCCATCTGATAGCTGCTGAAATATTTCAGTCTGGACTGGACTGGTGGACCAAAGGACCAGCACAGTCATCCATAGAGCCTGAAATATGCACAGCAGCCTTCCAGGAGCATCTGTTCATCTTAGAGTGCAAATCATTCTTATTTGACAGTTGTGTGGTTTAACAGGAAACTTTACTTCTTACAGAAGCCAAGTTGTAAACATCTTGCGTCTTGCTTTAACATTTGTCAGTCATCTTGATGGGCTGTCTAGTGGACGGTAAACAAAGGCAACCTGTAACAAAAAGGTGATCTGTCCTTTTATTATTTTAATAATAAAAGATTAAATATCATCAAGAGTATATCTATTACTGGAGAAATATTTTGTTTTTCAATGTGATCCTCAAACATCTGTAAATCACTGTCATCGCCCTTGCTTTTGATGAATAGGCTGATCAGATACAGCTCAATCCCAATGTAAGCTTATCATCCTGCGGCTCATCCTGTTCGGCTAACCTGGCCACTGTAGAGCAGCCAAGGACAAGCAAACCCTCTCCAGGGGCTAATCTCCCAGGGAATCCAGGATTATGGGCAGCACTAATAGTGGCTCCCCTACACACATTAAGCTGAGCCAGCGGCTTAGAGGAGTTAGAAGGTTCTCGCTAGCTTTTTGTCGCTCTGCTGTCCAGGTATGGACTTACTGGGACAAAGATTGAAAAGACTGTCAGGAGCTGGAGGTGTTGCAAACAGTGAGGTGAGAAGTGATGCTTGGGTTTACTCAGACTCTACAGTACACACAGGGGCCAAGATGCTATTTTTCTTGACTCTACAAGGATATGTTTGGAAAGCACAGCTGAACGCAAGGAAGAGATTTATCAGAGTCATGACTGATAAATGGTGCAGAACCCACTTTTTTCTTGTTCAGCAAATCAGAGTTGCAGACAGGCAAGAAATAATATTACATATAGGTTAAGTTTAGAGCATGACAGCCTACTTCCAGGTGCACACTGTCACTTACTGCTGCATGCAAAGGTTTTACCTACACTCATGAGTTCTTCATCCAGACTACAGATGGCACTGTTGCCTCAGTATGGTTGGCACCAAAGAGCAATATCTCAGTATGATGACCCATCAAACTGATTGACAACCTTTATTCTTCTTTTACAAGTTCATAAATGGCATTTGAAAGTGCAGCAATAAAAATTTACATGGGAGCTACAACAAAAGGAATCACTCAAATCAAACAGCTTTCACCCTGTAACTCTTCAAAAAAGAAAAAAAGGGGGGCTTCATTTAGCCTCAACCCTTTTCCTGTAAAAATAACTCAAGTCAGTTTATGCTCAAACGTCCCCTGGCTTTCGTTGGTTCCGCCAGATTGGTGAAGCAAATCAAATGCAGACACATTCATCCACTGACCAAGGCCAGAGAGTATTAAAAAGCTGAGAAAATGGCTTTCCACACTCCGGGCTTTGAGCTGGTGACCTCTCTCAATTTAAAAGCTGTCCAAAAAAGACCATAAACTCAACACTCAAGTTTTCCATCATCCGAAGAGTGAAATTATGAGACAATTGCCATGACTTAATAAACAAAAGAAATGGAAGTAACAGCTGACCCTGCACGGGTGAGCGACAACTTAAGATGAGTATTTGGATCAATTCAGCTTCAACAATTACAGGACCAAGTGAACTGAGTGTACCGCTCTAACTGCAGAGGAAACCAGGGCTGCCTCTCACAGCACTAACATGTCTTTCTTCCCCGCCTGTCATGCGTGTTCCCAGATTCATGAATACCTTTTTTTTTTTTGGTTTCCAACTTGTGGCGTGTTAATTACTGGCAGCATTCTCCGAGCCTCTCTAAACTGAAATGACAGAGGTGTTCCTCAGTGTGCTGAAGCTGGTTCAGCTGCCTGTCCGGGGTAATTGAAAGGAAGGATTTCCCAGCTGGAATCACTGGGAAAGAAGAGGCCCCTGTTGTTGCCACTGCTGCCTTCATGATGACAAATGTCTATCTTTTTCCAGGATAGTTATAGCAGGTTCAAATGTGTCAATAAGTACCACTCCCAGGGACAATGTGACTCTTTAGATGCATGGAAATCCCAAAAACAACCTGCTAACTTGTCTCTTATACAGCCACAAACACTCACAAAGAAAATATATTACCAACTCAGCAATCAGCTCTACTTTTATTAAGACATTTTGATAAATTTGACAAAAAAAATCATTTTTATTAAAGATGTTTCCTTTACAGAACAGTACGGAAACAGTAAAGGACCTCAGTGCAGACAGGTGGGATCTCCAAACTGTCTTTATAAATAGCAGTTACTGTACAGCTTGTTATCTTTTCCTGGTCACATGGTTATAGCCTTGATGTGGTAATTAGTGCTATTAGTTCAAGGTGAAACTAAAAGGCAGTATGGGACCAGGAGGAATAGTATAGTTCAGTCTGAGGAATATCATTGCTGGGGTTAATACTATGTAGAACCTGTTTAAGTAAGTTGGAGTACTTGGATCTTGCTGTTGTTGGTACCAGATGGATGGGGAAATCTTTGCACTTGAGGGGATGAAATGTCTTCCATTGTCCATGTCAAGTTCACTCAATTACAGAACCAAACTTAACAGGATAAAGGAAAAAAAAAATCAGTTAAAGATCTGGTTCTGGTCACATTGCAAGGCTAGCTGAGCTGCCATGCTGCTCCAAGTGACTGCGCATGAATAGAAGGGAGGAAGAAAGGAGTGGACGAGGGCACCTAGGACATGGTGATCTGCATGGACTCCAGCATCTCCTCCACTGCCTTCATGGAGCATTTGTTCTCCTTGTTCCCGCGACCGGCCAGCTGCATGTCAGAGAAGGAAGGTGAAAGGCAGAGAAACACAAGAGTGAGAGAGAGAGAAAGAACACAGGGGAGAGGAAAAGAGAACATCAGCTCATTAGGTCTCTGAGCCAGCTAAAGTAATGGAGAGCCAAACACACTTGAACACAACCTCACGGAGGCATTGATAACCTCATCCACTCTATACCACGCTCCACCGACTGAGCGAAAACATCCCTGTCCAAGCAACAATGATCCAAGAGACAACAATGGTCATTAGACAGAATTGGTAATCAAGTCATGCAAAGTAATACCTCTAATTTGAGGGTTTTTCCTGAACTTTTGCATAAGTAAGTGTGTGTGTGTGTGTGTGTGTGTGTGTGTGTGTGTGTGTGTGCGCGTGCGTGCGTGCCTGGAGAACAATGCCCACATCAGTTCACTTCCATAGCCTCTAGTATAGGGGTACATAACACTGCACTCCAATTTTAGCACTGTGTCCATGGGGTTTCACAGGAAGTGCCGCAGAATATAATCCACATACACGTACAAGATTACTCATGTGTGCGTGTACAGACACACACTTTTTCTATCCAATTAAGCTTTGAAACAGACAAAGCATACCCTTAAAACATACCAAAGAGAAACACAGCTTCCTTAACCTCAGGCAGGGGACCAGGGAAATAGGAAAGGGTCAGACAAATTAACTTCATCTCACCCACATCTATAGACCAACATGAATCTTTATGAAGTCTCTCCAAAAGAATTTAGAAGTATAATATACAGTAAGGTGTATTGAGCTGCTATGCTGGTAATGAGACAATATGGCCTGCAGTTCTATCATATGCAAGTTCTTCCCATTTTCCATTGTAGTCACTGGATGTTGCATCACACTTCCTGCAAGCTATCGCCTGCACAGTGAGATGGGAATTAAAGCTGCATTAAAGAGTAAATAAGCAATAAGCAGGACCATGACTCTACTCACAGTGGTGCTTTAAGCCAAATGCTAACGTCAGCAGGCTACCATGCTGATAATTAGCAGCAATATGTCTTCCATCTCCACCATCTAAGTTTAGTGTGTTAGCATGCTAACATTTGCTGCTTAGCACCAAAGTCTCTGGAGTCTACTAGTGGCATTATCAAAAAAAGATACTGTGGCGGACAGCATTAGACACCGATACACCACTTGCACTTTAAAACCTGTGTAAATAAAAGTCATCTGCTGTTTAGGCTGAGAGAAAGTTGCAGCTCATCAGTCAGTACATCACAGTCTCAGGTACACAACATAGAAAATGACCTGCTGCTCTGCAGAGGCCCCGAGGAAGTGTCATCAGCAACTACAACTACACAGCTGAACAGCGAAGGACAAGCAGGAGGCAAGAGCATTGCAGGGTCCTTTCAATTAAAGCATTATGAAAACAGCATTACCCTGAGTCAAACACAGGCAGGGGATACTGTTTCAACCACATGGCAACACTACCTCTGGACAACAGAGCACATTCTGCATGTCCCCCAAGGTGAGGGATGAGCCCCTAGAGAGGGTGTGCACACTTTATCAGACAGACGCACAGGCGCGCACACACACACGCACACATTGTAAACACAATAATTTCAGCACTTGAAACATACACAGTTGGCTGGAGAAATTTAAGTCTTGTGCTTTCACTGAAGGTGGCATCTTGTGTTTTTTTTCCAAAACCACATACAGTCTCCTCCTCCTCCACATTCTGTTTGTGGAGTAAAACTGCAAAACAGACTAAGCTCAATCCTACATTCATCATAAAACACTGATTTTAATGCTGTGACACATTTATTCATTCAACCTTTGGACCTGGCCAGGCTTCTACAAACAGGAACTAAGTGTAGCCTAAACCTAGCCTATACTCTATTTCCATGGCAAAACTTTTTTCCTTTCTCTTTTGCCAAACTCCAACTTAGAGAAGTTCAGTTGGCTAAGGTGTGCAATTGGCCGCGTACTTTCCAATGGTGACTCATTCTTCTAGATTTAGGGTGTGTGTGTGTGGTGGGGTAGCTATAATGATCAGTGCATTTCATTGCCTTGCTGCCTAATGCGCCATTACCCCGGGCCCGGTAGTCAATTATCTCCTCAGCCTGAGGTGAGACCACCACATTAACTCCTGCCCTGTTCTACAACAGTAGGAGCAGACCAGACAGTTCCACATCTATTTAGAGCATCTGATAATAGAGTCATGACGCAGCGGGAGCCTGCAGTCCGTGACAGAGGAGCTAATCAGAGAATCTGTTTCCCGAGTTAGGGCAGGAGGGCAGGCCATGTAGGGTTGCTTTCGAAACCCCTTGCACCTACAACCCACACATCTCCAGGTCTTTTACATGTCAGCCGACCCCACTGAGGTAACTACATTTTTTTTTTTTTTTAAATGCACCCCAGTCACTCGTGACCTCTCGCTGACGTCTGCTCCCACTTGTACTCACCTTCCCACCTTTTTCTCACACTGAGGTATGACAATCACCAGGTACACAGGCCTAATAAAAGTGGACGACTGACACAAGCAACGCTTTAAAGGGGCCATCAATCAGCCAGCACAAGCCCACAGCAGCCTGCAGCTGTCTGACTGAGGCCCACACTTTCCAGTCATTTAACTGGAGGTGGGGAGCAAAAAAACAAAGGAGGCAACCTTACACCTTGTCATTTAACCTGTCTCACACAGCAACCAAAAAAAAAACATCACATGTGCCAGGCTTGCATACACACACTGTACATACACACACTCACAGCTGAGTTGAAATCCCAGTACAACCCCACTATTACCAGGCAACTTAAACAAATAGAAGAGGTTGCAGACCAGGACAGAAGCAGAGGGGTGAGATGCAGCTCACATCATGTTCCCTGGAGGACAAAGGTGTGACTGTCTGAGGTGTCTCATTATCATCACCGGGGGATCAAAACCACACAGAGTCCAACTTTTTAACATTTAAGCTTTGTCCACTGGTCTCTGAGAGTAGCTGATTTTTTTTTTTCACTCTGTCATCATAACAACTCAGCCAAAACTATTTTCCTCTGTGCCACTCGAGCATGGCCTATCTATCACAGGCACACGCTGGCTTCGCTGACACAGATTTAAATGCAACTTCGGGCTGGTTAATATATTAAAAGCTGTAGAAAAAAAATTGGAAAAAAGGTTAAATCTTCTATCAAAAGTAATTTTCTTATGTTTTTCTATAAAATAATTTCATACTGTCAACTATGAACTATAGCAACTATAGTAACAAGAATACTAGACTGCCTTAAAGACACATGTAAGGGCAGCAAATAGTTATCTATTCGATTCATTACAGCCAACATCACCAAACTCTGATGTCTGTTCCCTGTCTGTGGGTAAACCATCTCCCACACCTCCCTGGCAATAAAGAAAATATTTGAGCAAGGGAAACGTACTACACTACTGGTTATGCTACTGTCTAATCCCTGTAATAAGTTTCAGATGAAGTCCAAAAGTTGTAATAAGTCTGTCCCAAAACTTGTCTGATTTACTTCTATTTGACTAACTGATTTTGTTGACCAAAACCACCTCTACATTTTTCTGTGTATTAAAGAGATCTATCTGTGTATAGTAAGTATGAGCCAGATCAAAACAAGCTTCACCTCTTCAGACCTGACAGTTCATTCCACTTCAACTCAAACCCAGAGGAACAAGCAAAAGCATCTCTCTCTTCCATGACACTTCTACAAGAGCTTCAAAAGAGAGCAGCCACTCACTGTGACGTTACTCACACACACACACACTTTCCTGCGACTCTCAAACTTATCTGAGAGCTCAATATGTGAAATGTGTCTATAAGGCAAGGAGAGCCGAGTGTGGTGAGAAGAGGTCTTTAGAGGCTCAGTGGGGAACCTCTCTCTCAACAGGACCCACACATGCTGAGCAAAGTACCACTTATTACATGTTTAACTGTCGGTGCCCAAATAAGCAACACATATGGCCCTTACAGCAAATACGATTTCTTTTAAATATGCTTTAATACTTAAGTTGCCATGGCAACGGCATAAACCATTTTAGTGATACCATCTGGGCAGCTCCTCACTTTTTCCCCTCTGCGCTTTGCATGCATGTGCAGACACTAATATGCGGGCACACATGTACACGTTCATCCTTTATCTGCCTTTTCCTGCCCTCTGTCTCACTCTCTCTCTCACCCTTTGGCAACGGGTCAGAGACATAACATTTACCTCAGTGGTCCGAATGGACACAAATGGGTTCATTGGCCCCTGGTAAGAAGGTCTAACTTCAGAGACGCCCACCTAAGAAGATGCCTGAAACTGCTGATTTAATATTAAACATATAACCAGTTAGGAAAACACTGCAACAGTTAATCTGTAATTAGACTCATGAATTTGCTGGGGACCTCCTAGGCTCAGTTCAACTTTAAGATCATTGAACCCCACTTTGAGAACCAATGAACTGGATGACTCTCTGCTACAGTCTAGCGTGATTGTTGTCCTCGGAGAATCAGCTTGTGGCTCTGCGAGACGTTCATCTGTGAAGCCAGGGTGTGGGATAAAGTCTTAGCAGACATCGTGGCCTTAAGTCAACACATTAATAGTAAATGTACCCAGAAACACTGAAAGACACCAAGCTTGTTATTCCAACACTGCAAGTCAAAGGCATCCTTCAGGATTGCTGTGCATTCAGGGGTCATTTGGTGGTGGTGAATACTTTTTGCATACTATGCAAATGAGGGGGATTTCTGGCTGTCTGGATATTGTGTGCAAATACCCCATGAAAACTAAAACACAAAAGAAAAGTTATAAGACAATGTGATTGGTGGTTTTCGGTGTCTGGCAAAATGAAGGGTGATGTGGGAAAAAAATAAAGACATGTTTCCCAGTAGAAGACAGACAATAAACATATGGAGGCAAGAAAAAAATATATATAATAAAGCTTTTACATCAGCTCTTACAACAAGTCTAATGAACATCTATATGTGACTCACCTTATAGGCTCTATTTATTTGAGTAGCAGCCCAAGCAGCATACTTCATATTGTCCTTCTTCACCTTGGCACTAACTTTAGGACTGGCAGCGATGTGACTTGCAGACTAGAGGAAAAACAGAAAACGGGAGGAAGAAGCTTAAGGAGAGAACAGGGGAAGGGGTGTTCTTATATCAAAACGTGGTGAAACAGCAATAAAGGCGTAATTGAGATGAATGTGCAACCACTCTTACCATCTACCACTCCACTAGTCATTGTGGCAGAATGAAGAGAAAAAACAGACCTTGGCCTGATGACACAGGAGAAATCATTTATGGGAGGAAAAAGTGAGCGTTTTAATGCTTCATACGTAAATTGTCACTTAACGGGGCCTAATTTCTCCAACACCATCGATTCCTGGTGATGAAAGGACCTTGTATGTCTTCGCAAAAAGGAAAACCCGGCGCACACGAGAAGAGCGCCGTGTGAATCACGGTCTCTGCCTGGCCCCGACAGCTCCCCTTCGAACCACAAATCCCATGTCTTTCCCATGTTCCTGCCATCATCTCCACACAGCAAACCCCAGTGGGCTTACCCTGCCTGCACTTCAAAGCCCTCCCTACCAGCGTGCTGAAACTTTAACTACACACCAATCAACCTGGTCCTGTTTTTTCTATAAAATGGTTTGGCTTCTGTATTTTTTAGTAAGCATTTTCTTTATTTCTATTTTTTTAAACTCAAGAGAAACCTCAATTTAGATGATGTCAACCCAGACAGGCTATCCCCGAATAACAGTGTGCACTATTATGGAGGGGAATCCCCACGCAAGTGTTGTGAGTAACTAACCCACAACCCAACTGTGGTCAGCGCTACCAGGTCTTCTGTGGAACTGACTCTGTGAGATGGTGAAAGTTTCCTGCCCTTTCACTGAACTTGCACCTGTCAAGGGCTCCACCACCGAGACAAGATGACAATCCGCAAAACGCACTCCTCAGAGGGGCTGCGACTGATAAAGAATAAACCCCCACCTGAAGTATCCATTAAAGAGCAGAGTGTAAGTAGATGACTTGTCAGGAAGCCATACAGGGCCTGCTCTTTCTCCAGATGAGCGTGAGAGTTAACAGAAGCGAGTGGCTTGGTTTGACTGCCCTGCTCCTCCTGTAGTCCTGCCTACTCCTCCGAGTGGTTTAAGAGTGTATGGGCTGTTATGAGGTGTTTGGACTACCTAAAGAATCCCAGTGCAGCACAGAGGAAAACACTGGGGTGTTCTGTGTGTTAGACCTGCTTCCCCTCTCCACCTTTTATTCCCTGCACCGCTTTGTTTGTGTTTTTATGTCAGGTCTCTCTTACATATGATGCATCGGTGCTAGCAGACAACATCCTGTTCAAACAAACACGCAGATGAAGCGGCTGTTTGGCCAAGACTACAATCAAACTGGCACCTGGTTGGATAATTTGCCAGTGACAAAATGATTACAGCACTTGTACTGTACTCTCTCACTCGTGCTTTTCTTTTTTACTCCGTGCCTACTTTATTTATTTAAGTCATAAACATAAAGAAGGTCTCACCAAAGGGGTATTATTACTAAAATAAAGAGCTCCTGAGGGGCAGACTTTTCCAATGCTGGAGTTCACCGTCTGAGTCAGCAATGAGCTGACCTGTCTGAGAGCCCCTTCTTCGCTCCCCCCAAAAACACACTAACACACACACACTACAGTCTTACTTGACACACTCAGTGGCCAGCCTCAACCTTGACAAACCACAGGGTTACAAAAAAGGTTTTAGTGTTTTTGTTTTTTTTCTCTTCCTCTCTCTTTTCTCTCTCTATCCCACTTTCTCTCCATGCAAAGCAGTACTCACCATGTACAGACCAAACAATGCCCTCATGTTTCGGTTGTTCAGCCTCAGCGCCTGGGCAAAATACTTTCTGGCCAGCTCCAGGTTTTCCAGCCCCCCCTGAGTGTACTTCACCTGGGTGAGGAGGCATTAAACACGGCCAATAAGCTGTGCTAAAGGGCAGTTCGAGCAATGACAGCATGACATCTGAATAAGCAATACATGACAACCCTGTGTAAACACATCTCCTTTCATGAGCCTATATTCCCAGTGACGTTAAGTGTGCGTCGGTGTCTCTCTGTGTTCCAGAGAGAGGCACCATTCACAGAGAGCTAACATTTATTCCACAGTTTGCCCCCATGCTTGATGATGGACATCCAGGCGAGTACCTACCTCAGCGTACTGCTCACAGTACAAGTGATTGTGAGGATTGGTCATCATCAGCTCCTCCAGACAAAACGCGGCTTTTCCATAGCTGTGGAAATGACAAGGGAAACAGTAAGCCGATTGATACAGCTGTGGATGTGTCATCCCTCAGCTTGCTCAACTGTGAAGCACAACATCTATGCCCAATAAATTTACAGGTATAAATTTGAATTGAAAACTACATGGGGTATGGGTCAGTTTACATGTGACAGACTTATAGCCTATGTTGCGTAGATCTGTAAAGATCTACCACATGACATAAAGTTTATTTAAAGGCTTACAGGAAAGGTTACTCAGTCCAGACAGCTGGCAAAGGTAAAAGCCTATCTAGTGTGGCGATTCTCCCTCCTTTGGGGACATTGAGGATCAATCTTGTCCGTCTGTGTGTTTTTTCAGCCTTTAATGTGTAGTTAACTACCTTCCTGAGGTCAGAACTACAGTAAGAGCTGGCACACTGTGCCTATACTCAGATGAGATCACTTCTCAGCAGCAGACTGCTGAGCTGTTGACCTCACACTAATCTGCTGCCACTCCACTTCTAATACACAGTTTCCCCTTCACAGTACCAGGCCAAGATGAGCTAAGATACAGTATATCATTGAAACACAAAGCCATAAAATCTCTATACACCTAACAAAACAGAAGCCAACGCACACAGATCAAGGCAGAAGCAGACCAACCAACAGAAAATGCAGCTACACTGGCCGTCTATCAACACAGTCAAACTAATTGAAAGTCCTGATCATTTTCTTGTTGCCATGCTTTCACTTGTTGAGCAGGATTTTTTGTTTTTCTTCTGCAAAATTTTAAATGTTTCTGAACAAACAATATCAGCTAAAAGAACGACCAAAAGACCCCAGCTAGCATCAACAGGCTTCTATAGATAGGTGTTTTTTTTCACTGCTTGTGAGCAATGAGGGACATGCTAAGTTGCTAGGAGTTTTTTGCAGGAACCAAATGATCAAAATGCTGCCTGCCACAACACGAAGAACCTCTCAGTCTATTTAAAGTCTGCCATGGTAACTGAAAGATTAACAGCATAGGAGGGGAAAGGAAGGTGCGGACAGAGAAAGAAAGAAATAAACAGGGGGAAGGGGCTGAGTAGAGGGGGAGATCAGAGGGCTTGGATGGTTGGGGGCTGCTTACAATTACCACTTCCTCTCCATAAAGACTTTCAGATGTGCTCGTGCAGTGGCCGTGGCCTGCAACAGAGCTCGCTCCATCAGCCATCAACTAGAATCTTGTACCAGAGCCAGACCCTTACCTCTCCTGCTCTTCCTCCAAGCCATCTAACCCCACCATCACCGGGCCACTCTCTATGGCTGCTCCTAAGCTCACTCTTTACCACAGCTCTTGAGTAAGGTTGTAGCCACCATCATGTGCGAGACTGTAAGAATCGTATTTGTTTCTCTTGGAGGTTAGTAAAACCATCAGCAGTGGCTTTCCCCCATTTCATTACCACATTCTGACTGCATATAAGACAAAAATGGATTCAGACTGTCTAAAGTATGTTTGAAAAAATTATTACTATTTATCCTGTAATTTTGGATGACCAGTCCAATTTTGTTGAACAGTCTCATAAGCTGGGTCAGAAGAATGAGAGCCAACAGCAGATTCTCACAGTGGCTCCATACTTGCAAACAGACAAAATAATCTCCAGTCTAAACACTCTTGGCATAAGGACTGCTTTAACAGTGTCAACACAGAGGCTATTAAGTACATTTTTAATGTGTTAACACTGATGCCCAATGCAACCCTAACAACGTAACAATGGCAGTGCAGAAACACACTGCTTTGTTTATTTTTAGCTCCCAGGGTGTTGTGCAGTGAGGGGAGGAGAGTTTATTTCTCTTGCTTGCTTCTCCATCAGCCTCTGTTTTCTCTGGCTGGGTGGGGAGGGGGGGGGGGGGGTGCCACCACCTTCTCCTGGGAATTTCACAGCAAGTGTTCTCTGTCTCTGCCTCCCGCTCTATCCCTCTGGAAAAGAGTGGCGATAATGCCGGGCTATCCGGAAGAGGAGGAGGAGGGGAAACAGGGAGTTTGTAACCCAAAATAAAGAAAACAAAGAAAAGAAATTGACACGCCTGTAGATAAGGGGCTGTGGGAGTGAATGGTGTGATATTAGAAGTGTTGGGATAAGCTGGGAGATAATCCGCTCACCCCTGGATTTCCTCTGACTACTACAGCAATAAAGCCTCCCAGACAAAAGCATGAAATATCCAATAAGTAGCCTTCTCACCGTGCTACACATTCCTGCTGCCACTGCCTTCGTACCAGAGCAACCGAGCAACCAGAGCGGTGCGTGCCCACACACACGTACATACATCCAAAACCATAGTTCAACTACAGACACTG
Organism: Toxotes lorentzi; assembly: GCA_037833715.1. Classification (NCBI taxonomy): domain Eukaryota; kingdom Metazoa; phylum Chordata; class Actinopteri; family Toxotidae; genus Toxotes; species Toxotes lorentzi. Next base: position 19,513,824 of record JBBMJY010000025.1, on the reverse strand, counting down.
CTTCAGCAACTTCTGAGCCCCAGACAATTAAGGAGGGATAAAAGGTGACACAAACAAAATTATTTTTTTTCTTACAATGCTCTTGTCTGTCTGACAATTCTCCTTAGCAACTGAGATATCAGTGGGAGGCCAGGGAGTCTTTCTGCTCTCATATGCTGGAGAGGAGACTTAAGACTGAAATCCTATTAAACTACTCTTATGTGACAGACAAGGACAGGGCTCCATTCAGACCCCTGGCTGAGTTTGGCATCTCACTGCCTTCTATTGTGGCCATCCAACAGGCCTCTGGAGATCAAGCCATCTAAACTGAAACTCTGTTAAACTGACAGATGCGCTCTGAATATATGGAGGCTTTACTGGACACAGATTACTAGTTTCTAAGGCACTTTTTATATAACAAACATTTGTCATTAAAGGAATAGTTCACACTAAAATAACAACCTGACTCACAGAAACACACAGCAGATCCACCAAGAACATTATCTATGATATGAATTTAGCTACGCTACGGATGTTCAGACCTATTCCTTGTTTATTTTTTATCTTTTTGCTTCTACGAGAAACAAATTCATATTCAGATCAGTTGTTCTGGTGAAGCCGAGCATAATGATGCCGTGCTAATTTGTTTTAACTGATATAAGGAAAAGGACTCAGGTTTCTTCTTTGGCTTAACTATTTAAATAAAGGGTGTGTGGAGATTAAACAGAACATTGCCTAGGCTAAAAATACTGCTCATGTCCTGCATTTCCTAAATGTCACTTTTCCTCATAACAGCATTTTAATGAAGCTTTAAAAATCATACTTCCTGTCCTTTGTTTATGGTGATGAATAACTCCTCTTGCTAAACGCCATTAGGAAATGAAAAGTAATTCATCCTTGGGCTTTAGCCTAACTGATTTTAAGATTTTTATTTAAAAATGTGTTTACTCATGTTCGTTGATGTAGAGCTCTGATAACTCATGCCACGCTTCTTGGTCCCCAACAAACCTGTAAACACAAAATGACAATAAATTGTCTTCCTCAAACACGGTACCATAAAGTCTTTACAGTAATTTAAAACAGGGACTGCGTTTGTAACACAGTAAGGTAAAACAAAAAAAGCAAGTATAATATTACTTATTACAATAGTAATAATGACAGTCATCCAACTTTCGAGGTAGGTGGAAACAGGTTTCTGGCGTTTCATGCACAGGTTGTACCAGCACAGTTGAAAGCAGACTCAGTTTTTAATTAAAATAAAAGCCAGGGGAGGCTGGGGGGGGGGTGCCTGACCCTTTTCCCATCTTATAGAAACACTTACTGCTCCAGATACTCGTTGAGCTCCCGGATGGCTTCAGCACTCTTCCCCTGGGCCTTCAGTATGGAGATCTTACGCTTCCTTGCTGCCTGTAGAGCAGAGAGTAAACAGGATTAGGAACTCAGCTCCTCCAGTGTTTGTCTGAAAGGGGTGGTTAGAGGATGAGTGAGTGTAAGAGTTGTGAGTTTAAGAGTCGACACTGGTGTGTTTTCAGTGTACCCCAATCCTGCTCCAAGTTCACCTATGAGAGCAAATCATTTTATGACAATCTATAAAATGAATTATAGATTAATTATAGATAAATCCTACAGAGTTTATGATAAAATCTGTAAAATGAATCAGCACTTTAGTGCATTATTACAACAGCTGTGAAAATGTAAGGACAAAAGGCATAGATACTTTTTACATGAAGTTAACTTAGTTTATTTGTACTAGTGTAGCACCTATTCAACATGTGCCTGTTGATAAGGGCTGATTGCTTTGCCTGCAGGTTTCTTGAGAGCAACAACTTCATACTCGACACTGCACTTGTTTGGGTCCTCAGCAATACACCCACGAAGCCTGAGGTCACTCAGATGAGCGGTTGTTGGGAAAATTGAAATCCAGACAGACAGAAAGGCAGAGATTCCTCCATTAAGTTAGATTATCACGGGGAAATTTAAATGAATCTAAGCCTACCAAGACATAAATGGAGATAGTTAGTGGCCATGTCCAACAGGAGATGGACACACACATTATGAGTCAATGTTTGGGAGCTGGAATGAGCTCAGTGGCTCAGATAAAGTGGTGACTCATCCTCTAACCAAGTGGGGAAAATGGCACACTCCCCCAAACCCCAACGCCTGTCTTCCTGCCGGCACGGCACGCATCTAGCGCTGCACCAGCCCAACTGACATCAGCTGAAAATTGCTTTCCGCTTCGTTTTGATGTTGAAGTGACCTTAAGGTGGATTAGATTCTCATCAATCTGAATTAGAAAGTATTACTCCTGCTGCTTTGACTTTTACTCCCCCCTAGTCCCCCTCTCTCTTTTGGTAGTAAGTGAAAACCTTAAGAGGAGGCTGCCACTCCATTAGAAATGCACTACCCTGCCACAATTTTATTTATGGACTGGCACTTGATTGAGTGGGGCTTCCTCTTCTATACTCATAACCAAAGCTATTGAGGGCTGTGTATGAGTCATGTCGCGGGGGCTGTAAATTTGGGCGCGTTCTGACACTTCCATCGTAAGAAATCCACTTATCCATCAAGCTGGGACAGGGACCTGCAGAGACACTGCGGCCTAAACTGACAGGCAATATTTTAACCTCAATGTGAAAAACAACCACTCTAACATCAACAGTAATGATTTCTACCTACGGCACAACGTATCTTATTCCCAAACACACTGCACAGATCTGAAAAAGTATATAAAAGAGCAACATGAGAGAAAATTATTAAAATATATTATAAAGTTGTCAAGCAACGGGGAGCAGTGAAAGGTCAACCCATTATTTCCTCTTTTATGTACTCTGACTGTAAAACAAAGATCACACCATTTTATATCCAGCACATTTCACCAGAACGTGGTGCTATGTGAGATTCAGGAATTTATACTCACTTCAGACTAAATTACAAGCATGTGGGATCTTTCCTCATCCAATACCAAAAAAGGGGAACCAGAAAAAAAAATAGAATAAAACAAACACTGCAGTGATGTTGAATGTGGATTTTTGCACTTGTGCGCTCCCGCCATCACCACACTCACCTCTTCTCTCACAGATTTTTTTTTTTTTTCCCAGATAAAGAACCACTTGGGACTCAAAGGAACATATGGAAGTTGGTAGTCCAGAGAGTCACACAGCACTTTATTAAACTAGAAGCAATTCCAAACCACTCCTCTCTCTCCTTCTTTCTCTAACTAACGATCTAGAAAAACCTGGCAGTGGTCTGATCCCTCTGTTGTCGTGATTCTTTTTTAATTAGCGCTCTGAGGAGACCTTAGGATTATTTACATCACCCCTGGCTCTTTGCTCCGACCTACCACAACCTTCCTTTATAATAAGAAACATCACAACAAGGGTGGCACACCTAGCACACTCTACATACCTGAAACAGGATGAAAGAAAAATGAAGGGAAGCCAAAGAGCCAAAGTCTTCACTAGACAAATATATTTTATGATGCTGTTACAAGTTTGTTTATATCGTTACACTGTAGAAATGAAAGTATATATCTTCAAATATGATCCCTTACAAAACATGTTTTGTTTTTTTATTTGTCAAACTCTTCTATTATTTTTGTGAATATACTTTGCATGTATGTGATCAAAAACTTCTTAATTGAGGCACTGACCCACAGAAATATAATCTCGTCCTCCAGTGAATGTGTAATTGCATATGATTGTGGGTCAACCTCAGGAGTCGTCCATGTGACCTCAGTAGCTTATTTAAGAAATACTAGCTTTTTATATTGAACAATTTTGGGTGAAATGAGAGCATTGGAATTCAGTATTAACGCTGTCACAGAGACCATTCGGTGTTAAATAAATAATACACTGGTACATCGTTGTATGCAAATGTTGTGGGCACTGCACAATCTCAAATACTCACAAGGAGAAATGAAAAGGTGGAAAAGAAATGCATTTATGCACTCACACAAGAATTTTGCCAGATCATTGCTGTAGGTATTGGAACATAGCGAGCAATGGAAGGGCTAAGAGTTTGAAACATTTTTTGGACACCGCCATGGCAAAAAAACCTTGAGCAATTTTTGTTGATTCAACAATTTTGGTTAATGGGTACCACATCTATTCCACAGCCTGTAATTACAACAGCTCAGTTTCCAATCTCTGCTTCGCATGCTGGGATGCCTCGCAAGTCTTCCTTGTGGTCGCCAATTTTCCGCCATTTCTCAGGCCCATCCCTTGCCCAATTCTTAAGAGCGTGCTGGAGAACATGCAGGGAGGAGATAGCCCTCGCTGCAAAACAGGTGACCTAAACCATCTCATCATATCATCACTCCACCCAAATCGTCCAGGACAAGGATTGTGGGAAAAGGGTTTAAGGTTAACATCCCAGGAACAGAGAACCTATTTTGCTGCTTTGTTCCATTCCCGGCCCCAGGTTTGACTGACAGCCTAGGATCGCTAGGGTGGCAGCACCCAACATTCAGAGACCAGGAAACCGACCGTTCCCTTTCCGAGGATGTCCCTGGAATCCTCAGAAGATCTGTGCCGTGCCGGGGAGGTGTCCTGGGATTCACTGAAATTACTACTCCCGCTGTCAAAACAATGGATGAATACGAAGCAATTTGTTGGAGATTACGGCAATTACTTAAACATAAATTTGCTGGAACAACTCCCACTATGTATATAAAAATGACAGTGCTACAAGAAAATAATGTGATTTGTGGCTTTTAGTCCAATCTTGTCTTGATCAGCATGAGTGGGACAAGATATTTTCAGATTATTCACTGCAACCATCCAAAGGTTATTTTCCTGTCAGACATGGCAAGGAACAAGCCCCGAGCATAATTTAGGAAAGTAGACTATCACTAAACACAAATGTCTCTGCCAGTCATTGCTGTTTTTAGCGTTGCCAGAGACTGAGAAATGATGCTGGTTGGTAGTCCTTTAGACTTAGATAAACTTTAAAGATCCACAGGGGAAATTGTTTGATCACAGTAGCTCAGTTACACACAAGAAAAATAAGTCTAAGATAGCTGTAAGCCAAAAATATAAATAAAATTTTGTAAACTTTAGTTGCTGTACGCCATTTGTTTTAGCCAGCATCAGCATCATAGGACATATTTGCTGGACGAAATCAAAAATAACAAAAACTAATTTGAATTTTACTCCTGCCCTCTAAGACTAAATGTTGAGAATAGACACATTCACAACAGATACACAGTTTTGTTGCGAAATCCAGCCTATACCTTGCCCTAAAAGCAAAGTGTATCCTGCGACATGTGCACTTTAAACTGAAATATAACTGAAGGGACTGGCCCATGAAAACAGTGCTGTCCCTTGTTTTAAAGCCTGACTTGCCAATCTGACTTGCAAACTTCCAACAGCAACAAAATCATAAAATAAACAAAGATGGTCTTGACAAAGTGAAATTGGGAGTGAGAGAGAGCATGGTGGGAGGGAGCAGCTGTGGCTATTCACAGGGCAAGACGAAGATGAAGAGGCTGTGCCTCTGTGTGAGGGTGGGGTGCATCAGAGCAAGATATGGATTATTAGTGTTTTCAGTAAGGCTTTTATTTGTTTAAAGCAGACAGCTGACGACATGAAGAATATTCACACGGCATCGAAAGCACAAATGTCTATGCTGCGTCTCTTGCAAACTGCAAGCTGAAAGAAAATATTTAATACATCTAAGGCAATCCATATGTCAGCATGGTACAGGAAACTTGTTGAACATCTCTGGGGCGAAGGGGAGGGGTACAGCCAAAATAAATAAGGTCATGGTTTCTTTTGAAAACCCTTTAAAAGATTTATTTTCTTGCGTGGCCACATGTCCTTATGGAAACAATTTACAGCAGGTACATTATGTTTTGAGTTGGTGGTGTGGGACTGGCAGAACACTGGCTAGACATGCTTCTGCAAGTCATTTCACAGCGATGAAGAGTAAACTGAGAGGAGAAGATAACATGGAGAGAGATTAAGAGGAGTTAGGGTTATTCAGGGATTGTCTGCGTTAACTTCTCAGCCCAACCAACAGCAGACTTTGCACCTGAAGCCAGTAGACGACAATGGGGAAGGTGAGACAGGAGCTCAATCCTGTTCGCCTAGGGTGGGGGTCTGAAAAGTAAATCAGCATCTTCAAAGGCTAGACCCTTATTTATGCTTTACTTCCACCAAACATGTCTGCCACTGACTAAGGCCATGAATCACCCCCCTCCCCCCTATCACACACACACTCAATAGTGTGGGTGATCAGCACTGTGGTTGAGGTCAGAGAGGCCAAGGGGAGTTTAACTTAGCAAACTCACACCACTAACACCAAAGTGCTTGGGCAGATTTAAAGCCCTCCAAAAAGCTGAGACCACAAAGTGAAGCAAAGTAGAACGCTAAGCAGAGGGATTTTTTCCCTTTACCCTTTCTCCCCCTGTTTCTCAGTCTTACCGTGTTGGTGGGGTCGTCTTGAAGAATGCTATCATAGTGCTTGTTGGCCTCGTCGTACCTTCAGAGAGAGAGAGAGAGAGAGAAGAATACCCATTTGCTTTTTTTTTTTTTTTTCAACAGATCCCAATCCCCAGTCGGGTAAAATTAGGTGGTGCAGAAATCAAACAGAGTTCAAGGTAATCGAGTTTCTGTACACAGCGTGGCAGGTTCCTATGATTACAGCCAGGCTGTGCAGAAATCAGTGGTGATCTAAAGGAAGAAATAAACACTCATTTAAGTTAAGGTTGCTGGTTACACAGCCAACATTGTGAGAAGCTTATATCACTTCACAATGAGTCATGAAATCAATACAAACAGAGAGCGCTGTTTTGAAGACTGGTTTGTATTTTCATTTGATTGGATCCAGTTTGATTCACCTTAAACAAAATTAAATTGCTGCTTTTACATCTGTCCAGATCTGCAGCTAAGTTGTTGGTTCAGTTGTCTGTCTCTTGGCCCATACATAATACAACAACACACACATATGAACCTGATAAGCAACAATATCCAACACAGCCAAGTTCAAACTGTTGGACTGAGCCCACATGATTCTGTTTAAAGGGGAAATTTATGAGCTGTAAATATCAAATCATACAGTAAGGAAATCTGGGAATAGGAGGCATGTGCACTTCACTAGTTATGTCAAATCAAGAGTTGAAGGATGATTTTTCAACTTTTTTTTCTATTACGGGGCAATCTGCAACGCTGACGTTTCAGTGGCCAAAGGCGGGGTTCGGTGATCAGAGACTGCCCTGCCCATAGCCTGAAACAGACAGAAGCAACTCTGGTTTCCATTAGCACTGAGCAGCCCCACTTCCAGCGCTGCCGCTTCCCTCACATTCACTTTATTACTCAGCCACACTTTGGGAGATTTCAGATGGCACCAGGCAACCACTCACGAGCCACTTTGATTTGCTTTATTTATTTAGGAACCAAGTGTGTGTGTGTGTGCGTGCATGTGTGAAGGGGAAGGGTCTTGCTGTTTGAAGCTCTGTCATTCAAGTCTGCTGCCAATTAGATCCCAGTGTGCCGTTTATTTAATCTGACAGTGCCGAAGCAATCACTCTCAATTATCACATAAACTCTGACATAACCGATAAACCAGCAATGGTGATCCGGGTGGGGAACGTGAGTGAGGTAGTAAACAGATTAAATTACCCTTACTTCAGCTCAGTGCAGACTAAAATACCCCCTGTTTATCTTACTTGCTCACACTCGCCATCCTGCTTACTTTTTTTATAAGCTGCAGATTCAAAAATAAAACACAAAGGGGGGCAAAGTTGAGATTATGGTGACATGTCAATATTTGCAGGGCCAAGACATACTCTATGCATGGACACAAAAACAAGACGGGAAAAAAAAATTTAAATAAGGAGGGGAGAGAGAGGAAAAAACACAGAGATGAGGAGTAACAAAATAAGAAAACAACGAAGGAATAGAAACCAGAGAAGATTGAGGGACCCCCAGAATAACAGTGGGATCCAACCACTTCCTTCCCGGGAATCCCTAACTCTCTCTGTTCCCCTATTCTCCAAAGGAATGCTGGGTGATCCAACATAAACACACCCTACCCCGCACACATACTGTACTGTACTTAAACACACACCCAGACCAGTGTACCACTTAAGATCCGCTAACAGTTTCTCGACCCCAAGCCTCCAAAAGTACCATACATAAGAGTGTGCTTTTTTTTTCCTCCTCTCCCTCTCCCTCCCTCTCTTTCTCTGGAACTTTTGGTATCCAATGCTTACCTTTCCAAAGCTTCCAGCCTCATGCCTGATAATCGCTTCACTCTGTGGCTATCTGGAAACTGCTTCCTCAGTTCCTGTAGACAGGTCTGTAAGGATGTGGGCAGAGGAGAGAGAGGGAGAGACAGAGAACAATTATAGTTGGCTGTAACTAAACTTTATGTTACACTCTTGCTCTCACACACTTACTTATACAGATACTCATGATTTTCCAACACAGGCCACCTTTCTTAAAAATGTCAGATTCTGCTTATGTTTCAGCTAAACAAACCTAACACAGTGGTTTAAAAACAGACTGTCAAAACACCGCCGTCACAGTCCTAGATGTGAAAATCTGCTCTCTCTGCTCTCTCTCTGTGTTACCATTTGGGAAGATTATAAAAAGGAGAGTGAGGATGCTCCCTTCCTCTTTTTCTTCTTCCTCGACACAGAGCTTTAATTTGTTTGATCACACAGTAGTGAAAGAGGTGAGGAATGGTTGTAATCACATTCAGCATTATCCTGAATGAGATGGAAAAGTCTGCAGTGTGATCTGAATCGTTTGCGCTATCCATCAGCTGAAGTCTGGTCCTTCTGCTTTTTTTAAAGTCTGGCAGCAGGACCAAAAGGATAGCCAACAGACAACTATTTCTAATGACTGAGTTCTGCCTTCTCTGTACTCAATGAGTCATTCTTTTTGCCAAAGGAGTCGTCACTTCCATACTGATGAACCATTTCAATTAGTATGACCTCTTGTCTTTGTCTATTCCCGTGCAGATTTGACCCGTTTCAGAACTATGAACATTTCAGAAAGTGAACTCAGAAATATCACATTAAGCTTTAGGATGGCAAATAAATTCTGAGGGAAAAAAGCAGCTGAACTCCATCAATGATGGCCAAGTTCAGCTAACACTTGAAGCATGCTTCTCCTCTCATTTGCTACACCCTCTAATTCCAACTCTCAGCAAATTGTTTTTCCAAACTACAGACAGAGTAATACCATTTGGCCAAATAAAAATCAGATTTTCACATTTGGCAGAGCGGGTGCTGCAAAATAGGAATGGCTGTGAGAGAGTGAACGATTGCTTTAGAAGCTCCTGGGTGTGTGAGGAAGCGCGGTAAAAACGTACCAGAGCCAAGTCATCCCGACTGCAGTCCAGCGCTGCAATCATCACCTGCTCATAAATAATCCATACTGGGCAGAAGAGACACAGACAAAGAAGACTGTGTTAACGCCCTTTCCATTCCACTGTCTGGTGTAACATGAATACATGATGTATTGAATTGTACAAACCTAGAGTGTGTCCTCAACAGCTGCACATCATGTTTTTTATGTTTTTTTTTGTTTTTTTTTACACGCACAAACAAGCTTGCATGTTGTGAATCAACAGCATAAGAGTTCAAAGAACTTTCCCAATTCATTTTAATATGTAATGCTACATTTACTACTTTCTGCCTGGCAAATAGTAAAGATAATGTTACTTGTTTAAAACCATACATTAATTTAAAACTTGGACAGCACTGCAATAATAACAATCATAAATGCAAGAACATTGTGTAACATGCAACGCCCTTATGGAAGGCTTTACGATTGTGTTCTTTATTTGCCAGCAGTGAGTCGGTAATAAATAACTAATTCAATTTCAGTAATGATGTTGCATTTAAGGAAATGAAGTGTAACAATATTAAGGCTGTTACATTGGTTATGATCAGCTCTCAATTTCCACCCATAATTAACTTTCCTCATTATTAGATGAGATGTACACACTCTGTAGCCTTATGGATGAGACCCTGAAAAGGGGCTCTTCAATGGTATGAGAGGAAAAAAAGACAGAGTCACAAACTGGGTGGTTAAATAAGACCTGAGCTAATTTTTTTTTAGTAAAAAATGCTGCTAACATTTTTTAAAAACACTGCTGATGTAGGGTGAAACCAAAGCAGCTGAACTAATATTTGTCTGTCATCCCCCACTCTGTGACTGTGACTGTGTTAACAGTTACTGTAGTTCAATGCCAGAACAGGTTTTAAAAGCTAAATGTGATTGGGGTTAGCAACGTAAAGTAAGTGTTTTCACTACAAACAAAAAAATGTGTATGTACCAGTTTCTACATAAACACAATATGAAATGAACGTGATCAGTGAGTGACGTTTACATATAGGTTCTAAATATGGCACTTTTCACCACAAAGAAAATTTTTGAATGCATGTTTACATAACAGTGAATTACTCTTGGAAGGTGATTAAATCTTAATCCTCAGAGTCCTCCAGTAGCTCTGACAATAGTCATTTAATAAAAAAATATACTTTTGCACATCCCAGAAGTTTGGCTTTTTAATATAAATGGGCCAGATAAAGTCACTGTCTTGACATGACACAGTGATACCGAGCTGAACATTTTGTTTTGGAGTGGTTGTCGTTGGTCATATCATCAGCTGTACAAATGTTAGACACCTCTGCTTTAATCACGTTCTACTCCGAGATGCTTGAGATTTCTTTTGTGTAGAGACCTTATGGTCGAGTATTGTCAAACGTGCTTTTTAGATACATAAAAACACTCTAAAAATTTCAGCCTATTTATATACTTGCAGAGCAAGGCATGTTGAGCACCATTATTAACAACACAACCATTCCTTTAACATATTTCACTTAGTGGTTAGCTACAAAAAAAAAATTTAATGTTTACTGAAATACTTTTTCGTTTAGTCAACTGTAACATTATAACACACTGACTAATAGCCTGGCTACGGGAGCCAATTAATGGAATTAATAAAACATGTTAGACAGGCAGCTTTGACAGGCAAATGGGACACGTTCAGCCAAATGAACACCCCTGTTAATTGAAAAGAAAAATAAAACCCAACACCACCCAAAAACTGGCAGGTTATGCCAAAACAAACAAATGCCTAAAGTTTTTCATGACTTTAATGATGCCAGCTCTTGTTCTGATAATTGCCATCCCATTTCACAGCCAATTTAAGAGTTGGTTTCAATAAAACCATGGCATGTTAAGTGTTTATCCGCCTCTTTTAAGGACTGTATGAATCATAACGACTGGGGAAAAGGGAGAGTTTTATGGGGTAAAGCAGCAAAAGACAGCTCTATTATAGAGGAAACCATGACCTTTGATATGTTTATGGTAGGTAAAACTCACTGCTGCTTCAAATGTAAAATCTGAAGAAAACAACAATATACTGTATTCAGTGCATTACTAGGCAACAGTCTATGAGTACAATACACCTTTCACACCATTGGACTTGTCTTGTTACTGTTTTGTCAAATGTATCCCTGCTTACTGTCTGGAATATAGTTATGTTTAAAAGTTATTTTCTCCTTTACTGATAATCTGATTATCTTTTGTGAAGTTGTCTACTCATTCCCTGTGTGACTAAGCCAAGATAAATGAAAATATTCACCTGTCTCCATTCATCCTTGTGCAGCTTAAGTATTCTACCTTTTCCCCTCAAATCTCCTAATCATCTGTTTTATGTATCTGACCAGCTATTTCTAGATTTGGCTTTTTAGCCATGACTCTGTCTATCTGTGCTTTCCACATCACAGGAAACCTTAGATTCTGTTCAGACACTGATCCAAAAGAAAAATATATACCACAAAAGAAAGGAGAGAAGAAAAGTAGAAAGAAGAAAATCACCCACTTAGATCAATCACAACTCACACAGCTGTACAGACGAACCCACAGTCAGTAACATTAGCCAGACTGTTTTTACACAGGAACATTCAGTAGATTTGCACTCTACAAAGCAAAAGATCCTCATTCAAAATTGTTTTTAGATTTTGAACACAACTGGAGGCTGTACTTAAATTGTACTCTGATAATGAGAGCTGCCAAGGTGACAAGATGTCCACTGTGCTTTTACCAAAAGCACAGTGGACATCTGTCTAGCGTGTGTTTGTCAAAGGCCAGAATTTCCTCAGCTGCAGTGAGTTTACATTTATCTATTTTAATGTTATAAAACAAACTAAAAACTGGTGTACAAAGAGGCATTTTCAACTTGTAGACTAATATGGACTAATGGTCCATTTCAAAATAACAATGCACATCATAGTCTATGTTGTCCAACACCTCAGTGTTCTCTGAAACAATGTACAATTATGTACTAATTTATTTGATCTTGGCAAACTTACTGTCATCTCCCAGTTTTGACGCGTGTTCGCTGATGAGCTCTTCACCGACATCCACTATTTGTTCACTATTTCTGCAGTTATCTTCTCTCCATTTGCGCAGCTTGTCTCTCATCTCTGTGGACAAAGATATTAAATCATAAGGGCATACGTAGTCTCATCGACACAATGTGTCCAGTCTGATCCTTTGACACTGGGATTGTGAGATACACAATTTGAGCGTGTGAAAAATAAGACATATGAAGCTGTACTGTAATGTGCATCTACATCTGAACTGGTGTGGACAAAGGTTACTGGGTCTGTCCAGATTCAATTCATATTTTCATATCTTTTTATATTTTCATATATACGCATCGCAGAGAGGTAAGTACAAGTTCTAACCGCTTACGATTCGATTACGTTTCTGATACTAGTACACTCGGAAGTGCACAAGAAATGGCTCTAACATTATCATTTTTATTCTTATTATTATTACTGCGTTATATTACTTTTGCGGAACCAGAAATCTATTTAGATGCAGCTACAGCTAATGTAAGTCCATCACCGGCTTAAGTTGTACATTCCTGCTCTACATTAAATGCTTCTGTAACACCATCAATAACTACGTTAAAATGTCGGCTACTGAGCTGATATGGATCTACTGTATGGATGAACACGATACGTTAGCTGATAGTGCTAACTAGCATTAGCTGAGCACTTAACGTTGACCTGGTAGCTTGTATTTTCAGTCGCTGACAGCGACGACTCTCCCACAGTCTCACACACGGAGAGAGCGACAGGTGCACTCAGGAACGGAAATGCGCGTCTCATCGACACTTGAGGAGAATCTATTTTATCTTTAGTCTTACCTTCCCAACCCACATCGTACATTTCTGATACCGACGCCATCTTTTTTCTTTTGACAACATACGCCGTGCGCTTACGTCACGGACTTGCCAGCTGTGGGCGTTGCTTAAAGACATGGTAGTAGTAACACTACTACTACTAATACTACTACTTCTACTACTAATAATAATACTACTACTTCTACTACTACTAATAATAATAATAAGAAGAAGAAGAATAGCAATATATTTTGCAGTTATTAATAGTAGTTTGTGAACATGGCGTTTTTGTGTATTAAAGTAATGGGATAAGTTTATTTAATGGGATAAGTTCATTTACAAGAAGTTCATTTAAAAATCTTAAATATTTACATCCACAGCATCACTTAATGTTTTCTCCATGCCTTGCATTTAGGTTTATTTAAGGCTTGTAATTTTCACTTTGAAAACCAAATTGCTCATGCTCTGGTTTAGTCACAGGGCAAATGTGATTTCAGTATACTGTAAGTCTACACTACCATTGCACTGTTTTGCAGTCAGCAATATGCAGCATGATGGTTAGTAGGCTACAGCAGACATTTGCAATCCAGATGATGTCGTTCTCATGCTCCATTTCCATTTTTATACAATTCCCCTCTTAAGTATTGGGTATGAGAGTCAGCTGAGTCTAGAATCTATCACTTTGCCCTGAAAAAATGAAATGTGCTTTCCAAGCACGGCTACCATTTTATCCTGATTTCCCTCAGGAGCCTCTGTGAATCTCATCCCCACGCTGCGTATGCTTGCTTACACACTTCTCTCTTTACCACATTACACACTTGTTGATGTGGACTCAGCATAAACTTGGTTACAGAGACATTTCACAGAACTGATGTCATATCCAGTGCCGCTTGCTGCACATACAGTAGCCTACTGTTATGCATACTTTTCTGATGTTCTATTGTGAAAGGGCCACAAAGAGATGTTTTCTTTCTAAAGGACGCTGACAGTGTAAAAAGCCCAGCATCATCAGTAGGCCTAATGGGCAAGTGCAAGTGCACAAGAGAACGATGAAATGTCGTCGTCTCTTTCAGGAATACAAATAATATCACTGTGTACAGTTTGAGTTACGCTAAGATTTGGCGATCTGTGCTCTTGTAATTTTCAAGTCTGCACATGGCAGTCAGTTGATATGTGGTTGGGTTTTTGTTGGAACATGAAATACCAGAGAAACCACATTAAAACAATCATACACTGTCCTCTGGGGTAGAGGGCTTCCCCTGCCTGCCAAGGTGCCACTGAAGGCCAGGGCCCTAATAGTGACCTGCAATAAACACCATGCTTGGGATTTCAGGACACGTTGGTAAAAGAGTTCTGTGAACAAACTGTCTATAACTTTGAGATGCAGCTGGATGTGGTGGTGGTGAAAAAAGCCTCTTGACATAAGGCGCCTGTTTAACTTGGAGCAGCTTTCTTGTACAGAAATGTCACAATATGGGAGATCAGTTGCAGCCATCTGAAAACCCAAATTGTACTACTTGACTGGTGCTTACGTAGGTTTCCATGCTCTGGAAGCCCCCACATATGGCACACGGGACAAGCATATATATATATTTTCCTTTTCAGTCTCCGTGTATGAAGAAAAAAAAAGAAATATTCCAGTAGAAACACTTCACAGGCATTATATTTTGATTTCTGACAGAAGCAATCACAGTTGGCAATCTCTAAAATGAACAGTTATGGACTAAAAATTGAGGTAAGGTTGAGGTGCTCTCTGTGGTTTTGAAATAGTTCCTGTTCCATCTAGATTTCTTTTTCGTTGGTGTTGTACAGTGAGTTGCGGAAAATGAAGACAGATGCAATTAGCAACAATGTTTGGACTCAGCCTTCTGGAGCCGGCGGCACTGTGTTTACTTTGAAATCTGATTAGGTCCCCTGTCTGACCAAGTTGCTTTCACCTCACCGCAAATAACTCCGTACAGATGACGTCAGCATGCTTTACCTCTGATGGACTCCCTCTATTGCACCTTTGACCTCACCCATATCCTGAGTGAGAGGCCCTGAGCGGGAAATTATGACACATCACAATTAGGCTTCCTCACTCTCCTGCTCTTCTCTGTCTTGGCTTCGGTGTCAAGAACAATATTCAGCTCCTTGTTGGTGCAGCACCATGTTGGGAATTGACATTACTTACACAGTGCAAAGCCTTGGATGTATTGCTCCCCTGACACCTCATGTAGCAGTGTGATTGCTTATCGTGGACTGGAGTATTATCACATGTATTATACTATATTATGTGCTGCTGGATTGGTTTTAATAGCCAATCATCCCATTTCATTAAAGTCAAACAAGGATTTAACATTACTATTGCATGAGATTACCTCCAACAGAAATCAGCACAGACTGTAGGTGATATGCCACATTCATTTCCACATGAACAGATTGCTGTTCTCCTCCTGGAAGTAAAAACAAAACATTGGAAAACTTTACATTTGAGCCTAATCCTATCTAACACTCATACAATCTTATTAAAGTGAAAGATTGATCTCTAAGAGAGGATTTAGCTGTAACATAGCTATTTTGACACCTCCAAGCCAAATATTGATTTTTTTTTTCTCTGTTGTATCCAAGAATCACATCATCTTCATTCTCATTTGCAGCAGCTGGTGGAGTTCAGTCATTCCAGCAGCATTTCTTTTTGTTTCTGTCCAATTTGAAATATAAATCACTTCTACAACCTCTCAGGGGGTCTGTGTTGAGGTTTGACATTCATAGAAGTCATGGCTATTGTTCACTGGTCTTACTTTCTTTCCATTATTTCAAGAGTGGTTTTATTCAGAGGCCTCCACTTAGCTACATAAATACACACAATAGCAATTATTACAGAAATGCTAAATCCACAGGAAGAGGAATATTCAAATCCCATCCCCCGTGCAGCAGAGGCCTGTAACTAAACAGCATAATCTAGAGTTATCAGATTTCACTTTTCTTTTCTGGTAAGAATGCTCATGACCGCAAATTTGGAGATAGCGCCATGTTCTCTGTAATGTCATGTTTTCAAAGAAAATTGCAGAGGAAAAGTGAAGTTATGCATAACGGAAAGAGCAAGCATGGGAGCAGAGCTTGTGAGGGAAGGATTAGAGGGGTCAAATATTGATTGACTTCCCTGTGTGCCTTTGGTGATAGTACTAATGTGTGCGAGTACAAGTCGCTCCTTGTTTGTGCGGTGGACATGTGCTGTGCAGATGTTCTGCCATGTTCGGTGCCATTGGGTACTCGTTGTAAGTTTATGTTGTTTTCTGGCCCATAGGCCTGGTCGATAACCTTCATCCCACTGCCACTGAGTGTGACAGTGCTGAAGTCAGCACTGGATTCTGAATCAGTGTGGGCTGCTGATTTATAACCTGACATGCACTTGGAGCGAGGTGATGCATATCTTAAGAGTTTACAAAAGAATAATTGAAATTCATATGAGAGGCTGGAATTCGGATTCAGAGCAGGGATGCTTGGCTTTGCAACATCCAGCGCCGAGTCATTTGTCTTCAGATCTCATTGATTTATATTTTGACAGATATTAGAATGAGGCCAGTGGTGGGTGTCTTTGGCAGTGTCATCTCCTCTCCCTCTCTTCGATTCATTTGTTGACCAAGAAAGCCTTCAGGGAACTGGAGAGCTGAGGTTTTTCATGGAATATTTGGCCCATCACTCCAGTGCCCTTTAAGTTTATCCCATTAAGGCCGAGGAGTATTTTCTGCAAGGCAAACACATAGAATGATGGATAACTGTTTTGCATGCTGAAATGTGTCGGTGTTCCTGACAGCATCCCAGTATTGAACCAGGATATCATGTGTGGTCAA
Organism: Toxotes lorentzi; assembly: GCA_037833715.1. NCBI lineage: Eukaryota > Metazoa > Chordata > Actinopteri > Toxotidae > Toxotes > Toxotes lorentzi. The sequence goes on along the minus strand of JBBMJY010000025.1, from coordinate 19,496,857 downwards.
AGCCATCACTGCCTGCAAATGCTTTGTCCAATAAAAACACACACACACACATACTTTGATTTACAGAGACAGAAATGTTGGACGGCTGTTTATGTTTACTCCACTTTTATGGACTTTGTTTAATGTTTTGATAAGCCTTTAGCCCAAACCTCTTCATTCTCTAGCCTGGCTGGGTAGAATGGGCTGCTGCTGGGAACAAATCATTAGCTACATTCACCCTGTTGGCAGGAGGAGATTAAGAGGTTGCAGAAACATCGCCAAGTCATAGTTATGTTAGAGAGCAGACCACCATAAACGGTATCCACACAGTTGATTCTGACAAACAACAATCATAGCGAAGTAAGATTGGGCTCATCTTTTTTTCCAATAACTGTGCACAACAGCATTGCCTTTGCCTTAATGGAGTAGCTTGACATTTTGGGAAATATGCTTATTTGATTTCTTGTCAAGACTGAGAGGAGACGATTGATACTCTCATATCTGGACGCCACATATGAAACTACAGCAAGTAGCCTGTTACCTTAGCTTAGCATAAAGACTGGAAACAGAGGGAAACAACCAGGTGGCTCTGTCAAAACAAAAACAAAATCTGCCTACCAGCACCTCTAAAGACCACTAACTAACATGGTAAATCTTGTTTGTTTAATTTGTACAAAAACCAAAGAGTTAAAAGGTAAAGTTTCAGTTTTGGGCCAGACTATGTTTTTGGCCAGAACTTCCTGATTTAGATTTTATCAACAAGACTTAGGTAAGTTGTGGCTCATAGCCAAGGAACATTTGGGCACATAATCCTTTGTCAGTTTTATAATTGGGGTATTTCTAGTTGATACAGTTGTGCAACAACATACAAAGTGCAAAAGTTAGCTGTTTCTAGTCTTTATTGCTAAGCTAAGCTAACTGTCTGCCAGTCCCAGCCTCATGTTGAAAGAACCAATATGAGCGGTATCGATCTTGTCATCTAACTATCTGCAAATTCCCAAACTGTCAACCGATTTCTATAAGCATTTGGAACGTTTGGTTTGTTTCAGTTCACTAAACTGTCTCCTTCATTTTCAATACAAACTCATCTAAAGTCAGATCTAAAGTGTGTGTTATCCTGAATATGTTACAGATTGATCTGATATTATTTCCCTCCCTCCATGCTGTCTCCAGCAGCATATTTATCATATGTTTAATATTTATTCTTCAAAATATTACTAGAAAGTATCCAGTTTGAAACTGCCTGGATCCGTCCCCCAGTTTTGCTTTATTGCTTATTTCAATCACCCTGTGCCCATTTTCCCAACTCTGTGCAATTCATGGGTTTGGCTTTGCTTTTCTCTAAGGAGATGGATGAGCCCACTGGCACTGCAACTTTTAAAAAACATGGGTTGAGCACAGTTCAGGTCCTAATGTTCAGTGGTTAGGTCGTTTGGTTTCCAAATTTCAATATGTACTCTATCTGAGACTTCTTTTAGCGAATGTAAAAACTGATCAAGAGTTAGGGCTGAGCAGAACAATGATTCAAAGAGTTTGAAGTATGGATGGGATAAACTGATTCAACATATATTTGTAAGATAAACATGTTATCAGCTAAATAACATTTGTGTTGCGTCAGGAAAGAACTGAACAAAATCAGAAAGAAGGAAAGAAGGAACGAGAATTCCCCTACACATTTTTCCAAAATACCACCTCCCAAGCACCTTTTTTTTTTATGAAGATTTGCCAATTTGAAAGAAGAGAAACCAATGCAATTTGGCCCTGATATCAGTGTTTAAAATACATGATTTCTTGTCATTTTGGATTTAGCTTGTGGTATTTAACTTATCTGAGAATGCTTATTGGCTTTGCTTGCACCAGTGAAGATTTTTCCCACTACTTCCTAATTCAATATTGTGTAATAACAAGTATTATTGCCTGCACATAAAATGCAAGCACACAACTCACATTACACTGAAAATGGACAATATGGTGCACATGTGTTTGTTTCATGGTGGGACAATTACTGTGTTTTTATCATTTTGCACTAAAGTAAAACTGGAAGGACAGATTGAGGTTTTTCTTCTTGGTAAGGGACTGTACAAAAATTATTGCTAGCTTTTTCACAAAAAACCAAGACCCTCTCCAAGGTTATCAGTGCTTTTATTGTTGTCATGGTTACAATAATAAATACGCGACTAAGGTTGTGGAAAGGTTGTGGATAAAAGAAACAACGCTGACAATCAGTGATGTCTTGTGCGAATATCCTCTGTTTGATTGACCCATCCAACCACCCCAACTTCCTCCTGACGTGGACTTTTTCTCTCTATATCCTATGTCACCTGACTTCCTCCTCCCATCATAATTACTACAGTCACTAGAAGTCACCTAACAACGTAACGTAACTGTGGGTGGTAAAAAGCTGCTTACACAGATGACAGGTAAGCTTGTTTTTTTACAGCAAGACATTCTTGTTTAATTGTGAACCCCAATATAAACCTTAATATCTTATTGTAAGTTCTGGCATACACCACCAATGTACACATGAATAAATACAGAGAAAGAAGTGTTGTCCTCTGTATATGGCAAAGTGCACTTATGGGTCTTTTTTGATGTAATTATTTATGTAAATATATTGCAAAGGAAGGGTGAAATAAAATATTAATTTAGGGAAAAAAGGACTCTGACCTGCTCTCCCAAAAAAGTCAGAAGAAATTTCAATACCCTCACTTATTTGTGACCCCATTTGCCACCCTTAGAATTTTCATACAGTCCCTAACTTTAAAACGTGAACGAAAAAAGTAAGAGATATTGTAAGTGTTGTTCCTTGAGGAACAAGGCTTAAACAGCAGCTTATGCAACATGTGTATGTGTTCCATATTACATATTAAACACAACATATTTAACAATCCAAATACTTCAAGAAAATACTGAGCAGAAGTGAGGGAATAAAGGGAAAATATAAAAATACACCAGGAAAATAGGAACATGAAGGAATGCACATGAGCACTGCCTGCTCACATTAGTGAAAATAAAACCTCAACACAGAAGGTACTACCTTGTAACTTTATATTGAAAGTTGTGTTTTCTCTTTTCTTTTTAAATTTTTATTTTAAAGCAAGCTGCCACTGAGCCAGAGCTGGCTATGTCAGAAGCATCCAGTAAAACAGCAACTGGCCATGGTGAGTGGTGTCTGTTTATGACTCATTTCTACCTGCTGTCCGGCAGCAGGGAGAAGTGAGAGTGGAAGAAAGAGAGCCCAGCGGTAACAAGGGCAGAATTGTGTGAGCATACATGACAGTGCCATGCGGTTGTCAAGAAAACAAGGTAGTAGTGAAACCTATTAGAGATGGGTCATTTAGTAGCTGATATTGGCTGTTGTTGGCCGGGTATGGTCGACACATGGGCACCTTTATGAGGCAGCTGCTGAAAAGAAGGGGGAGGAAAAAGGATGGTTCAGATGCACAGTGAAGACATTCTAACCTTGTGGAAAAGTCAATTGATTGGAAATGATCTGGTTGTTTTCATTTAAGTTTAGCAGGCTGGTAAGTGGGGGTTCATCATGACTATATTTGCCCTCAAATGGTTTTAGTCTCATAAAGAAGTCACACACAGGCTTTTAAGAGACATATTGGTGGTGTCTGGAGGAAAGCCTATGTTTTCACATTCAACAAAATGTTCACTTGGATCCCTCTTTATAAATGAAATGTTTCACTGTATCAACACCACAAGGAAATTATGGGAACTTTGAAAGGTTTACAAGTCACAGTCATGCATCCTTCCCAGAAACAAAAAAAAAAAAAAAAAAAAAAACTTTTAGGGACTTTAGGTGTTTGTCAGGGAGGCATTTGATCAGTCAGTTCCAAATTCAAGCTGCAGCATGACAATGGCCCCAAACATACAGCCAGATTCATAAAGAACTATGTTCAGCAAAAAGAAACACAAGGAGTCCTGCAACAGATGGTCTGACCTCCACAGAGTCCTTATGTCAACACCATGGAGTAAGTCTGGGATTATGAAGAGACAGAAGACATTGCGGCAGCCTAAATCCACAGAGGAACTGTGGCAAGTTCTCCAAAATGCTTGGAACAACCCTACCTGTCGAGTACCTTGAATAATGGTGCACAAGACTACCAAGGAGAATTGGTTGTTATTTTCGAAAGCATCCTCACTTTAACTAAGGGTCATTAACACCACCCAGAAAATCACTGGCCATCCCCTTCCCTCCCTGAAGGACCTCTACAGCACCCGCTGTCTGAAGAGGGCATGCAGCATCTTGAGGGACTGCACACAACCAGGACACCAGGTGTTTAAGCTGCTGCCCTCTGGCAAGAGATTCAGGGCACTGAGAGCGCGAACAAACAGACTCAGGGACAGCTTTTACAACAGGGCAATAGCCCTAATCAATGCAAACACATAATCTTACTTCATCTGACTAGCCACCTTTCTGACAGCAGGTCATGTGCAATAAACAATGTTCACTGTCTTTGTACAAATTCTGTATACACTGTATATTTCTAACCTGGATATATTTATTTTATTTTATTTTACTATTTTATTCTACTTTTTCTTGTGTTTTTTTTCCTGTATATTTGGGATTCATATGTCTTCTTTTGCACTGATGTGGGACAGTACTTCAATTTCGTTGTACTTGTACAAAGTATGATTGTGCAGTGACAATAAAGATTTATCTTATCTTATCTTATCTTAATTTTAGTGCCATTTGCTATTAAGGTATGAACAAAGTCACTCACAGCATTCCATACACTGGACTGGCAATAAGCTGCACTTTATTACTTACTTACTTACTTACTGTACTTTGTGTTTATATTTTCACAAGTGTTCTTTTTTTTTTGAGTATTTGTGTTATTTATTTATAAGTGTGCCTAAAAGCCAGGTGTTTCTGCAAAATTTCGTTATGTTCGCATAATGACAATAAAGACTCTTGAATCTTGCATAAGTCATAAGATTATTAGGTCCTGAACACTGAAAAGGCAACCAGAGAGTTATTTAAACCTAGAGGATTGGCCATTAGAGACAAAAAAAAATACTAAACAAAACTTAACAGTATAAACATGCCTGCATATCTGAAAGAAATAAAATTTAGTAAAAAAAAGAATGCAGAGTGCTATAAGAGCTCTGGATAAGAGATAAAGTAAATCTATCTAACTATCAATCATTTACTAAGTGCCCTATTGCCATTACTTTATACTATATACATAATTCTATAAGCATACAAACTTCATATTAGCACTGTAAAATCAGCATCTCAAGTCTTGTTATGCTGAGCGTATGCTGAGAGTGTCGCTGATTGGTCAGTCCCTCTGAACACAGCTGCATCATACATCCGCTTCCCTTTCCCCGGAACAAAGATGGCGGAATACGACCTCACCACCAAAATTGCCCACTTTTTAGACCGTCATCTCGTTTTTCCTCTGCTGGAGTTCCTGTCTGTCAAAGAGGTACGGAATAAATGAGAATATCAACATTTCGGGTCAAATTTTTGTTGGTTTTGGGAACAATTTATGACTTTTAAACACGTGTAAATGCCACGAACGCTAAAGAGAGTCACATTTTCGGTAGCTGTGTAAAGAAACCGTACTTAACCGGAGCGGGGACGGAAATGGAGCGTGAGGCCTTCAAAATAAAAGCGGAACGACGCGTCACTTTTGATTGAAACTTTGAAACTGTCACAGTGAACAGTCACAATTAATTCCATATAAAAACTTAAGAAATTACTTCGATGTAAGCCGTAAAAATACAATTAGCATAACGATATAAAGTATTGCGCACTATGTCATGACACGAAAGAGTTCAATTAAATTTTACGATTGAAAAGTACAGTACCGGAAGTGGTGCTTTTAATTGGGATTAGCTTTACACTGGCTAACCCAGCCACGCGCTGTTTCGGATTCAGATGATCGTTGTTCGTAGGAGCGTGCTTTTCCTAAAGTTGGAGCATGGAGCTGTGCACAGATGTTGAGCGGTGCTCTCATACATGTTACTATACTGCAGGTCGACGATGTTGCTGGCCAGGGAAACACTCAGAATGGGCCTTTCTCAGGCAATGCTGATCCGTGGAAGCCGAACAAAGCGGTTCACATGCAATAGTAACACCAGAAGGATTTGCTATGTATTTTTAGGCAGCAGTTGAGAAGCATGAGCTTAATAATAGTAACACAAACCATAACCAGCATGCCATTCTGGCTTGTTCAGTACAAATATTGTGTCTGCTTTTACGCTATAAAGCTATACATATATA
>JBBMJY010000025.1:19422358-19485944 GCA_037833715.1 Toxotes lorentzi | reverse complement strand
TGTGTGTGTGTGTGTGTGTGTGTGTGTGTGTGTGTGTGTGTGTGTGTGTGTGTGTGTGTGTGTGTGTGTTTGATAGGTGGGCAGCACTTCAGTCTAAACTGATGAGCTGGAAGAAAATACAATACAAGGAGTCTGATTAAATGATTTTCAAGATAAATATTTTCTAAAATCAGATAATGCCAAAGTATGTTTTGCAGAGGAAGATAATTACAGTTCACAGAGAGCACTGGCAGAATTCTTGTTAGTGCACATGCACACTCCCTATTTCCTCTATAAACAAAATGACTTGTTGCCTGGGTTCTGGAGTTCGTGGCTTCACTCGCTTTGCCCTCAGAAATGAGTGAAAGATGAACGAGGCGGTGAGTGGAGTAGGTGCAGCTGCACTACAGGGACTGCTGCTTCTGAAAAGACTTGAAAACCTTTCAGTAGCTTTACGCAAAAAATTTAAGTCACTGTAGAGGTGTCTCATAATAATGGGATATTTTAATTTAAGTGTGAAAGTTGCCACCTCATCTTGTCAGGGTTGTGTTTTATTTAGATTGAAGGTGTTTGAAGGTTTGACTTTAAGCTTTATCATTTGGACCAGTCCAGATTAGTGGCCATGTTGAGAAACAACTTTTGATTATGTTTCAGGTGCTTTCACACATGTTTTAAGCAGCTGCTGATGTGCTGTTGACTAGATGCCGTGGCTTGTTTCCAGTCCATTCGAAGCACTGTACATCCTTGTGAATGACATAACATACTGAGGACTCAGCAACTCTGATATTCAGAATAACTGATTCCTCAACAGTTTTCAGACTTGTATAATATCCAATCACAAGTTACCATGGATCTTGAAAAAGTGGATGGAAACGCAAAAGCAGGAACACAACAGCAGTAACTACCAATGGAACCAGCAACTGGGGAGAGAAACACACTGACTTTCACAACAGTGAAGTTCTATACTTTGACGATGCAGAATGTGAACTGCACAGCGACTGTGAGACCTGTGTCCAGCAGTGCCTGGGTGGCATCAGTTGTTGTCTACTCTTAAGATTTCCTTCAAGATCATATGCTCAAGTGTGTGTCTATCCCCTTTATTTCTTGGAATAAAGGGGATAGACAAAAGTTTTTTCAGCGGAAATTTAGGAATTTTTTGACTCTTTCAGTGTAATTTCGCACCAAGTGTTAGTAAGTTCAGCTCAACCGAACATCCCATAATGACCAGTGGAATCAGCCTGCAAAGTCAGTGGTTTCCAAGTGTCACTCACTTGTTCTCTTGCTTTTGTTTCTCTTTGGTTCAACTTTTAGCTTTGCGGTAAAGCCAGGACCTAAAACCAGCCCTGAAAGAATGGGCAAGAATAAGATCAACATTTTGTCCATTCATTAGAGTGAAAAACATTAAGACCATCTTTTGTTCCTATTCTAACTGGCATTTGATACTGAACTGTATTGCCTCTTGTCTGTGGGATGTCAGTGACGCTGGCTAGTCGTGCACATACACTGTGCTGCAGTGTCCCCTCCTGAAAAACTTGGCAGTAGCTCCGTGCAGTGATGAACCCTCTTCACTACAAACAACCCTCTTAACCCAAAGCAGTTGGGTACTTCATCTGATGGGTTCTTTCACTGATCTGCTCAAATCTGTAGAAGGAAGAGTTGCATCCGAGACGAGATGACAAGTAACTGACCCAAGCTTTCCACTTCCAGCCCCTCCCCTCAAAAAAAAAAAAAAAAGGCATTAAAGAAAAGTCTTCAAAAGCTTGCAACAGATCTGTCTCACTGTTCCAGCTACAGTTGTTTATGGCTTTGCAACTCAGTCTAAATAAACCAAAATTGCTCTAATTGAGGTATGTTGTTCGAAGTCCAGCATAGAGGGGTTTTTTTTTGTTTTTACTCCTCAAATTGTTCGACCCCTCATTTTAAGTTCCAGCCAGATCGGGCTCTGTAACTAGATATCTGTTGCTTACTCTTGACAATGCAGGAGGCTTTTTAGATTGGGGGGGCGTAAGGTAGAAATGAATTTCACTAGTGGGAGGCTGTTCACTGCTCTCCCCTCTTTTCAGTGTTTTGTGGACCTCCCATCCTCACAAGCCCCATGTCTGTCTCTCCCTCCCCCGTATGGGAGAGGTGAGGTTCCATAAAGTCATTTAACGTGGGAAACCCAGTCAATTAAACGAAGGAAGCCAGCCTTGCAAAATCCATGCCTCAGGTCTTGTTACAGTGTGGCCTAGCCCGAAAAGAGCAACTTATTCATATCATCACTTAATGCAGGGATTGAATGTTAAGAATAAAGATTGAGTATCCCGTCGGATCCCCAGCACAGTAAATTTATTGTTGCTGGTCAGTCAGCGAAATGTGCCCATTTCACAAACCAATGGAAACTTAAGGTAACTGCTGGAAAAACCCAGGTATTGAAACTTTTCTAGCGTGGCCACTGGTGAAAGCCAGACAGTGTGTGTGTGTAGAAAGTGCCATAATGACCTGGAGGTCAGCCAAACGTAGCAGGCAGGGACTTCCAAGAGAGGGAAAAAAAAATAACAAACAAAACAAAACACTTCAACAGATGAAACACTGACCTTTATCCTGGCAGCGTAGCCAATTTTTTCTCTAGATGTTATAATACTGACCTCTTTTGTAACTTCTGAACTTAAAAAAAAAAAAAACTTTCATAATGAACCTGAGTCGTACTCTGTGATCAAAGAATACACCGTCTTACTGTGTTTGGGGGAATACCACAAGAGATTTTCCAAACATTTTCCCCTTACCTGCCATCGTCTCATATTATAGCAGTTTGTTGAAATGTTATCAAAGTGTAATTGGTCTTTGGCCAAGTTGAAAAGAGAAACATTTATATTTGAATAATCTTACCAATTTGTGGGGTTCTAGCGGAAACCTGTTCTTTTTTTAGTGTTTCCTCCACTCGTACGTCTGTCGTGTCTCACAGTCCCCTTCAGCGGCCGTCCATCCATGCACGGGGGTGTGTGGTTAGCATCTAGGTTTCTCTGGCCAGTCAGCAGACACCCACCCTGACTTCCTGCTTGACTCATGTCACTGCGTCTGGTGTTATCGTGAACTACTGTGGCGCAGAGTTTCCCAGGAGCCCTAGGGTGTAGTCCAATGTCCTCTGCAGAGTGATTGCGCTGCTGAGGCTCAGAGGCACTCTCAACCTGTCTTTCATTACCTGATTCTTTCTTGTTTGTTTTAGCCTGTTCTGGAAATCAGAAACAGTAGCCTGCAACATTTCTCAAAGTGATTATCTTCACAAAGATGTGTCTTGTTAGTGTCAGTTCATATTTCAGCCTAATTACCTCGTGATAACCCCCGAGTTGTCCAGAGTTACTGAAGGTAATGGAAGGAGATCATTGCAATTATCATTCTCATGACTCAAGTGGAGTTAAAATTTGCAAAAAAAAATGTTGACAAATATCACTGGAAACATCATACTTCCATTTAATGTGCATATAAAATTAACAGATTTTCAAAGATTGACTTTGGAGTCCTTTCTTCTGTTTCATACCAGGGGAATAAAAATCAGGATATCTGGACCTCTGCTGCATCAGTTTTGGCCATTATGGCACCAGCATACTAAATCACTTGATTATTATTAACTACAGACAAGTTAAATTACGTTTGAAATGTTTTCTCTAACTAGGCCCAAATTATAATTGGCACTGATTATAAGTCTATCATTGCTGATATGCAATTAGATTTGAGGACCTTCACCATTACACAATCAAGTAAGCTTCACTGCTATTAAAATGATTTAGTTCTTGCGAATTGCTCCAAACATGCCTTTACTTGATGCGGTAATTCTAAGGTCTCAAACTGTATGGCCAGCTGCAGTGCAGTGGGCATCGTATCTAAAAGTGCAGCAAATTTAGTTTTTATAAAAAGCTAAACAATCTTTCATGATCCATTTCTCTTTTTCTGTTGAGCTCCATACCCTTAGCATGACATAATTTAATCAGTTTACCCAGTATAAATAAGAAAAGTGACTGCACCGCTCAGCAGTGCCACTGAAGCCAGGCAAGTAGTGGCAAGCCTGGTCTCACAGTGTGTTGGAGGCAGATGTATAATGAGGCTCTGAATCAGCATTTGGTCTTTTAAATAATGTGGGAAAAAATGTTTTTTCCTATGTTGTAATGTTACATATTGTGTTACACATATTAGCATGTGTCCCATCTTGTCTGTTCACAAGGTCCCATCAACAGACAGGAATGCCCTGAACTCTCTGTGGGGCAAGCTGGCCTCTGAGATCCTGATGCAGAACTGGGAGGCAGCCATGGAGGACCTCACCCGCCTGAGGGAGACTATCGATAACAACGTAAATGCCCCACTTCTCAGAATTTGATACCTCATCTAGTTTCCCTTACATAGACTTCCATATTGACATTTCACTTTCAGTACAGCTCTGCTGTGGCATTTTATTCCATACCCACACGCACTCATCTGACTACTTAGGAGCTTGGATTTGAGTATGAAGTGGTTTCTCTGTTTGATTGATGGCCATTTACGAGGCAAGCACACTTAATGTCTCCTGTTTTTCTTGTGCCTTGTTGGAGAAGAGGATTGCTTCTATGTACAGTAACTGTCTCCAAATTAATTTACAATTTTTTTTCCCTTTTTTGTCTGCCTCTTCTTGGTTTCTGTTGCATCCCTTCGTCCCTCCTGCCTGCTGGGATTTGTGTCTTTGTCCTGTCCAGTCTGTCAGCTCCCCTCTCCAGTCTCTCCAGCAGAGGACATGGCTCATTCACTGGTCTCTCTTTGTGTTCTTCAACCACCCCAAGGGCAGGGACAATATCATTGAGCTCTTTCTGTATCAGCCACAGTAAGTACATTTTTAACACATTACTTTGTTTCTTGGTTTCTCTTGTTCTTTTACACCCAGAAAATTGAAAAGTCATGAGAGAATATCTGGAAGTAGTTTTAAAGATAAGATTAATCAAAGTTGTGTAGCTTAGTTCAACCTTAAATTACACTAACGAGTGTGTAGTGGTTCATTATGGTTAATGTTTTGGAAAATTCAAGCAAAAGCTGCCACTTTATACTTCTGAGAGTATAAAACTTCTCTCTTTACTTATTGGCATTATAACAGTTGTTGCTGACAAATTGTTTTTTGTCTCCAGTTGTGTTGCTGTATTGCGACCATTTGTGTGTATTTTTCTGATGTGTTGTGTGATAGGTACAGTATGTGTGTGGTTTAAGTAATTAGACTGAGCACTGCTTTGCATCTCCAAAATAATTCTTGATCCTGAAAGGATTTGGAGAAAAGGTCAGTCATTTTATAGCATGAACTTGATTTAGAGAAAACCATTTGCTTTAATAACACATTTTTGGGTGGTGGGCTTCTTCATGAACCCTGCTGGTATTTTTTAAAGTGGTTTCAGAAGTGTGTGTTTTCGTGTGGTCTGTTTACTCTCCAAGTCGAGAACGAGGCCATGTGTATTGCAGATCGGAAACTTTATACACTGTGTTAAAATTTGCACACCACCTATTTTGATGTCTTAGCTCCCTCCCCCCTGTTCTGATTGCAGGCTTGTATAATTGTACAGATGATTGGGCTCCACAGACAGTATGACAGGCGACCACAACACAGCACACTCAAATGTCTGGTTCCCTGAATTTTACTCAGTTTTTAATTTTATTGTGGATGATTAAGGAGGCCTGCCCAATAATTACTCATGAAAAGCTCACCCAACCATCTGTGTGGATAAACTGAGGTAGTTTTGTGTGCTTTGCAGTTTCACAGTCTAGAAACCTCATGTTTTCCCCACTGAGGCTTGGCTTGGCTCTTGTTTCCCATCTCTTGACCAGTACTTCCTTTGGCTGAAGTCGGTGACCAGTGGCTGGCCTTCAGCTCCACATTTGACCTCCGTTACCCCTGCAGTCAGCAGATGTTGGTCCAGAGCCTTGTTTGTGTACTACTGACAGACTGCACTGACCTCAGAGCCAATAATGCTCAGTAACTAAGTATGATACAGGTGCAAACTGGCAAAATACTACTGCAGAGTCAGTTGATTGTCTATATTACTCGTTCAGTTGTTCAACATCTTTTTCTCTTCCAGACGAGCTGTGAAATGGGACCTTTCCCTCTTCTGTGCCCCCCCCTCCCCCTCGAACAGAGGAAATTTGAACTCATACTTGATTTTTTTTTTTTTGGCTGCATGCCTCAATAGCATCTTCAGCAAACCAGTGCAGTGATTCTTGTTGCCTCAAAACTTAACTCAAACCAAAAAAAAAGAAAAACACGAAGCCTCCTAAGTGGGGGTAGAGTGAATGCCCCCCAGATATGGTACAGTGACTCACTTGCTTGCTATTGGACCCCCCCCACCCCGGAGAGTGAGTAGGTGTAAGTTAATCAGGAACACAGCATGGAGTGTTGCGGTCTTCCACGGGAGTCAAGAAACTACAAAGGGAGGGAGGAGGAGAGCTCTCCTAAAACCAGGCTGACGATGGCTTTGCCAAGCAGCCCACTCCTGTTTTTAGACTCGACATCACAACTGCCACAGGTCCCCCGTCCCTTTAATTGTTTCAACTAATTAAACTTTTGTCGGCACTCTCTCTCTGAACACCATGTGTTCCTCTGGACTCAGCTACAGGAGACCTGAAGGGGCCCACTCCACTTCCTCTTTTCTGATTTAATTTGGTCAGTGGGGGTTTGAGTTGAGGGTGAAGTTCAAAGATAGATATTTAGATATTTAGCAATAAGGAGTTTTGGTGATACAGTTAATGTTGACTGATTGTCATCTTGACAAGGAAAGCGGTGTGTACTTGTGTGCATGTGTGTGTGCGCGCAGACCTTACATGTTGTTTTTACATAACACTGTCTCCAGAGTTGGTGTGGGATTAGAATCAGCCTGTAACAGCGTCCTGTCTGTTGTGTTCAGCCCTCAGCCAGTTGACCTGTGGTTGAAACATCAGTCCCTGATGGATTGGGTTTCAGCTACTGGGCAGGTCCCTGCTCGCTGATCTATATCTTCTTGTGAGGGTTTCCTTTTCCTCCTCCCTCTCATAGGACACTAATGGAAGAGACGGCTTAAATCTGGGACCCATGTCCAGCAGCGAGAGTCCTGTTAGGACATTTATCTGTTCTGCTGCAAAGGCTTTTTTCTCTCTTCTAAATGCCACGAGCCCAATAAGCAGCCAAAATGTTATATTGTGTGTCCTTGTAAAGATCATGCCTTTGCTCTCATAAGTGATTACTTTTATACTCCCTCAATCCAGGTACCTCAATGCTATCCAGACTATGTGCCCCCACATCTTGCGTTACCTAACCACAGCGGTCATCACAAACAAGGATGTCCGTAAGCGTCGGCAGGTTCTGAAGGATTTGGTGAAGGTCATACAGCAGGTAATAGACCCTTTTCACACAGTCATCAGCTCATTGCTTTATAGGCCATACAGGCTTTGAAGGATGAGAAACTGACCATGTAACCCAGTAGCATCGCAAACTTCTTTTTCTTCTTTTAAGAGCAGAGAGTGTACGTTAGTGTTTGGGGCCAAGCTGCAGAAGCCTGAAACCCATTACCTCTGATAAATGTTTGTGAACTGACTGAATGCAGTGTACCAATGCCTCCTGTACCAGTGACAAGACGGTGCTTCGGTGAGCTAAGCACCATCTTGGGTAGCGGGTAATCACTAAAACATGTGCTCAGTGCTCTCTGCTCTATGGCCTCAGGTCAGGTTGGGATTCTTTCTGTAAGCACAGTTTGCAACTGTTTGGGGTCCAAAATGTGTTTTTGCTCATTTCCTTGTAAACTGTTATGTTTATTTAGCTATTGCGCCCAGCAGGTGGTCATTTTGACCAGACAGTCCCTGAACAGCACTAGGATTTATGTTTTTTTTTTTTTTTAGTGAATATACACATGCTGATTCTAAATCTCCAGATGCTAATTAAGTAATTCTGTTAAATGCGGTGGGCAGTGGTTAGCACTGTTGCCTCACAGCAAGAGGGTTCCAGGTTCGAACCCCGGTCTGGGCTCTTCTGTGCGGAGTTTGCATTTTCGCCCCTCCAGCTTCCTCCCACAATCACAAAAAGGTTAGGTTAATTGGCTACTCTAAGTTGCCCAAAGGTGTGAGTGTGTGGTTGTCTGTCTTTGTGTGTCAGCCCTGCGATTGACTGGCAACCAGTCCAGGGTGTACCCCGCCTCTCAGCCATAGTCAGCTGGGATAGGCTCCAGCTCCCCCGCGACCCTAACGGATTAAGCGGTAGAAAATGAATAGATGGTGTAAAATGTGTATCACATTTTACTAGATATATTGCTATGTGTGTGTGCATATGTAAATATATGTCTGCTTTATTTGCACCTTAAAATAGCTAAACCATAGCTTGATTTTTTTATTTTTTTTAAAAAGGAGTTTAGATAGATAAAGACATATAGATATATTTGGAGATCATAACTGATTTTATTGTATTTCATTTCATCAAGGAATCTTACACCTACAAAGATCCGATCACAGAGTTTGTGGAGTGCCTGTATGTGAACTTTGACTTCGACAGTGCTCAGAAGAAACTCAGGGAGTGTGAGTCGGTGAGTAACCACTGCAGAAACCTCAACAACATTCATTTCAACCTTTTCTTCCCAAACTATGAGAAAGGAGTTGGTCTTGGGTCATTGTGCCTCTCCATGACAATGCAGAGGTCTTCTGAGGACCTCTGATTTGTGGGTCAGACTCCTGAACTTTCACACAGAGCATCGTAGTAAACATGGTTAGTAATCATGTGATCTCTGTCTGACCTTCTGCCTGTTCACACAGCGTTTCTATTTGCTTGAGTTCTGCGTGGGTCTGGTGCAGACAGAACAGTGATAGTCTGTGCCTTGTATCATATTGTAAGATATAGAGGTCTCCTTGGACACTGTATGACTCAGGCTGCAGTCAGATTTTACTATGGCCTGTAATTGACCCATCAGGCTAGTTGTTAACAGTGAAAGCTTTATAAGCAAAGTCTCCGCAGAGGCGTGCAGATACTCGTTTTCAGAGCGAGATCTGTCACAGCTCTGCCATTTAGAGAATGTATTTTAGTTTTGGTTTGTAATGCCTAAATGTATCTGTAGTCTCTGATGTGAGAGTAGAGTAAAAGTCCTCTTTGTATGTTGACAACAACACTGAACACAGTAAATGCTGTGCTATAGTTTGATATGTTGAAGTGACCTCAATCTAGATATCTACTGCTCAGTGGAACAAAAAGACAAAGACACTGAGCTTTTATTTGATCATTTTGTATACCTCTGCATCAGAATCCTGTGATCTTGTCAGAATCTCCTCTACTTTAGGTCTGTGTGTCCAGTCTGTTGTAAAAAACAATGCTGATACAGTGATCACCTTCTCCACAGACCCTCAGTCAGAGATCATCCACCGACTGTTTTAGAAACAAACGACACATACAGTATATGTGTCAGGAATGCATACTGACAGGAATAATAGAGGGTGTTTAGCTGAATAATATTTTACAGTAGTATTAGACTGCATTGGTTCTACCTTGGTGAACCTATTAAACGTGAGTGTAAAGAAATATTAGAAACACTTTCTAATGCAAACAGACAATATGACAATATGGCACAGACCAGTAAGATGCCACAAACAGCCTGAATACAGCCTGAAAAATGACGATAGATTTGAAACAAAAAGTAAAAGCATAAAACCTTAATATGAAAATACATTCTGTCAGTACAAATACATTAAGGTCAACTTTATTTGATTTAGTGGAACATGGTGCCAGTGTAACAAACACTTTTTATTCTTAAAGTACATTGAGGTTTCCCTTTCTACACATTCCTCAGTATTTGTAATTCTTTGTAGATGAGCCTGCTGCCACCACCGTTGGGTGTTTAAAGATGTTGCGGTGCAAGTGTTGTATTTTCCTTCAGTTAGATAAACTGGGCTGGACACAATAACAGGAATAACCTAAACAACATTATAATTACAATAATTAATGGTAAATGATATGTTGGCTTGATGGCATAAGCCCAGGAAGCCCTATTATGAGGGGCTGGTCAAATTCACAATCAATGGACTGTAATCAGTTTTAGAGAACAGGTGTCCCAGATGGTGTTATATGTATATTTTGCGTAACTTGATCTACAAGTGCATTCTTTGCATACACACTGTAATTTGGTTTTCCCAGATGACTTGATAATTTGGACCTACAGAGGAATTAAAGGCTAAAGGGTTATTTGGCCCCTTTTTCATCTTTTGCCTCTTGACGATAAACCTTCAAAATGAAAAACATCTGGCCCGATCAAATGGTTCTTTCACAGGAGTAAATGTTTATAAATCATGTCAGTGGTTTACTGAAAGTTCCGTTTCGTTTTAGCCTATTTTCAAACTAATAACAAAGGGTCTTCAGCTTCAGCATTATTTGACAAATGAGCAAGTTATAACCAAATTCGTCTGGGCAGATTTGTTTTTACTTAGTTATACCCTCAAAAAAATCTGGTCAGAAAAAAAAAATCCACAGCGTGTTCCAAAAGAAAATGGGATTTTTCCTGTTCAGAGGCCTCTAGGGGCCATCTTCAAATGATGACATGTACCATCAACAATATTAGAGCTGTATCCGATTTCAGCTAAGACAGGACACACACGCTCAATCACCGACCTTGTTAAACACTTGCATACACTTCTTAGGAGCTGGATTGGTCTTGACCTTTCCTCATGGGGCTCTGTAACAGATGCCCAATCCCAACTAACTCCGAGGTCAGAGCCCCAGTTATTCCAGGTGCTTTAAACACTGGCCTACCTGTCAGTCTTATCAGAGCATGTCCAGTAGACACTAAAGCCCTCTATTGACCCTGTTGAGTTTACGAGCAGGTCTAGCAAGGTGGGTGGTTCCAAAAAATGTTTAACAGCACCTTTAATGCATTGCCTGTGATGGTCTGCAAACATTTCCCAAAATGGTCCTGTTTTGAAGTCAGTGCGGTTTTTTTCCCCTGCAGAAATTCACACGCGAGCCTTTAAAAAGCACAGTATTTCAGAGGTAAGAGGGTATTTCATAGAGCGTGGAGTGATTGAGGTAAACGGATACCCCACTGGGATGGGCTGTTGTCTTGATGAGCATTTGTAATGCATCAATTTTGAGCCATTGAGAGGAGTGGCACCCATCTATTTACTGATTGCTGTAATAGCAATATATGGGTATTGTTTTCAGCTCCCCTGTCTTCAGTTCACTGTACCCTGTACAATAATTTGAGCCAAGTGCTTTCAGAGGGAGAGTTTAGCTTGTAAATTGTCCTGTTACAGGCTGTGTGAGTTTCTTTTTTTGTTTCTTTCCCACTCCACCTGAATAAGGAATCACTCTCAGATGTTAGATGCTTTCATGTCAAAGAATGAAAAGTATAGGACTACCTATAGTCAGGCCCTCAGATAGCGCATAAAAGAGCCTTTCAAAATTTGTTTTAGCTTTGTGGTCTGAATCCCAGATGACAGTAATTAGGGCACTTAATTCTTCAAAGTTTATCAGCCTTAGATAAGAGTTGTCATAGCTGAAATGTGCGTTGCCTGATAGCGCCATGTAGTTAGGATTTATTCAAGCAGAACTCTGGACAGATAGCAGCTTTCTAAGCTTAAGTAAACCTAGAGCTGGTAATTCTTAGAGAACTTTTAAGCATGGGGGGCTGTGATGTGAGATAGCACTCAGTGGAGAGTTGGAATGCAGCAAGTGCTGAGAAATGGGAACATTTCACACAGTGGTACCTCTGGGGCCATAGCTGGGTCATGAACATTTACAGTAGATGAAGTAGATGAATCGACCATATGCGGCAGTGTCAAAGAGTCCAAGCAAGGCCGTATTTCTTACGGGTAACAAGACACAGGTGATACTGTGTATAGACTGCTGAAAAGACTCGCTGCCATCTGACAGTTTATTTGGACTGGTGGTGCTGCCATCGTTGGATGACTGTAGCTGTGAAATTTGGCGATCCTGCACAGGAGACTTGACACTGAACCACCAGACCAGATGACTGACACAGTGTGGTCATCTTTGTCTTTCGTCTTTGTCTTATCTTTGGCTCTGTTCTTACTCTGTTCTTACTGTATTGTCTCATGTGGCGGCCTAAGCTTGAATTGAAGCACTTTAAATGACCTGGGTTACTTACTTATTTACTAACTGACCTATAGAGGCAACTTTCGTCCTTAAACCTTCTGCGACAATAAACCTTTTGTTAACATACATGTAGCCAGTATAGTCCTCCCTGCCCTGTTTACTATAAATATATAGAAAATGGATTGGAATTTGGTTTCAGTGAACAGATTTTTTGCTTAACTGAATAAGGCAGGAATTCCTAGAAGCAGAAAGATTGAAGCCTGTAATGCTGCTTGTGACTCACCATTGCTGTTCAGTTTGAAGTTCTCAGATTGATTGTTCTAATGAGTCTAAGAAAGGCTCAGACGTATTTAATTGCTTCGCCTAACGCAAACTTTAAACTGTTATAAGAGAAACTTTGAAGTGGCCCAATAAATAGACAGAAATAAGTATCTGTGTAATATCTGCACTGCCTTTAAGTAACATGCCTTCTGTCTCTTAGGTCCTTGTGAATGACTTCTTCCTGGTTGCTTGCCTGGAGGACTTTATTGAGAATGCCCGCCTCTTCATCTTTGAGACCTTCTGCAGAATTCACCAGTGCATTAGCATCAGGTTAGTCACCAAACACAAACCAGACCAAATGAAACTAACATTTGGAAGTCAGTAATGAGTAGTAGTTGTTGTTGGTGATGCTATGGTTGCTCTGAAATCCTGAACACATTGCACAGCAGAATTCAGACAGATGTCCCTAAAGACTAACAGGAAGTAATGTTTGCTGTCTCTAGACTTTGTGAGTATTCAGTAAGCAGGAAGTTAGAACATGGCCTTTGTGATTAGTGGAATTTTCCTCACAGATAAGTGTTTATTGCCCCGTCCACACACAGCCATGCTGATCGCAGATCTTGAGGATTAAGCATTGTGAGGTTTAACTGCTTCCAGGTCTCCACAGGTCGCTCTGCTCACTAAAATTTTAAGACCACCTGTCCTAAAGCAATTCATGAACAGTTTTCTCCCAAGAAGGGGTCAGGATTCGGACGGCTTCAGAAGTTCCCACCTACTCTAATGCACAGGAACATTTCGGCTCCTTTTCTTCGGGGGAATGGAGGTCAGGGGGTTCTGTAGGTCTCCACTGACTCTTGTTTCAAAATTTAGTTTAGTTCCATTAAAATAAAATTGACCTTGGATCCCTCCCCAAAACCAAGAAATTTAGTCAATGCTAATTATAGTGAGCATTAGTGGAGAGGGGGGAAAAAAAAGATTATAGTAATTGTCTGCAATTAAAAGAGATTACAGGATTTGGCTGCCTCTTTACATCAGTTCTAGAGGGTGACAAAGATAAAGACACACGCATCACCCCTCTCAGCCATTAATCCTCATCTTTGTAAGGATGGACTTGTTCTTGTTGCTCTGATGTTCTCTGATGTTAGGTAATGCATATATCATTTTCTTGTTTATCCTGTTCCTCACTAATTTATAGTACAAATTTCCCACTGCTTTCAGAAAGCTGTATCCATAATATGCTGCCCTTCAGTATTTGTGAATACTGAAGATTTGAAGCGAGGTCTGCATTTCAAATATGGTCCACGAACACATGATGTTCAGTGGAAAGAGGGAATGAATTACTTCTGTTGACACGAAAATGATTGCATTGACTGTTATATAGAGCCGTGGAGGTCTGTAGTCAAGGTTGAACCGTGGAACATGATCAGGCTCTGTCGAAATCTCCAGTTGCAGATTGTCTGGAATTGATTAGGAGTCCTGGTTCTTTTTGGCAGACCTACTGCAATTGGATCCATTTACTTGTTAAGGACCACAAAGGTTAGTGGTAACACTGAAAGAGGAAGTTGAACGGTGATTTTTCTACTTTTCACCTTTTTTCTGTGTCCTCTGCGCATTGTTTGTTGAGGTTTCCGAAGCAGGAACGTGTATAAGGGACAGTTTCAGGGATTTCCATGTTTATTTTTGGCCGTGTTGTGACGATGGACAGAACATGTCTATTTTTGACAGACACCCAAATTCCATGTCATTAGTACTCTGCCCAGAAGCCCTCTGTACCCAAGCTTGGACTCAAATGAGTTTGATGGCTGTTTT
This sequence comes from Toxotes lorentzi, assembly GCA_037833715.1. NCBI lineage: Eukaryota > Metazoa > Chordata > Actinopteri > Toxotidae > Toxotes > Toxotes lorentzi. The sequence continues at coordinate 19,471,855 of JBBMJY010000025.1, read as the reverse complement.
TAATGAGGACATTTTTACAGCTGTTGGCCACGATGGTTTCACAGATATTTAGCTTGCCTTTTGCCCACAGCTTGGGACACAAAAGTAGACCAGAAGTTTGCGTAATTTAGTTATTTTATGCAATAAAAGCTTATGTAAAATGTACTGTAGGGAGTGAAAATGTGATTCAGCCTGCACTTGTAATTGCATACACACACATCCTTTTGTCTAGACTTTTCAGTGTCCCGAGTGTGTGTTTCCAATTTAGTTTTGTTTTCCCTGTTTGATTTACAGGGTTTATTTCCTTAGTCCTTCCATGAATGTTTCAGTGGCGAGACCCTGCTTTGACCTCAAATGCACACTTGTCCTTTGACATTTTGAGTAAATGCTTGAGACGTGATCTTTTGGGGAGTTTTTTTTCCCCCTCATCACTAGATTGTATTTGTACACAACAGCTCGCTGGTAGTTGGAAGGAGTATCTTGTGTATTTGGATGTAACACTGAGGATCTTTCCACCTCACAATTGAGTCATTAAAAAGACCACACGATCATTTCGGTTTCCCCGAAAAATCAATTTTACCCCAAGCCGAAAGCGAGGTTCCTCCAAATGGCTTGGAGTCTCCCAAACACTATCATATGTTAGTGTTTAACAATGCATTCATTTTAGCCAGCCATGTTAAGAAGGGGGCTACTTTTGAGAAGGATCCCCGATCCTCCTTTCTTTCACTAAGAGTGTTAGACCCCAGTCCCTGACCCCTCTCTTCAAGTGTGAGGTTGGTATTGAGACCCATAGGAGTCCCCCTAGCCTGAAGTCGAAAGCTCAGGAGCCAGAGTGAGTAAAGGGTCGAAATGAAAGTGATCCCTTCTCCCCCAAGGAACGGGATCATGGTTGTGTAAAATGAAACCAGTCTTGGAGGCTGTCTGCTTGGCTTAAGGGCCAGAGGATGTCAATAGTGTAGGTTGTTTGAGTCCGACCCATTCCCTGCTCCCTCTCACATCTCCCTTCTTTTCTCTCTTTTTTTTTTCTTCCCCTCTTTTCTGACTTTCACTCTGAGGTTTAAGTAGGGGTAGCTGCTGTAGACCTTTCTCTGAGACAATGAGATAAAGCAACCCGTCTCTGATATACAAATGTCCTTCCTGGGAGGAAAACATTGCCAGACTTTCTTTTATAAATTAGATTAGAAGACTTTGACTGGTACAGGCCAAGGCCCTGGGCCTTTTGGGGCACTCTCTGTTCCTGTGTTGTGCTGCACAGATCACGTTTAGAGGGGTTAGGGGTTAGCTTAACTCCCCGGTGAGGAAACCAAATCGTGTTTGTTTTGATCATCATATCTGACCTGGACTTGACTGACATGTGCCCCCACTTTACTGAATTGCCAAACAAAACACCAGTACCCCTGCACAGCAATCACTTAATCATATGGGTAAAATCGGAACCAATAACAAATTTCATTCGAATTTGCCTTAGATTACTTGATTGTTAGGTAAATAAGTGAAGGATGTTTCTGAATGTCAGTGAGTATGATGGAGCAGTGCCCTTAACAGGTGTTGACTGTTGTTCTTGTAGTTTTTACACCCTTACGGGGTAGACATAACTCACACATCTATACATTATAATGCAATCCAATAAATAATTACCTTTGTGAAGCTTGTAGTATTCAGCATTTGTTCACTGTGTGAGATGGATGTTAAGACTACTTCATAGTGATTTTTGATGCAGCAGTTTGATTTGTGTTTGTTTTGATTACATTGGAAGGTGTTGATGTTTGTCGAAAAACGCCAAGACAAATCAAAATCTTTTTTTCATCAATTTGAGGTGCAACTTTTAACAATGCACCAGTCGCTGTAGGCCTGCAGAGTAAAATCCTTGGTGTTAAAAGTGTCACGCTGTGATTGCTGACATGTGTTATCCATCACGGGCCAAACTTGCGTCATTAGACAGCCGACGCTTTTCCGAACTTGTTGGGTTCCCAATAATGATCCATAGGAGCAATTTTGTTGTCATGCGTCGTTTTCTCCAGGTTTTTTGACGACCTGAAGTGTAATCAGCTGTCGAACTAGTGTTACTAGTTTGTTGATGTGAGTGACGGGTTGATCAGTCTCCCTGTGCCCTTTTCCCTCCTCTGGGCTGATGCGATGCACATGAATCAACTCACAACTGGTGTTTTTCTAACTCGTTATCCACCTCTTCCATCACTTCACTGTGGTGGAAGTGTTGAGAGATATGCACTGTCACTTGGAGACCAAATCCTATTTTGCTCATTATGCTGAGGTAATGCTCTTTATTTGTTGTTTATGCTTTTAATGCCCCATCCAGACACTGACATCATTTCACTTCCCTTCTTCATGTGGTTTTGCCACCATTTGACCAACATTCATGGGTTAGAAAGTGCTAGTCTCTTTTTTCTGTTTGAGCCTTGAGGTAAGACAGACATTATCACAAATCCCAAATAAGATTACTTTCCACCAAAAGAATGTCTTAAAGAAGTCGGACTCATAGAGCGTCAGTTAAAATCGGGAATGGTGGTGGCGACGGAGCCGTGGCGTGAGAAGTGGTGTGGTCTGGGCAGATTTTAGCTTACTCACTGAAGGAGTCTCCAGAATGTGATTAATGGACCAGGAAGTGATAATTAGTAGAGTAAATTGTTTTTGTACAGGCCTTATAACCCCTATTATTTTGTACAAACAAACAGAGACTATACAAATTTGTACCTACAGTATTTGTGTTAGGCATCTTGCTTTTGAGGAAAGGTTGCTGTAGTAATTGTGGGCAGTGCACAGAAGGGTTGAGGATATTTATTGGGGCCCTTATATGAAATGTGGTAGGCTTGGAGGGTGGTGGGGGTCAGACAGGAGGGAGGGGGGCAGGAAATGTGTGTGTGTGGGGGGTGGTGTTCTAGATGGGGATATTGAGGGGGTCTAGTTATTTTGAAAGCCACAAGGGAAGCCAGCTGCACTGGGTAAAGCTGTGGATCAAAGAATGCCAGCCACCCTTATATCCCCCCTCCCCACGCTGTGACACATCCACGTCTAGCTGTATCAAAGAACAGTCCAGTCTCCAACCTGGCTTTTAATTTTGAGGGACAGTCGGTGGTTGGACCAGCGTGTCATGACAAGCTTAAGTGGCCAGGCAGGGAGAGAGTGTGTCCTGCACAGAGGTACAAAAAATAAAAGGTTAAGTAACCACAGAAGCCCACAACATGGGGTAGTCCTAGCACTTCTAATTGAGTTATTCATACAAGTCTGTAAATCAAGCTCCCATTAGCAGAGGACCATTAGAAGTGTGCTTCATATTATACACCTTTAGCCTGAGGTGCAAAATGCAATATGTTGGGCATTTATTAACAATGTCAAAAGAAAATAGTGACTAATCATTTGGCAACTAATGTACAACATTCATCATAATGTAGTGTTCGCCAAGAGTTATTTGGTGAAATGTCATATTTTAAGGACACATTGCTTCCAGACAGCAGCCCAGTTGAACTGAAGTTGCTGTTTGAAAAAGACTAATGATAGATGGTAAGATGGTTTACTGAATAAATGAAAACTTTGACCTGCTGGTGTTGCTTGAGGAAATGTTAGGGGATCACCAAAGTCGGTAGGAGTCCTCCTGGCACAATGAATGTCTGCACAAAATTTCATGTTAGGCCATCTGAGATCAATGTAGTTGACCATCTGACCAACATTGTCATCCAAAAATGTAGACAATATGGTGGAGTCCAAAGAGGAAGGTTTTAGAGGATTTTATTTATTTAATTACATAAAGTCCCTACATATAGTAAAATCAGTCCATCAGTCCCATGCCAACAGTGCTGTTGACTGAGCTCTTAGCTAGTGTATGCATCCCTGCGTATTTTCTTTAACTTTCAGGAGAATCTGCTCACCGCTGAGACAGACCTCCTTATGCTTCCTCTTGCTTTATACCCAGACCCAAGTTGGAGCCCTTTGTGTCTCTGTTTCTTCAACAGCATGCTGGCTGACAAACTGAACATGACTCCTGAGGATGCTGAGAGATGGATCGTGAACCTTATCCGCAATGCCAGGCTGGATGCCAAGATAGACTCCAAACTGGTGAGACCTTCTGTCTTCTTCCTAAATCAATCTGCTCTATACTTAACTAATTAATCAAAGCTTTTTAAACAGACCTTTGCTACTTGGTGTTGGCTGTGACTGTCACATAGCCTCTTATTGAAGCTCCTCAGGAGGATAAGGAGGCTTTATTTGTGTCCCCGATTTTGTAATTGAAGGGTAAAGACTGCTGTAAGGACACACAATATCTCACCCTTGTTAGGTCCCGTTCCTGAGGCTCCATGTTGAATTTTTTGGCATACACATCACAGCAGTTCTCTGTAATCAGCAAATCATAGCCCAGTCCTTCAGAATGACATGGAATTATCTGGATGTGCCTACAGTAGATGTGAATGGGACCTGTGCAACCTCTGGTTGGTGTTTGTAGTGTGGTGTGTCTGGAAGACCAGATTTGATTGGCTTATTGGTGCTATTGTGAATCTGTTGTCCATTTTTGTCCACATTTCCAGGGCCATGTGGTCATGGGGAACAACGCCATATCTCCTTACCAGCAGGTGATTGAGAAGACCAAGAGCCTCTCATTCCGCAGTCAAATGCTGGCAATGAATATTGAGAAAAAGCAGGCCCACAGCAACAGGAATGAGGTGAGTAACGCACATACTGTACATACGAAACGCACGCAAACCCCTCTGAAGGCAGCCATCCCTCCCTTTACTGATCAAATTGCTAGAAGGTCAACATGAGCTCAGGGCGGTTCAAAGCATCTCAAATGATCAGCTCAGAAGAACAAGGCTAAAGAATGTTGATGAACAACCATCAACAAAAGCTCTCTTTACACGAAATAAGCCAGTAAGAGCAAGTTTAACAGAGCTAAGGCTTTCATCCCTCCATTGCTCTTCAAAGGCCTAATGACAAGGTAGATTCCAAACAACCATAAAACAAGGCCTGAGTTCAGTGACTCAGCTCAGCAACGTAAATAAGGTGGACCCTCACACTGGCTTTTGGTGAACATTACTCAAAGCCTGGAGTTCCCTGCACTTAGGACCTGTTGCAGATGTCTGGCTCAGGGTCCAGTCATCCCATTTAAGTGTTTTTGATGTTGACCTTGAGCGTTTTAGTGGTATGTAGACTGCTCAAGCACTACAGCTACACAGAATGTCATAATCACACACATGCTCTGAACTGGAGCTGCGAGCTGCTTCACACAACTCTCCACTCGAAGACCTGCGTGTCTGTCAAAGCAGGTTGACGAGTTGTTTCACTTACCCGACAGCACCAAGGCCACGGAGTTACAACACACATGTTAAATATTCACTTTTTTAACTGTCCAGCTTTTGAGTGGCTATCTTTTGATGTGCTCAATTACCCTCCTTCCTATTGTTTGAATATCTGCAGCAGGAGGGCTGCCATAACCCTGTCCTGTAAAAAAAAAAAAAAAGCCAAGGCCCCCCTCATTAAGGAGTTTTTGTAATTAGACAAAAGAGGCTGCAAACAACTCACAGAGCACTACTACATCCTGATGTCCTCAAGGCTACAAATCACTTACATATAGAGAACATTTACTGCCTGCCATCTGGCTGGCTGCTTAGGGTCCCTGTCAGCTCTCACAGCCACCCAACGCTCACCAACAGAGCACACACATTACACACTCCCGACAAGGAAAACATCAGCGCTTAACTGCTTGCACGTGTATGTTAACGTTTCACATTTCGTACAATCAACTGCAAAATTTTGTGATCCACAAATAGTCTAATCTGACTTTTTCCTCACTCTCTTCTTCCAGACTCCGAGCTGGGCAGGTCAGGAGACTGGATTTTAGCGACACGGTGAAGGTGGATCCATCCAGCTCATGGTCTTACATCTTTTTTTCCACGCTTGTACCTCAAGGAGCACAGTAGTGTTTTGCACTTGGTTCAAGTCATCACCAATTCAATAAAAATGACCAACAAAACCATTTACACCCATGAGTGCCTTATTTCTGGACATTACAAATAGCAGTTGAGGTTTGAGCGGTCAGACTTTTTGTATCGGTAATACTTGATGAAGTTTTAATGTGTGCATTGAGTCACTGAGTGGGACAGTTAAGACTTCTGTGTGTGATGCGGCTCATGTGTGTGCGCAGTAATGATGAATGGCTGTTTAGTCTGTTGGTTTTATGGTGTTTTAGTGGTTCGCTTCACCGTGGCAGGCAGTCTCAGGCTGAGTGGGACGTCAGCTGAAGGGGGCAAACAGAGGTGATGTACAGTTACCAGTGGTCACACTCTCTGCCAGTCATCCTGCCCATCTGAGGACATGAGGGAGCCATAAAGAACCATTAGCCAGACGGACACAATCTTTTTAATGTCCCACCCCACCCCCGCTTTTCTCTGCTTTTGACCTTCTCATAACTCAGTCCTCTGACTCTCCCTCCCTCCTTCTGTATCGCAGTTGCTCACAAACTCGCAAACAGATTTTCAGCTCCCAAACTACAAAACCACTGCGAGATGTCAGGACACTGCGACCAGAGAAAATAGACAAAACTCTCGCCCTAAGTGTCTTCTCAGTCAGCACAGCTATATACACACAGAGCCTGACGCTCCAATATAAAAGGTGGAAGCTCCAGTCGTTCGGGTCTATGCTGTTTTTGTTTCCATTGATTTTGTTATTACCTGCAATAAGTCAGCACTGGCTGCCAAATGTACAACTTTGAGATACCTCTGAATGGTGGAGCTTTCTAGATGTTTTTTTTTTTTTTTTTTTTTGAAGTGAGATCGTTAAGTGTTGACATAAAGCTCCGCAAAACTCAGTTTCAGATCTTAAAGTTTTCTTCATGAACTTAAGATATTTATGCCTAAATAAACAGAACAAAACATCCCACAGTGTAATACTTATTCAGAGCTGAACAGTCAAAAATTCAGCTAATAATCTTGCCTGATCAGAACCCTACAACCATTTCATTCATCTTCTATACCGCTTGATCCATCAGGGGAGCTGGAGCCTATCCCAGCTGACGACAGGTGAGAGGCCGAGAACACTCTGGACTGGTCGCCAGTCAATCACAGGGCTGACACACAGAGACAGAAAACCACTCACACACACACTCTCAATGTAGAGTAGCCATTTAACCTAATGTACATGTTTTTGGGATTGTGGGAGGAAGCTGGAGTACCCGGAGTACACAGGGAGAACATGCACACTCCACACAGAAGAGGCCAGAACCTGGAACCCTCTTGCTGTGAGGCGATAGTGCTAACCACTGCACCGCCTCAATTTCATTCATATACCTGTAAATCCTGATTGGTGCACCAGAGTGTGTGACATCACCTTCGTCCACCTGAGCCCTGCCCCCATCAAAACAGTGAGAAGAGCATGGAAATCTCTCAGGTGTCCTCACTTTGGCAGAACATTCTGTGTTCATGTTAGAGGCTATGAGTTATATGAGCAGCTGGGGCGTAATAAAGGAGCATATACCTTTATTTCACAATCTCATATGTTTTGGTGTCTAAAGTTGGAGTGGTTTTTATGAATGGTTTCCACTTTGAAATGTTGGAATCCACTGTCACTGGTGGGAATCCAGCGTGACTACAGCCTCAGTTCTGTGTAAACAAACTATTTAAAGTCACAGCCACAGGCGTTGAGTTTCATACTCAGAAGACATATTTTGATACGTTATGATGAATCATGAGATTTATGGTGGAAGGTCAAAGTTCATTCTTCACATTGTAAACAGCATTTGACAAAGACCTCACCTCTAGGTCCATTTATTAACTGTTCTGGAGCTTTTGATCATATCACATGATCTCAAGCTACTAAAGACACCTTGAGGAGAGAGTTTTGTCAACTAGACTTGAGGTGACTATAAAATTTTGTTTGTACATGTGGTCCGTAATGTTTCAGATGTGTTTGCAGATGTCATGTTAGATTATTTCTGGACACTGAAGTTTGCCCCTTTCCATTTGGAGCCGCAAATGTGGAAAGTTGCTAAGTATAAGCTGAACTTTCTCAGTTTGCCTCACTCTCATCCTGTCCTTGACATTTTGGAGATTCTGACTTTTAAATGGCCAGTCTGGGCTGGATCTTTTTTTTTTTTTTTTTTAATAGTAAACTGTGACAGCAACTCATGCCGAAGACCATCCAGTCTGGAGCTCTGATGAACAGTGTATAGCAGCTCCCCTCATTGCTGTTATGGCACTGAGGGCTCTGAGCCAGACCATCCAAATGCTGACGTCACCCCCCCACCCCCCACCCCCCTTTCTGTGCACTGCAACGAGTAGGAGGAAGGGGAGGGATGGAGGAAATAAAGTGATTGGTTTACTGGCCCCCTTCTCCATGACACATCATGAAAATAAAAGTGCCTGAGGCCTAAATTATCGCATTCACCTTAACCGTGCACTTTCAGATGTTGTTTTAGAGAGGAATCCAAACCAGTGGCACTGCCTGTGGCTAACAGCCCTCCTTACCACAATCTCTGTCACTGCTCTCTGGATAAATAAATAAACAAAGCCAGGACAAAGGTCACACTATAGGTTTTAGCAAGGAAACAACCATGATTCCTTTTTTTTCACACAGGTTTTCCCCCCACATAGTTTATAGTTTTTTCAATCAGTTCCAGTGATGAAATGGAAACTTCAATTGTGTGTGTTTTAGTGAATGTGTGTGTTTTACTGAGGATAGAAATCCCTTTTTCACGGTTTCTTTGGTGTTTAAAGTGTAAAACCAGCGTCTAAATTAACTCCTGTACTTTTAACATGGGAGGTCTGTGTGACCTGTGTGAGGCCAACCAACCCTAAGGTAAAAAAACAAAACAAAAAACAAACAAAAAACAAACAAAACATTTATTTAGTTTAACATAGGAAACAGTTAAATCACTTGAATAACACACATGATTGTGATATGTTTGTGTCTTGTGCACGGCTTTGCATTAGTCCTGACTTTTACTGTTCTCTGCTGTGTAGTATTACTGACATGGACAATACTGCTCTCACATGAAAATAATTTCCTGAAATAAATAAAAGATTAAGTGCCACACCTAGTGGCTGAAGGGGGTAGAGCATTCACAACCTGTATTCTAATCAGGATGTGAGAGCAGTTGCTGAAGGTGATGAAGTGGTGCCAGAAATCCTGTGCAGAGAGGCCAGTATTGGTATTTGGTTGCCTGTATATATCAACTTAGCTTCACGCTGATTCTTTCTGTGGGACTCTCTGCTGCTGCTTTCCCTGACACTGCTGTCACACTTCATCTCTGATTTGTAATTATTCTCTGCACTTATCTGCGGAGTTGACGAGCAGCCAGCGTTTGAATGTCACAGAGGAGTGGACGGTTGCCAGCCCCTCATGTCTTTCCCCTCACAAGGTACAGATGTATCTGACTGAAGGAGAAAAAACGCTTTGCCTCCATTGGCCACCTCACATGTCTCCGTTGATGAGGTCGCACGGGTCAGAGTGAAAATCCCGCGTCTGGAAAACCCTGAAATTATTGAATGAGTTATTCATGTTCCACAATTACAGCCTCCCCGACGATTATCATTAATTTCAAAGGGGGAGGAGGTCGGGAATAAAAGAGGCGTGACGAGATGGTTGAGCTGCGGGCGCACCTCATTACGCACATTATGCAGATAATTGCTTTTTTTTTGGCGAACCTCTAATTATTCAATAGGGCAATCGTCAGTGGAAGAAAGCTGAACCGAGATAGTGACTAGATCGACTGTGCAGCAAATACTCAGTTCGCTTAGGATTTCCAGTTGAGAGTGGTCACTAAACTTCCATTTGAAACTTGTATCAGAGCAATTAAGTAGATTCATTCCGTCATGAATTCCTAATTAATTGGGATCTGCGTTTGAATACTAGAGGAATATTCTGGATGTTGAAATAACTTTCAGCTTCTACCACAGACACGCTGCAATCCCCTAAAAAATTACATTCACTTTTTTTTTTTCTCTCTGAAGGATGTTTCCAGCTTTTTCCGCTCACTAGGACCCAGAGGCAACCTCTTACCGGCCAGTGTGGGTGATTGCGCGGGGGTGGGGGGAGACTACACGAAATGTCATCTTCAACATCTTAAATAAGAAGAAACACAAAACTAGAAATCTCCACACGTGACGGCGGCACGGCGCTATATGAGGAAAGCAAGCATCAGGACCAGTTGGGAGTCAGTCACCGCTCAACCTCAGCAGCGCGCAAAACGCAGACTCACTCACTCACTCACCGGCCCTCGTTTTCCGCTTTAAAGAAAGCAACACATGTGAGTTTGTTTCTGCTGAGCTACAGGACACGGACGGGACAAGCTTGAGAGAGGAAACGCAGGTAAACGGAATCTAAGTTTTTACAGAGAGGAGGAAAGGAAGTCCCCCTTCACAGCTACCACCTTTTTCCTCCCTCCTCGGACCTCTGTTTCCTTCTGGAGACACAAGCTTCTCTCACAAAAAGGGATGCTGCATGTTCCCGAGCCACACTTGCACTCAGAGGGAACCTAAAGTGGACCGGAGAGGAATTACACTTCATCTGATGCAAGGTAGAGGCTTCACCAACACGTTATCTCACGGAGCGTTTTGACTACTATTACGCACGGCTGCGCTCATTTTTGGAGGGGGCGTTTGAGCAGTACGCATTGCCTTTTCATCTGCGATTTTTCCAACACATTAACACACAGAAGAGCTTTTTTTTTTTTAACCCCCCCACCTTTATCACCTCCACGCATCATTGTTTAGGAAGGTGTTGATCTCGTTACACTGTTATCACAGTAACCTTCTTTGTCATTCTCCCCGCAGCGCACCAAAACGGACACTTTTACTGACTGGAGGATCAACGCGCTCCATAAAATGATCCCAATCGGCGACGTGATACCATGTCGCATCTCGTCTGATGTTTGACACATTTGAGGAGCCACTAAAGAAACTGGTGGAGGACATTACAAAGTCAGAGAATTCATCCCAAGCCCCGCTGGCACATTTTACTGGAGTCCGAACAACAGATCGCCGTCCAGATGCAGTTTCGACTCTTCTCATTTGCCCTGATCGTATTGAACTGTATGGAGTACAGCAACTGTCAGGCGCCGTCGCACCGCTGGAGGAGAAACAAAAGAGGTAACACGGGGTTATAACCTACAAGTCTTACAGCAGCATCCAGGGAGTGACTTTAACAGATGGTTAGAGAGTTTGTGTGGGTCACAGGAGGCAACGGAGCAGTCCTAAACAAGGTTTCTCTCACGTTCTGTTAAAGTCTCCTTCTCTTCGTGTGTAGATTTGTATAGAGTATATTCTCTGTAGGTTCTGACAGAGCGCAGTGCGCGTGGAAAGTCAGGAAAAAATACTATATAACCAAATATTGACAAGCACCTTTGTTTGATTTTGAAATCGCACAGGTGAGAGTTGCCGACACAACTGAGATTCAGGATCATTCCAGAAATTTACCCTGAAAGAAAAAAAAAAGTATTCTAAACCACAATTCAATCTTGCAGCATCTAATGTAATTTATCAACCGCTTGAAAGAACATTTTCCACATTATGTAACGATTTCAGAGCCGGTAGCTAATGCGTAAAATGTGCGCAAAATTGGCCACGCGTGTGGCTGTCCAAAAATGAATATTAGAACATGTTGTGTCAGTGGACAGGCTAATCGTATTTAAAGCACGCTGTCGGGCGCGCTATTAACGCAACTTCCCGATGATGTGGCCCCAACAAAGGGCGCCCTATATTATTTACATGTGAAACTGCTAAAAAGCTGCCGCTGCGGGTCGGTCTATAGAGAGCAGGAGGGGAGGGGGTCGTATTGTAGGAGTTATTTAATGAATAGGTACGGAATCCCTTTCCCCTGACTTATGAATTGCACATCTCCACTCGAGCCCCCTAAGCTGGTTTTAATTGATCTCATAACCACTTTGAACAGTTGGTAGGAAACCCGCATAACAATCGCTCAGCGGAGGCGCAGGAGTTGAGGAGGAGATCAGCCCCTTTGTAAATACTACTCTATACTCTGAATGAATGAGGAGACACTGGGATTAGGGAAGATGCCCCCCCACACACCCCCTGGCGAGCCCTCTTCAGACCTGTGACATAACACATCGCCAAGATCCATCCAGGGTGACCATGAGAGGAGGCTGTGTAGCGGAGCGTTGGGCAGCGCTGACAGTCACAGTGTGGTAGTACAGTAGAAAAACTCATTTAAAGTCAGGGGAGAGGGGGTCTTGTAAATTGTAAGGCAATCACAGATTTAATCATATGCGCTGCGTGCCAAGGGGGAACCTCCACACTCTGCAAGCCCTCCACTGCCCATCTGCAAATAATCAGGCAATCACTGCGGGGTACTGGCACACACACGTTTTACAGATCCTCTGTGTGTTTCTTTCTCTGGGGACTGTGTGATCTTAAATAGTGTGTAGGAGACAGAATTCAATATTTGTCTTATCATGATCAGTGTCATGTTGTCTGGTACCGTGGAAGGTATTCTGGATGGTCAAGCAGCAAATCTTTTCATTTGTTTATCTTTGTAGTGTGCATGTCTGTGTAAGAGAGGAGAAGAGAGAGAGAGAGAGAGGGAGAGAGAGAGAGAGAGAAAGGAGAGAGGGTGGGTGGGGGGTGAGATCAAGAGGTTAACTTACACATTTGACCTCAAGAACAGCTTTAGGCTGAGCACTATAAACTACACATTGTTACCTCCAGCTCTCAGAACGGATGTCACACTTGTCAAACTAATCCCATGCATATATGTACAGGTTTTGGCCTTACAGTAATGCTGAAAGTGTATGTGTGTGTGTGTTTGTGTGTGTGTGTGTGTTTTGTGGTGGGGGGGGTTGCAGCACTTTGAGCCAAAAGTGCCATTCTAGCAAGCAGTGGCAGCTGGCCAAGTTTTCGGTATTTGCTTCCTTCCTTTATTTATCACGGTTATATTGAAAGAAGCATGTGTAAGAGATCATTGTCCAATAGGCCCAGAAATGCTTGAATATTTTTCTAGCCCTCAAGGTTCCTGTGACAGCTTTATATACAGCCTGTCTGGCATGCACGGGGAGCTATCCAAACCATTCAGGAGTGTTGAGACCCAGACACGTTTGAAACTCAATTTGGCCACACTCCGCTCCCCAGGCGTAACTATTTTATGCGTAACAAAACACATCCTGCATAATTTAACAAATGTCTTTTTCATTTTTACATGCATGAAAAACAAAGTTTTTGCCCTTGATATACTGTGCGCACGTAGCCACAGGACAGAGAGAGGTGTAAGGGATGTAGCTGCCATTATAATTAAGGGATGTCAAGGAGAAAAACAGGCATTGCCTATGACTCGAGGTTGCTGAAATGTATGAGCACAGTCAAGATTGGGAACTTTGTGTGGTTTCTGGGCTGATCTTGTCTTGCTCACACACTGCATGGCATGACCCAATCCCCCATTTGGCTGCAATAATTGTACATATCCATTTTTTTCATGTAAAACAGATGACAAAACATATTAAATTTACACCTCCTTACCCCCTGTCCTGCCCACTAGACACAGGGAAATGATGCCAATGAGCCCTGCTATGATATCATAGCTAGACACAAGGGTATTACATTTCATTTTTATTCTCTGGCTAATGATGCCACCTGCTGACTACATAAAATCAGGCTGGAGTACCAGTGCTGCCTGAAGGATCAGAGACACAAAGTGGGGCCCTAAGACGTTTAAACAGGTAATGAATAGGTAATAGTAGTCAAGAGTGGTGAAAAGTTGCCATGTGATACTGGTAACCCTTCCACATCTACGTCGAAATCTCAAATTTGAATTCCCAGCAGGCCGCTGCATGTTTCAGATCATATTCAGCTGTGTAATATGTTACTCAACTCCATTCCCAGATGTTTCTGAAGGACAAAAGTGATTAGATGAAGCCAGTGCAGCATGCAGGGTGGAGGGAGTGAGGTCAGAGATACATGACATTTTGTACTGCTGGTGACAGTCAACAACAAGGGTGTGTGTGGTGAGGTTCTGATGCCAAAGTACACAGAAAATAGTCTTAATTTGTGGCTGACTGTGCCCTTCTTTCTACCCAAAAAAATCACATAGGGTGTGTGAAAACATGATACTCTCAGGTATTCGACCATTGTGAATTGACTTTGTGGTTTTAGTTTGTTGATAATATGGCAAACAAAGATGAATGACAGCTGTTGTAAAGTCAAATGCAGTTTTTGAATTAAAAAAAAAAAAAATTATATAGCATCCGTGGACAGAGATAAGTGATTTTAAACAGTGACCTCTCTTTCTAAGCCTTGGAAATCAGGCCTGTGTGTGCTGAAAGCTCACACAAAGTCCCAGGTTTGTGAGTGTAAGTGTTAATGTTGGAACCCGGCGCTTCAGTGCAATATAATACGTTGATTAAGTGCCTAACGGGGAGGAGGGGGAGCGCTCTGAGAGGCTGCTTTTAAACCAGCCTTGCCACTCTTGCCTTTGGAAAAAGTGAAAAAGCTCTTAAGATGGCACGTTTATTAACTGGGCTTTCTCACATGATGCCACTGCTCTTACTCCACGAATCTGAAAGAGTTTGTTTATTTCACTCATATGAGGCACCTGATTGATCACTGTACAGAAATGAATAAAACTGATCTGAAGTTGGACAGCGTGGAACAGTAGCAGCCCTCTCTCCTCTCCTCGGAGGTCGTGCTAGTTAAAGAGAGGTGGGGGCTTTTTAGGGGATGAGGAAGGCATATTTAAGCAGATCAGCTGGAAATGGCTGAATGTGAACAGCATCACCTGAGAGGGATTACAGCGAGCTGAGTCTTGACCTGAGCCCGAGCTCTGGCGTCAAGGAACAGAGCTCTGTCTTTTCTCTCCCAGGCCCCATCAGCCAAGCCTCGATAAGTGTAAATCTGTGTGTGTTTGTGTGTGTGCTCAAGTACGTGTGTGTGTGAGAGAGAGAGAAGAAGAAGAAGAGTACAGGGAGATCCGCGGACACCCTGCAGGTGCATGTTCCTGATGCTCTAATCAAGACATCAAGTCTAGAACAACCCCGTTCAGTTTCACCCATGCCCCGATTCTTCGACCAATCACATCCACAGTCTGTCTGGGGGATTATCACGGCCATTAAGTACAATGATTCACTTATGTGCTGTATTGATAAATCACATTAGTCTGACCCAGCCTTCGAACTCTGTCGAAAGACTAGCTCCTTGTTTGACCTACTAACCCATGCATGTCGATCCTGGCCTGTAGTGCAGCTCTTGCTCCGAGTCACAGCGGTATCAGATGAAGCCGGTGAAAGGCTCCTCAGTGCGCTCATGCCATGCTACACTGCCGAAAACCCCAGCAGAGGAAAAAACATGCAGTGGCATGAACTTTCTACTGGAGAGAAAGACAGAGAGAGATTCTTTCAGGCACCACGTGACAGAGTGGGAATGATCCGTTTCACTTTTTCTTTGTATTCTCTCAGGTTAAAAAAAAAAAAAAAAAAAATCTAATCTTCCTCTCGCCCAATAATCCTAAAAACTGAATGAATCCCAATGAATTTGATTGGACAAACAAACCTTCATCTCATTTTTTCTGCAGTACTTTTGTGAATTGAGCAAGGCAGGGAGGTGCAAGATGGGATTCATACTCATCTGTCATCTCTGGGTGTTGCAGGATCCATTTCACATGGATGAGAAAGCTTGTTTTGTAACACTCCTGAACACTTCCATCTATCACATCACAGGGGAAAAAAATGTTGACTGTGCACAGATTTGGTCCCTCCTTTTCATTTTCCTTTCAGTGGGGGAAATACATGAGGGGATCTTCTCTCTTCCACCCTCAATCATTGTCATCAGAGGATCTCATATGCTGGCAAAGCTAAATGCCAAACAGATGTTTTTATTTCATGCTACATTTTACCACACTGTAAACGTTCATTTTTTCGGAAATGTGAAATAAAATGAACTTATTACATAAAATCTTATAATACGCTCCATATTTCCTCATGGTGATTGGAAACTCCCGAGCAGCAGACAAAAACTGCAGTGTCCCTCCAGAGCGCAAGGGTGATTTTGTAACCCTCACCTATGCCCATTCCCTCAATTGCACACTCCCCCGAAGCAATTACACCTTAATACGTTTCCTTATAAAGCTACTAAATATGACCAGCCAATTTGGTCCGATGCTCTCAAGTTTATTGGGCCGTAAAAATTCGAATGTGGGAATCATTTCTAAGTGCCACACATAAAACAACAACACAAAAGGAGCATTTTTTGAAAAAATGACTCATGCAAGGGCTTCATAGGTAGGAGAGCTGCCCAGAGCCGGAGATGGAGCCCCTCAGGCGTACACTGAAATGCACTTCCAGACTACTTACCTCTCACATTACTAATACACACCTCTAAAAGAATTCAGTGAAGAGCTGTTTAGAGGTAATGACACGGACACAATGGGCATCCATTGTGTTTTTTCCCCAATGAACGTGATCATGGGGATTGTTAAAAATGACCAATTTCCCTTTTGTTGTTTACAAAATAAAGCAACTTAATCACACTTACCTTAAATAGGCTCAGTTACTAAGGTGAATGCTAAACAGTTGTTTAAAGCAATTTTATTAGCTTTATTGCAAAGAGTTAAATGAGAAGCTCAATACCACTCTTATGTAAAGCTACAATCAGCAGCCGTTAGCTTAGCTTAGCATGAAATAACTTATAACCTTCCATAAAATGGCAAGATGTTTTCACTCTTTGGTATTTGTGCAGCTTAATAATGTGTTAACTCACTGGCTTTAGAGGTGTTGGTAGGTGGATTTTGTTATCTTCATACAGAACCGGGCTAGCTGTTGCTTGTCTTGATGCTAAGCTAAGCTAATCGCATGCAAACCCCAGCTACATATTCACCGTACAGATGTAAGAGTCAATCATCTCATCTAATTAATAGTGTTTTTCCTAAAATGTCAAACAACATATGTCATGCAACTTGTTAACTTTGGAAAAGCATATCTGACACGTTGTGAAATTGATTTCGCACCTTCCCTAAATGTGCTGAGGAGCTGTAAGGACTTAGTGATCCAAGAGCCCTTGGAAGGAATCTTAATGTCGAATGTTTCTTGAAAAGGCAACACTCTGTGTCTGGTTTTGTTTGCCATGTCAGTGTGTTTCTCTGTGCGTGCCGACCAGTACCTACTTTGTATCGATCTGCAAGGCCTGGAAATCTGAAACTCAAGGAGGCCCCTTGAGAAAATACACCAACGTGTGCAGAAACAAATACACACACTGACTCTCGTTTGGTGCTAAACGCTGTTTGCATCAGTTCGAATGGCAGCAGCTCGACAAAACAGGGAGGTATGGGCTCTGATTGTTACCCCCGCGCCCACCCTTTAGCACTCGACAGATGGACAAGAGCCCTTTTTTCCCCCTTCTCCCTGCTTTTATGGGACCTCTAATTATACTTACATGCCACATCAAAATAAAGCTCAGCATGCAATGCCTTTGGTATGGAGAGGAAGTGAGCTGGTCAGATGCAGTAAGGCGTTTCTCTGTAATTTGACAACCCAGGTATGGACATGGAGCGGTAAAGGTAAAGGTGCTGCAGCCCCCACTGTCGCTTACTGACTGTCTGAGGCTCTGGGTGAAACTATGGAATTACAGCAAATCTGTTGCACAGATATTCTTCACTACTTGAATACTTAATAAAATAAGGAGCACCTGAGTTGTTTGCCAGTTTGATCATCTCGTATGAAAGGTAAACCTAGCACACTTTAGAAGAGGTGCAAATATGTGACAGGATATTTTAGCCCCACCCTTGATGCATCCGAGCCAGGGACTGTATACAGCCTCTGTTATGGCTTTGTTATGGTTTTGGCTGAGGTTGGGGTTAATGTTGGTAATTGGGCACCCGTAGACTAAATGAAGACTTGCCTGTGGAATTAGGCTTGGACTAGTTGGGACAAGAGCCTTGAATACTACAGCGGGTAAGGCTTACACTGGATTTTTTTTGTTTTCTTGGGCATGGAGCTTTGTCGTGGCTGGCTTGTGCTTCTATCTCCTAGCTCTCAGGCCTTGTGGTGTGACAAGGGGAAGGCCTCATGGTTGCTGGTGGAGTGCAGAAGCACCCGGTGTGTTTTTAATCAGGAACAAGGCTGGGAGTCATTACTGGGCCTCGATGCTGAGCTCATTGTCTCCCTGACTCCCTCTGTGGAGAGAGAGGAAGACACAGAAAGAGGGGTGGAGATGGTATGGGTGTGTGGGTGTGTGTGTGTGCGTGTATGTGTGTGTTGAGGGGGTCGGGGGCTGCAGAGTTCAATGCAGTGTGCGTTTCAGATGTAGAGATGTAAAGAGGTCTTAGAGGTTCCTCACTGGCAGATTTATATGATCAGAAGAGAAGAGGACAGTGATGGGGAAGAAGAGAGGATGCACAGAGCAGTAGAAGAGTGATTGAACGAGACATGCATTTGTCTGTTATCAGACCATAGCAATAAGACTGTGGATCAATCATGTAATGGAAGCTACAGCACGTAATATTTTGCCTCAAGGCCGGAGAATGCATCTCCTGCCCGAGTAGTTCAAGCTCACACTGTAATGACTGTCACTCTTTTGATGAACTTATTACTTACACCTCTTTTTTTTTTTTGCTTACACTTCCTAGCATTGTATCTGTCAAGCACATTAGCCCTTCTGTTCTTTCCTGTCCTTGAGCTTGGAGAAACCAGATTGATGTTTGCATTAAGCTGTTCTGTACTTTTTCCCTTTCTGCCTTTCTTTACTGTTACTGCTGTCCTCATAGCCTTACCTTACTAGGTACAACGAAACAACAAAAAAAGGGCCTCTTCGAGACTCACTGAGTCTTCCAGGTAACAATGCTGTTGGTTGATTTAAACTTGCACTATAATGGTTTTGTTGTCCACATGGGGGCAGCCCAACAAGCTACAAAATATTATCACCTTATAAAGATAATATGAGGAACTTGTTAGCAAACAGTTGCTTATTTACACATCCAGCATGTACAGAGCAACATCAGTTCATCTGGATTCAGTGTAAGTCCAGTATTCATTCTCCTTTTAGCTCAACATCTGAGGGAAATATGTGGTACTTCAGCTGCTAATACTAATGCTCCACTATGTTAACCTGCGTTTAACTAACTTTTTTAACTAACCTGCTGTGTCTAAAAGTAATGAGAACAGTAAGACTAAAACCCAAACAGGAAAATTGTGTGGTTGTAAAACCAAAACAATGAACTGAAAGACTGTAAAATGCACTGTGAGCTGGGTTCTATTTTCTGTTGGTCATCATTGCGAGTGACAACTTTCACATTGCACATAGTCATTTGATCCATTGTTATTATAAAAATATTGATTGCTGCTGCCTTAAGGTTAGGTTTGTTGGTGTTAGTCTCTGCAAATTCATCCAAAGAAGCTGGGATTTTTTTCACTGTGTGAGTACACCCAGACTGAATGGCGGCCTTGCTGACGCCTCTCACAATCAGCCTTTTGTGGGTGGATCCAACATCTTGTCAATCCAATTACAGCTTACAGTTTGCTTCCATGGTTGTTGCAGTTGGGTTTCATAAGGGAAATGGCCTACAGACAGGTGACAAATTAAAGGAAAGACATGATAAATGAGTGGGGAAAAACAAGCGCAGATGCAGTGGGGCTCACTCAAAAGTTTGATGACTCTGAAAAGACTGTGTATGTAGGCTGGCGAAGGATCTTTGTCCAAGTAAAGGTTTTTTTTTCAGGCAGTAAAATTCTACAAATTAAATATATTTACAAGAAATACTATACATGAAAAATTTTAGGTGTAATTGGTTACCATGACACCGTTTTCAGTCCTTCCAGGTCACAGTTCACTGAGTTGAACTTTTGCTCTCCCGTCAATCCTGCACATAGGGTTATAATTCTGTTCACCTGTCTCTGAATGCATTTGAGCTGTAATTCGCTCTCCTAAGCCGAGATGTTTCTCCGTGGCTGGGTTCAATCTCCACTAGAATGGGCCCAGCCCTGTTCAGTGTAATACAATGCATGACTGAACCAGCTGTCGTGTGGTTGTGGTCTTTGTTGTTGTTTGTCTTCTTGTTGTCTGTGTTGACTTAAGCCCATGTATGATTTTTTTTTTGTTTGTTTTTTTTTTGGCTTCGCTCTGGCTGCATGCCATACCGGCTCGGGACACAGATCCACACGCACTCTTACACACTGTAAAAAAACAAAAGAAAGAGTGGAAGTCTAATTGTGGAGCAAATTTGTGAGCTGCGTTATGATTTGAACGCAGCACATTTTTATGTTGCACTTTGTGAAAGAGCACATCAATTGTGGTGACTGCTTTTGACTTTTCTTTCCCCATAAGGGTTTCTCACTAATCTTGTTTTAGGATCCAGACAATGAAACAAGACTGTGGTAGAGACAAATGCTAGACAGAAAAGTATAAAGCTTAAAAAGAAAAAGAAGTCCATTAACATTTCTCAGATTCCTTTGCTCTTTTTTCCCTTCTTGTTATGCACTTGTATTACATCTTGGCTGACTTCTCCTTAACTGGATATTATTTTATTTGGACTGGGGCCAGGTCTCAGGAGCAGCGGCCTTAGCTGTGTAAACAGCTGTCACCAGCAGGAGTCATAACTAATAGGTATCTGTAGACAGGGGTCACATGTAGTTTACATGTTTACCAGCTAATGGCTTTAGAGATGGTACTGCCTCGGTGCAGTAATGGACAGTGTGGGGCTGGTTATTATCATCAACCACCACGAACACACACACACACACACACATGCATATTCATATGAGTGGCTAAACACTACATTCTTAAAAAAAGAGCTTACTTAACTTACGAGGTTAAAGGTTGTTTTTGGGGAACAAGAGAATACATCTAAGTGTCTTTTTTTTCTTACTGTTTAGAGAAGAAGAGGCAACTCCTGTGGTTGAGTTAGTGCATAGCTCTTTGGCACATCCAGCTCTATGGAACATTGTTCTAACAGCAGCCAATACATGACAACCCAATTTGCTGCTCATTTGTAGCAGTAAACACTGTGGCATGTAGGCACAAGACAGGTACAGCTCCGTGCGTCTGATTCTGTTGCCTCCATGAAACAATACACTTAGCAGCCTCGTGCCACCCAGAGATTTTTGATGGAAGTCTCCGTCTCTTCATCCAAAAGTTCTTTTTATCGCAACATCTAACACCTTAGTTAGACTCTAGCTCACCTGCATACCAAAGCCTTTTTTTTTTGGCAACAGATTACATTTCAACACGTAGGAGCACATGTAGTCCTTCTAGTGAAATGAAATTAATTTTGCGCCACAGTTATAGTCGTTCATTTTACCTTATGTGCTCCGTTCTGGCCTGTGGAATACACTCATCCTTCATACTTTATGAAAGCATTTATTCCAAGTTTCTCTCAAAGGGCACTGTAGAAAAGAAATGTGTGCTCCAGAGGGCTGAGCGTGGCCTTTTAGAGCCAACACAAGCCGGTTCCTGTTAAGAAGCTCAGGCAGTGCCAGCCATTCAAGTGCAGTTTTGTGGTGTTGTGAGAACATGAGGCCAGATGTGACCCAGACACCTGCTAAAGGAGGAGGCAGCGGCTCTCATCTGGATACGTTATACCCGTCTAAACAAACTGTATCACAGGCCTGTGAAACACCTCAGGTGAACCACCCCCCCCACACACACACACACGTCTCGGAGGGCATCTTTCTGTGCCAGCCGCACAAGGTCATGGTGGCAGAAGTAACCTCCATTATTGATCAGCAAATGCTTTGATTGGCTAAGAACAGATCAGCTCACAAGGTGGACTGAGGTCAGATTTGGCTGTGGGCTACTGTAAACATGGCTGGAGGAACAGCGAGACGCAAAATGTGAATCATAATATACATGTACAGCTACATTCACAGTTTATACTGCTCACCCAGCTCTGTGCCGATCGGCACACCTGTTTCCGTCCTGACAGAAGCCACAGCGCCGCTCCTGCACTCCGCTAGATTACTGTTAGCCACTAGCCTGCACACTGTAGATAAAACACTAGTAGTACCTAAAACTGTGAAGAAAAGTTCAGGGTTGCCAGCAAGTTTGTTTACACCATCCTAGTCCCCACAGAAACCTCGGCCGCTGGGTACCTATTGGTTATCCTGAGCTTGGGGAACATCTTATTGTTGGGGAGCTAGAGGAATGGCAGTAGTAAGTGGCTCCATATTTTTACTGATTTTTGTTTTACACCTCTGAGTGTGTAAAAAACACAAAAGTCAATTGAAACCCATGTGGGACCTTTAAACTTCTTTTGTGTGCCTGAACTTTAGTGCCAACCTTCAAGTTATTGATCAGGACATGGCCACATTTAAAGACAGCTGGAACAACATGTTTGTCTGGTGTGAGGCTTCAGCGGAAAAAATTATTCTAATTTTTAACCGTCTAAGTAGTAGTGTGGCCATTTATCTAGTAAGAAACAGACTTCAGTTAGGTGAGAAAACAAGCAAGGGTGTCTCCTTTTCCCATGGAAGACATAATGTAGATATTGGATCCAGCCCAGTTTTTTTGGGGAGAAAAATAACGCTTTGATGTTTAGGGGGTGTTTTTGTGGCAGGCACCATGTGTGAAAGTGAGACCAGGTCTTTGCCATCTGTCCCCTGTGGTGCACTCCACTTTTGACCCAGGCGATCAGCTCAGATCTCCCTGACGGCCTCTGCGGGCGAGGAGTGTGAGGTTGTATCTTGTTAAAGGGTTAATGAGGTAGAACTTTGTGGGAGATGTTCATGTCGTGCCTACTCGAGATTGGAATGAGAGAATAATATCCCAATAACAAAATACATAATAATAATAAAATTCTGCAGGATATAAGTACTTTTACTTTTGATCCTTTAAGCAGATTTTGCCGATATGACTTTTGAACTTTTACTTTAGTAAACTGTTAAGTGTAGGATGGTATAAATCTTTCTCTCAGCAAAAAAAAAAGCAAATTTCCCAATATAATGAACTTTTTCTTTAAGTATTCACCTTATTCACCTGACTCAGAGAGTTTGCATATTAAATGTAATAAAAGTCCATAAATTAAGATTCAGCACCAAAGGTCTTGGTAGAAAAATAAAAAAACCATTAAAAACACAAGTTAATTGCTTCGCTGAGCATGAAAGTATAATGTTGACCGTGGAAAAGTAGTTTAACAACCTCAAAAACAACAAACAAAAAAATCTGTGGTTACTAAGAGCAGACTCCATTTCCTGGTAAAGGCCTTAAGATACTGTTGAAAGCTCTGGAAAAAGCTAATAAGTGGACCTCATGATTTATTTGTGAAATAAATTATTCCAGTTTTGATATTCCAGTGCATTTCCTTTTTCTTTAATACTATGGTTTTTTTTTTTAAATCCATTTTTAATGGACATCATCACTTTTCCCGATTTAATGATCATCCGGCTTTTTCTCATTTTAATTAAGTGGGGGATTTGGCTACTTCTTCTTGCTCTGTCAGTGATAGGAAGTAATAAAATGTTATTTGTGCAAACATTTCATATTTTTTTAGTTTACAGTTTTTTGCGTGACACCTCAGCAAAAGATCAGTATCTCCCATCTGGATCTGCATATATGTTGTGCTTTCTGGCAAGTGAGAAAAAATCCCCATCCAACTCCTTTGTTTTTCAGATGTGTGAGCTGGAAGTCGGGATGAGTTTAGTCAAGGTGCTGACAAATGGGGAAGGGAGAGTCAACACAGGTTAGGGTGCGAGAGATGGAGCAATCCTACATGGGGTGCAAATATGCCAAGCATGCCCGCCGAATTTACTGATCCTCGCCTGTGATGTCCTCGTTCTCCTTCTACACCGACTGAAATCCACGGCCAGGTCCCACTCAGCAGCGTGTGTGTGTGTGGGTGTGTGTGTGAGTGAGTGAATTACTAGACTTCCAGCACTGAGCCACAGGTGTGAAAATTAGGTGTGAGGTTTATGTGTGATAAATTACCAACATGTGGGCTACCTTTTCCTCCACCCACCTTTTTCTCTTTTCCCTTTTCTTCTTTCTGTTCTGAGGGGAAAACACATTTCTCCCACAGCTTGACTGGATTTGAGGGAGTGTAAATATTGAAAACTTTAAAAGTTCCAACCCTTTCCCCTTCTTTCTTGTACTTCATCATCATCACCAATCGTTTGATTGGTTAATGTCGTAAACCTGTGGGAAAAAAAAACAAAAAAAGGTTTTTCTTTTTATATTTATATGAGATATAACAAAGACTTATCACAGCAGCTACATCCACCTGCGTTATCTCACCCTTGTACTCAGAAAGGCGGTACATTTCCCTGCAGCTTACAGGGTTTCTTGGAATAAAAAACAAAAATAAAATAAAAAAGAGATTTCCCCAACAAGTTCAATTTCCTAAAAAACCCACTGTATTTTGCAAACACCTCCTGGACAGTTGAACTAATAATTTCCAAATGTGGTGTGCATCATCCCTGGACTCTCATGACTGAAAGCTATAAAACGATTTATTATACTCCATATAGTTTTGCAGCTAAAGGCCAATATAATTTTTGGCGCAAATTTATGAAGGGAGCCATAATTTATCCGTTCCAATCTTCGGAAATCGTACAAATGCCATCATTTCATCATCTCATTTCTTTAGAGAAAGTTGTGAACTTTTATATTGACTAAAGTATTTAGTTGATTTTTAGTTTCCATGTTGCTTATAGCCTGCATGTTTCATATTTTAATGCTAAAATGCAGATCTTAGACCCTCTATTTGTGGAACACCAGCGAAGGTAAGGAATGCGCTGCTGAGAAATGATGAAGATGGGTAGAAATTTACTGGAGCATTTCACGAGAACATCAACGTGATTCTGTGAATAAAGATGGGTGAGGGGAGAAGAAGAAGAGTTGGCAAGAAACATGAACCACATGCTCATCTTCTGCCCAGAGAGTGATAAAGTCCATACTCATAAGTTATGGTTTAACTCCCATAGTGTTTCCATTCCTGAGTGTATTAAAGTCCTTTTTGCACCTGTGCTGACCAACGACAACATATGACGAGGATCACTATCAAGAGAATCAAAGACAGATGCTGAGCGACGACGTGCCACTCAGCAGGAAGCGCCAGGTTGAACTTTTTTTTAAAAACAATGATGAGGGAGAACATGGTCTTGTCGTATGTGCTGAGGTAGAAGTGTACTGGAGAGAAAATCCCACTCAGTTCATGATATTCCAGTAATTATATTCCCACGAAGAGCCGCAATATGCACCATATTTTGGTGTAACTGCGTCATAACTACGCCATAAATACACAAAGTACAACGCCAAAAATAAAAATGCACCCATAAATGCAGCCTCACTCACAACTATTTTTAACTGTGTCAGAACTCTTTTAGGATGGATTTTCCCTCCACTGGAACAGACGCTTAACTGATTAGATGTTTTGCATTGTTTTAGTGCATTGTTTAAATAGTGTTGACACTGACTGAGAACAGATATTTCGTTGTTTTCAAGGTCAGGCTGAACTGTAAAACATTTTATGGGACCGCAAGCCACAGTGAAGAGGCGATGCCGTTACTTGGCCACCACATCAAGGTCATTCTCTCAGTTTTTTTTCCTCTTACGTGACCATAGAGCTTTCCAGGGCAGTCAAATGTCTGTCATGGTCAAGGGTTTAAGTGTCCATCAATGTGGCAGAGT
Source organism: Toxotes lorentzi (assembly GCA_037833715.1). NCBI lineage: Eukaryota > Metazoa > Chordata > Actinopteri > Toxotidae > Toxotes > Toxotes lorentzi. The sequence goes on along the minus strand of JBBMJY010000025.1, from coordinate 19,446,323 downwards.
GTGAAAAGACTGTAGAACATACCGTGAGATTAGGTCAGCTAGGTCACCTTTTATTTCTAATTTTCCTCAAACAGGAATTACGAGGTCTCTTTCACATCAGGGGATCCAGATGTGGGATCTGACCCAGGACATGGGATTTATACATGGGAAGTTATAATCCATCATAAAGATATTAATAAGGAAGTGAACTAACCTGGGGTCCTTATATAGACTTGGAAGGAGTGCAGGGGTGAGAGCCATGATGAGTTCAGCTGGACAGATGGATGAAAGGTGCAGACAGTGTTTCCAGGTTGTCAGTGTCTCTATCCGACTGGCTGCATGTTCAGAAAACACGGGACAGGAAGAAGATTATCGACACACACGCTGCACAGGTAACATCTTCTGGGCAGCTGGGAAATGTAGTCTCTTCAACTAAGCTGGACGTGGATGGGAGAGTGGTCTCAACAGTCTTTTTGCTTAAAGAAAATGAATTAGCGCATTTGACAAAAGGTTGAACTATTCCTTTAATAACATTTTCTTTGTGTGACGATATTCATCCAATGAGTCAAATGCAGTTTTCTCACCTGCATGTGACTGTGGCTCAACCTGTTGAATCACAACAAAGTAAATCACCCTGAGCTTGTGTTTTATTGTGCACTAAAAAGTGTAGCTTTAAATTGGCCCCCATTTTCCAGTTGCCTGTTTGAACCGAGGTTGCCTGTTTTACCCATTCAGCTCTATATAAACCACCACCCTTTCAAGTGAGGGTTCAAATCTCAGCGCTGCCCGTCTCGCGCGGTGGATCTGTGTCACAGGAACACTCTGGCCGAGCTAATACGTCTGACAGCAAATGTGTTTGCTCAGCCTCATGCTGCAAAATCATTATAAGCAGCAGGACTGTCCTAAATTATAAACATGTGCTTACAGTATGATCTGTTAAAGTAAACTGGGGGGAAGAAATGTAGATCCTAAAACCTGACTATTTCCAGCTGGAAAAGAGACGGAGGCAAGTCCAACATATTTTCTGCTAAATTGGAACAGAAATGTGCCTTCAGCGCACACAGGCCCGATGTACCCCCCTTTTACCCCTTCTGTTTTTTCTCCACAATTTTTGAGCTAAGTGCGACTTCCAGATCCATGACAAATAAAGTCACGGGCCTGAAAAGCCGGTGGTTTGATGTCATTTTCCGTGTACCAGCTTTTAACGAGCTCGAACAACGCTGACACGTTACAACAGCTGGTGAACTCTGGGTGCGAGGGTTGACGCTGTTGGCTCTCCTGCCTTTCACAACAGATATGGAGTGTGAACCCGGACGGTTAGGCGGTTTGAACTCAGATCCAGAAAGCGGCTGTTGCTTCTTTCGGTTCGGCCTGCCACCCGTCGGCCTCTGGCTGCCACGCTTCCTTGTCCTGTATCTGCCCTTTCTCTCTCCCAAGCTTTCTCTTTTTCCTCAAAAGTGGAGCAGCAGTAAGCTTATACCATCATTTAGGGGGAACAAGGGAGGTGGACAATAAACAATAATTGTCTCAGTGCCACGAGGAAAGCGTATAATTCTGTTGGTGACTGTGATGCTTTCCACATGAGAGCACAGATCTTCTTGACCTGCTGCTGCTATGTAACTCCAAAAGCTGAGGTTTGCCATCGCTGCCTTTTTGCCATATGACATTTATAGTTAGTATAAATGTAGTGAATGAAGTGAATTACTTTTTTTGTTACTTGATACCAAACTTTGTCATGTGTGCTGTACTGTAAGAGCCCTTTCTTAACAATGGACATTGCGGCTGCTGGTTAGCTGCATTCAGTCTGTATTATTAGATTTACATACCAGGGACCCTTGGAGAAATGGAGGAGAACTGTGAGAATAGAAACGGTTGTGTTTTAATACGAGCTCTTGCTTTCCATTTGCTGCATTTTTAATTCATTGTTTCGTTATGATTCTTGCTCAAATCTGCTGCATCTCCATATCATCTCAGTATTTTAGTCAATTCTGTACATTTGGTATCCAATGCTATGATTTGCCATTTAGTGTGGTGTTAAAATAATATGTGACGAGATAAATTTGGCTCTAATCAAAACGACCATCTCACAAGCCTCCATTATATATGTGTGGTCCCCAATATCATCAGCATCTAATGTGAATTAATTTCAATTTACGTCTAATATTTAACTATGGATGACCCACAGCACTTTCTTTGGGTTTCTCCCGGAGAAAAAACAATAACAACATTAATCCTTATGAGAGTAGAGGTAGCAGGTTAGAGAGGTGATGAGTGGATGGAGTTTCGTCTTAAAGAAAATATATTCTGTGCTCGCTGAACCTGCTCAGTGGACAACTGTGATTGAAATGTGCAGCTGAGAGGTGAGAAAGAGGCATGCAGCCACTTTTGAAAAAAAAAAAAACTTTTTCACATATGGCAGACCATATTAAAAAAAATCTGTCGGATAAAAATATATACATGAATACGAGTGTTTTGGCATTCCTTAATCCCATTTTGTCTAACATAAGGAAAGGCTACTAAAACTGTGAGGACATGTTTTCACATTTATTAAATATCCTCTACAGTGTGTGTGATAAAGTCTGTTTACATTATACTATAATTCATTTTCTTTAGGTAATTTTTTTTAGAATAAAAAAATAAAATAGTCAAATTGAAAAAACTGAAAATGGTTGCAAAGTATCAGTTTTCAGCAGCACTGGCTTTAACATGTTTTTATTGAAGTCAGCCTGCAAAAGCCCCAACTCAGTGAAACCCTACGTAAGAATGTCTTCTTGTTCTCTATGTTGAGTTCGGGGCTAAAAGAAATTCAAAAATGATGTGCAATTTGCCTTGTTAGGGTTTCGGGTTGCAGAAAGTTGCAATGGGTCAATGTGAAGGATTTCATGGGTAACGGTAGGTGAATGGAAGGCAGGAAGTTAGCCGGCTGTGGGTGGAACCCCCTGTATATGTGGAGGCTTTTGGCAGCCGCGAGCGCAGTCGGTCACGCTTGCTTTGGACTCATAAAAACATACCTGAGACAGAGTTTTGGTTTCTGCTGGATCTCACTGCAGCCCTAATTGCTCTTGAGCTGCGTTCAGAGAAAACCTCCCAGCAATGAAAGTGCTGCGCTCCAAACATGCTATCACTCTTCATGTTGTGAGTCTGATTGTTTCACATGAATGAAAAAGTAAAGCTTCACCCGAACAGCCTGGATACTTATCAGTGAATAACTCCGAGGCCCATTTCTCTGTGTAATGTAGATTTCATGGCTTGAATTTATTATTTTTGAAATTGTCAAATGCAATGGTTTCAAAAACAATGATGATCAAGAAAATAATTGGTCTTGGATTTTGTTTCAAGGGAATAGATTGACATATGGGAAAAACACTACTTTACTCTCTTGCTGAAAGTTAGATGAGTAGATTGACTCTTACACCTGTGCGGCAGAGATGGCAGCTGATCAGCCTGGTTTACCATAAAAACTGGGAGAAGAAGGAAACAGCCAGAGGCAATCCTGAGCACCTCTAAACCTCTCTGCCATGTTTTATTATTATTATCATTATCATTTTGCTAAGCTAAGCTAACTGACTGGCTGGCTGTAGCTTCATATTTATGCAGGATCTAGGAGTTAAATGGCTCTAATCATTTAACTCTTGGCAAGAATACAAATAAGCAAACTTAATAAACTGTTGAAATATTTGTCTCTATTTATTACACAAGAATCATGCTCAGTGTGGGTGTCACGGTAGATTGTTGATGAGGGAGGAAGTGTTATTCATGTGGTCCTTGAACAAGAGCAGCAGCTTTATAAAAGCCCTCTACCTGGTAGACATGACACGCTGAGGCACTTAATAAGCCTTTGCATTAAAAAGTCCTTGTAGCTACTTCAGTGATGTTCATATGGACTCTGGCTTTTGTAAATACAATACTTGAGGCTCAGAGGGATCCTCAGTTAGCTGTCAGAAGTGGGAACTGCGGATTTGTTTTGTTTCACGTAATATGTATTATGTGGTTGAAACCACAAACGACATTAGTTGTTCGTGTGCAGGGAGTGGCACTTCGAATGACGTGTGCGCTCCTCTCCTGTCTCGAAAAACGTGTATGGTAAACCTGGTATCCATAATCTCACAGTGACCACTTTCTGTGCGGCTTTTCTATATGTCACTTCGGTTTCAACATGATTGACATGGGGAAACACTAGAAGAGCCAAGGCATTATATGATTTGTGGGGAAGGAAGGAGCCGTAGAAGGCAGTCGAGCATGTGTCAAAACACGGTTAGCATTCGGATAGACAGGGTTTGAAAGTATCTGCTGGTTGAGAACAGGAGAAAGATACAATATGCGAAACAAAAACCACATCTAGAACTGAGAACACAGCCCCCAGCACACTGAACATACAGCTTTATGTTCCTGCCACATGAGGTTAAGATGGAGTGATCTGTAGAAACTTGATTTTCTCCTCTTTGGTGCTGCTTAAAAACATGGCTGCTACATGCACCGGTAAACTGCATTAAATTTTCATGCCTATAAAGCATGCTGAGGTAAAATGTTGTGTAAAGTGTGCGAGACATTGTGCCAGTAGTGTAGGACGTGAGTTGGACCACGCTCCAGACGCTGTGAATTGTGGCCTACTTCCTGACATACCTGTGGCCTGAACGTCCAAGCCCTTCCACAGACACACACTCAAGCCTATCTCCCAAGATCAGAACCAAAAGAGCTGTACGCTGATTTCAGGATGTGGGATCTGCTGCATTCAAACGGCGTGTGATTATATTATCCTCAATCAGTGGGCATTGCTAGATTAGCAACCAGCAAAACAAATGTTTAACAAGAAAGAGTGAGCATGCTCTTTGAGCCAGACTCATGACGAGGCTTTTCAGTGACTAAAACTTCTTTGCTGATTGACCGGCCAATGCTCTAAGGAGACCACAATCCCAGATTTTATTTTTCTATTATTGTTTGGATAGTATTGTTAGCACACTGTTAATAGTTATGTAGAGTCTGTCCCACTCAAAATGAGCCAGAGACATAACCTTCCCAGCCTAACAGTTCTTTACTTTTGCCAAGTTGGCTTTCCTTTTCTGTCAGTGTTGTGTTCAGGTTTGGCGAGGGCAAAGGGAGTAAATATGACCAAGTTAATGTGAATGTCAGTTTGCAGTAAACACATCCAGACTGTATATTCTACAGTAACATATGGTTAAGTATTGAGGTTTGGTCCAATGTTGGAGTTTAGTTTTACTGAATGGAAGGACTGACAGAATGAAATCTGAGATATATTAGAGAAATTCTGTTTGTGGTGTTACCTGATGGGAAAAAGAAACAATGCAGCACTTTTAATGCAGAAATGACTTTTTTCTACAGTAAAAGTGACATTCACTGTGGTTTTAGCTCATTTTAACTCAAGTATTTTAATTTTATACATTAAAATATAAAAATATGAGTATATATTAAGAAAGAAATGCCTACACATTATTTTAGAAATCTCTGAAAGGTTCATTTAGATTTAAAAACTGTATTAGAAAGTCAAAAAGACAGCTGTACATTTGATATACTATACTCTTGATAAACAGCACCTGAGCCAACTCACTCTGAAGAAGCTGTATTGAATTGAGAGACAACCTGCATCTGAATTAAGAAATAAAATTTTAGACACTGGATTGACAGTTGAACATAAGATGCAGTTTTCCATCTGAGAATTGGAAGAGCCAAGACTAGTCATAATTTGGGGTTTTCATTTCTCCTTCACGTCTTACAGAGGAAGCGTCGACTGGAGATGAACAACCACCGGTTTGTGTGATGAATAGACTTGGAGTGCACATCCCGGTGCTGCTGTGATCAATGGGGTGTCGCTGTAAACCTCATCCCTAAAGACCATTAGAGACACATTCTGATTAGCACTTAATCTTACTTCCATCCTCCCCAGCTTCAGGAGAATGAGTGTAGTTTGGCAGAGGCAGCATACCTCTCTGAAGAGTGTCTCCCAGCGCTCCAGCAAAAGAAATGAAAAAAGATGTGTCCAAGGCAGCCACTGACATCTGCTGACTGATTTTCACATGATTACAAACTGATGCTTGCACTGGGCCCACTTAGCACACACTTTCGTCCGGGTGAATCTGTTCAGAGAAATCTAATATGCGGATCCACGGCCAGTAACGCAGCCATGCTCTGCTCTGTCTCTCAGGGTTTGTCCAGTTTGCTGCGTAGTGTTTTATTAAACGTTGTGGTAGGTCGCTCGGTTTGAGCAGCGCTGTTACCCGGTCCCTGCTTGTGATATTTAAGACCTGGCATAGATCAATTGAAGTGTCTCTCGTTTGGAGAGATTGGATTCGCCCAAGGACATTTTCCTGTAAACGGGACGCTAAGGAGTTTACACTGAAAGTCACTTATTGTGGAATGGACTGTCTTTTTACTGGCTCCTTTGTCCTCCACAGGCAACTTGAGCTGAGGCCAGAGCCACTGCGGTTTTGGGGGCTTTCATCGGCTGTCTCTACACAATTGTTCAGGAGGCCAGCTCTGACCAGAATTAATGCGATATTCACATTCATAACCAATCAGCCTTCGAACGTCAAGAGGGGAACCAGAGTTTGCATGAATGACAAATTGTTGAATTGGACATGTTTACTATGAATTAGAGAATATCCTGCTGATATATCTATTATGGCTGTTTTGGTTTTATTCTTGTACTCGGGTTGTGTTCTACTGGTCAGCCCTCCCACAGTTGAGTCTATTGTCTCAAGTTCACCCTGTTCTTGTCGTCGGGTGAAGTCGGGGTCACCCACAGATGAGTGATGATACAACAATCTGAAAGAGTTCTGCTTCTCTGTCGCTAGTACAGAATAAATAGTCTTCTGAACCACCACGCTCGATGCATTTTCCAATGCGGCTGTAGCAAAAAACTAACAGCGGCGCTGACCTACATTTAAAATTGCTACATACTCTCAGGCCCTCTACACATGATCAGCAGTATGAGCTATGCTCACTGTAGCATAACACTAACCCAATGAGCCTTTGCGAGAACTTTTAGTGAATTATGTCTTTAAATTAAACACAAAAGATTAAACACACTGGCAACGATCTTCCCTCAGAGGGAAAGATGGGTAGGAATCCAATGACCACTGAAGATGGGTGCATTTAAAACTTTCTCGTGGTTATTGGGGATCACCAGCCACTTTCTAACTCTGCCTGCTTTCTCTGCCTCACACGCCCGTTCAGTTGGTGCCTGCACTGAGTGTAATTGCTGGACTGAATTCAGAAAGTTACAGAAATTGTTGGATGCAGCCCCAAATTGATGTCAGAAAAGTATGTGGAGAAGTTTCAGATACTGTTTGATTGTCTATCAGGCACTGTCAAGTTCATTTCATCATATTAATCACCTTTGCTGTTTTCTCCTGCAGCTAGCTATGCAGCGTATCCCATCTGTAAAGGCTGCTCGGTGTGCTCCAGGGACAACGGCTGTGTAAACTGCCAGCCCAAACTCTTCCTGTTTCTGCGGAGGGAGAGGATGAGGCAGTATGGGGAGTGTCTTCATGACTGTCCAGCCGGATACTACGGCATGCGCAGCCCCGAACTCAACATGTGCTCCAGTAAGTCCCTCTCGAGTCTAATCCACCTAGCCTCCCTCGCGTTCCACCTCTACCCCTCTGTCTCCCACACTATTGACTTTCCCCTCCTTTTCCCAGCACACCCACCACCCCATCCCCTGACACACATACACACTCTCTCAACTTCCCCTTTCCCACAACATATGAGTTACTGTCAATTATCCAGAGGAGACACACATACTTTACAATTTGAATGGCTCATCTGTTCCTACAGGTGGATGTAAGTAGTGCAGCCTTGTCTTAGCAGTGTCTCCCTCGGGATTTAGCAGTGAAGAATGAGCACTGTTTCTCATTTCTCTTTAACACTCCCTTTACACCTGCATTACCTAACATCCTATAGTCACAAGGATGTTTCAAGGCATGAAATCCAGGTGCAAAGGCAACCAAGATGCGCTGAGGATTCAGCCAAACGTTCTCCAGGGGCTCCTATCATCACATTAAGAGCAACACGTAAAAACCAGCCCTTTTGGCCATGACATTTAATATCACTTCAGCCACAGAAATGATTATATATGAGCATTAAAGCATGAAATTAACTCCTTTTGTTGCCTGTCTGTGAGCGTTTGTGGATTGAGACTTTCACCAGACAGTGTAATTTCTTGGCAGCAGGAAGTATTTTTTGGCCTTGAACAGAAAGCCAGTCACAGCTCTGTGTCCAGCTCCACCAACCACTGTACACTGACAGTTAGATGAGGGACAACAAAGCATTAACCCCTAAGATTAGTAGTACATTTATGAGGAAGGAAATGAAGATTAAATTCTAATTTTGTTTATTGTTTCAGTGATAAAGCAGTTTTAGATATTTTGCTGTTAAGCATTGTGTTGCTGCACATATTACTCTTGTGGACTGCAGTAAAGGAAGTAAATATTTTTTTACTACACTGATTTATGGAAAACTTTGTTTTGTTTTCATAACAGAAAACAGACTACATCTTCATTCTGAATTATGTTTTACTATTTAAAAAAAATAACCCAAACAGTAACATTTAGAAACTGAAGAGTTCCCGCGATTCTTGTTAAAGAACAACTCTAAAATCCAATTAATGAAATGTCTCCCTCTCCTCCCCAAGTAGCACTCAGATGTCATAACCTTATTTTAATATGGAATATACTCTGATAGAGAGGGAGAGAGAGAGAGAGAGAGTTATGGGTTTACACGCAGCCTGAGGTGTTGGCTGAGTGTTTCATATGAAAACATAGAGGAACTTGAACCCACTTGGTTCCCTGAGCCAAACCCCTGACAGATGCACTGAAACGAAGCCCCGGAGGAGGGTGTCCGGACCTTTAGGCCCAATAATATGAATATGTAGCAACCACAGGAAGAGTAAAAAACTACATTCTGCTTCCCCAATCACTGCCGACCTAGATGCAAATACATCCGCTGACTCCATTTGATGATGAAAATGAAAAGCATGTTAAGGCAGGCAAGTGTGGATGTTGGTACTCTAGATAGTTTAGAAAACTGAAACTTCCCCATCCCTCAAAGTGAGGTCGTGTTCACCTGGTCAAGCTGTGATTCTTCTTTGTTTCAGTAACGAGCATTGCAATTTGAAATTCAGCAGTTATGTAAGAGGTCTGCTAATGCTCCAAGACTGTCCATACTGACAGTCTTTGCCATCAGCATTAACGATAGCAATTAGCATTAGAATAGTAAGCTAATGCTAGCTAACAGTAATCCCAACTAGCAAAAAAAAAAAAAAAATGCATCCATCTGGGACCTGGAATATACCACATGTAAGGTAGTCCAGAGGGGTGTTTCTGGTAATAATAAAAGTGAAAATGCTCTTTCAGAGGATTATATGAGCTTACTATCAGGTGCTTCTGTGTCAGGATGGACTAAGTGATATACACAGAAATGTTTTGTATGTAAAAGTTGCAATTGTTGCTTGATTGATTTTCAGTCAACTGTGGTACGCCCTGTAGGAGGGGCTTTCTGTATAAAACCAGGTGTAGTTGCAGAGCACCTTGGGTAATGGAAGGTAGCATGTGCTCGGGCCTCATAGATAGGGGCCTAGCAATTGTTTTTCTTTGTTTGTTTGCTATTAACTTGAAGCTAGCTGTTGATGCTACCAAACATAGACTGGCTGTTAGTTAAACCATAACGCCTCATTTCTATTTCTAATGTGAGGTGTGGGTGTGGAGGGTTTGGACCTTTTATTTTCCAGTAACTTTCTCAGCACTTAATTCAAGGGTGACCAATAAACACTCTGAATCTAACGTTGTATTCATGGTAATGTTTAAGAAACACTTTGGGATTTTGTGAAATGAAGCCAGAGATTTCCCAACAGTGTCAGTACCAAACATCAGAATTCAACTGGAGTCAGAATACAAGACTTCCTGTGATGGGATGTTCTTTGTTGCAGCATCACTGTGTTGTTTAGACTAATGAGATCACAGAAGTTTGGCACCTCTGCGTGTATATATTCTATATTATTGGGCATGATATTAAAGCCTGTAACTGGTTTCAATATTGTGGATGATTGGGTTGGTGTATTTATGTTCATCAAATCTCCCCACATTAGAGGCAAAATCCTAACGGCCCCACAGTCATTTCACCCTATTTTCATAACTTGGAGAAAACTGGAAGAGAAAGACATCTTGTTCTCTGGTAAAAAGTCTTTTTTACCCCAACCCTGCTATCCTAACTGCTATATATCCCCGTGCTGGGTGAATTTTGACTTAAACTTATCCTGATGTGTGGCAAATTAATCTGAATCCTTCTCCCAAACTGCTCATAGAGCAACATCTTGTATTGTCACGTAGCATCAGATCTCAGAGTGAGACCTACTTTGATGTGATCGCTGCTTCAGTCATGGCTCTTTAATCCAGTTTCCTATTTGACCCTCATTCTCAGCTGAGCTCTGCATGTCATTTTCACTGAACAGTTCATGTCCAACGTCCATAAACGGATATTTTATTGGGTTGGAAGCTAATCGTCAGGTCAGTGAAAAGTTGTGAGTTGACACAGATAACTGGTACGCAAGGCCTCAACGGCACCATGGACAGATAACGGCGAGGGGTTCTCTGCCGACACGGTCAGTCTTGCCGTGTGCTCCTGGTTTCCAAAGAGGCCTGGAACGTGGCTTTACATCTGTGTTATCATGAGCTTTTTAAACACAGGCTCTGAAAGCTCTTAGGTAGCAGCTGCTTATTATTACACCAGAGTTTGTTTCTGTGATATTATCTCATTGAAGAATTTTTTCGTGGACTGCCTGGGTACAGGAAAACATGGGCTAGACAAGCAAAAGGCTTATACTCTCAGCCACTAGCTGGCTGAAACCTCACTTTCAGTTTTTCTGAAGGGGCTCCCGAGGATTCACAGGCATGTGACAGAGAGAGCTATGGGTGGAGAGATGAATACAGACAATGTGATGCAATTTGACGCAAAGGAAAGTCACCAGACAACTATAGATTGAGCAATAAGGACTTTCAGGCCAGTGCAATACTGCTAAATTTAGACATAAATAATCCGTTTCTGAAATATGCCTACATATTTTTATTGGTGGGAAAAACAGCATTTAAAAACATTCTTAAGTAGCCTATTCCTTTTCAGCATGGGTGAGCTGCAGCCTATCCCAGCATGCACTGGGGAAAGGCAGGGAAAAACTCTGGACAGGTCATCAGTTTATCACTGAGCTATTCAGCTTCACCATGTGTTGATATGAAATTCCACAGCTTAGACTATAAATTAGGTGTCAGATACACTTTTTCTAGCCATTATAGGTCAACCATCTGGTCATAAATATTGGAAAATGTATGACTTTAAAAGACCAGAAGCAGCCCAGTATACACTAATTCAGCATCCTAATTTATCAGCCTTACCGTGCATAACCTGCAAATTTCTCAGAAGCAGTTAAGAAGCTGTGCCTCACATGATGTAGGTTAAATTTAAGGCTCACTGTTCTGGGGCGGGGGTTTCTCTTTCACTGCAGAGAAAATGACACCATAATTAGAGCCAAAAACAATGGGAACTATATTTTCCCGCAACATAACTGAAAGCCCGTTTACAGCTACACTTCAGCTGCATTTCAACGAGGCCCAAGATGTGGGAGCCCCAGTGTTAACTGCCATTACTGAGATGTTGCTGGTTCGTTAGCGAGGCCTTTTTGTTACATAAGACCTTTCTATACATCCATATATTATGTTCCTTGGGTTTTGCTTGGCAAAAACTCCTTTCAGCAGCTAATGGATGGGTTGATATGAGCCATAAAGCATACGCAGCAAATCCAGTGTTATCCACAGAGTTTCTTATCAGCCGCCCAGAAGAGGCCCCACACCAATGTCTGTGGGTGTCAACCCACTGCTCCGCAGGGAAGATTTGTGGCAGCAGTCACACAGAGTACTGCGTTATGTACAGCCAAATCTGTGTGAATGCGGTGCAGTCATGCTCTTCCCTCAGTCACATTTCATAATACCTCGGTTTTAACATACATTCCCAAGCCAAAGCATATTCTGTCATTCTGTATCACAAGCGAGCTCTCTGGCTGAAAGAATTATGAGCTGAACGGCGACTATCAGAGCTGTCTTTTATAAGAGCGAAAGTGTTGAGAGGGTCAGCATGAGAGCAAGGCTACATTCAAAACTTCCTCCCTCGGGGTGTATTATGGACCCCCCACTGCTACACACGCATACACATACTTTAGCCACCAACCCAGTTGCCTTACCCCAGTGCAGTGGCTTTAAAACACATAGAAACCCCAGCTGTGTCTGCTGCCAACCAGCAACCAGTCCGATCAAGGCCTGAGATTGGCAATATCCTGGAAGAACGGTTTAAATATCACAGCTCATTCAGTGCCAGCGTAATGCGCCACCAGAGACTCCTCTGTCTGAGGTAATTTAAAAAAAAAGAAAAAATTTATTGTGATTTCCTTTTTTACTGCATTTCGCAGACTCAGGAAATGTGTTACCAAATCCCATTGTTGTATTTCTAACTGATTTGTCACATCAAATTAAGGCTGGAAGTAGAAGCTGATTGGATGTATCTTTTCCAAGATCGTTTTAGTTTTAAAGCACATCATGGGAATATGTTTTGTTGGAGGTGGATAAGAGCCGTGCATCATGGGATTCAGCCAAATGGGTACCAAGGCTGTGTGTAAAATAACTAACGAGTTTTGCAACCTTTAGCTGGCAGCGCTGGCAGTGCTCTCTACCTCTCTGCCTCTACGTGTCTCTCATTCACATCCTCTCTTTCTCGCTCTAATTCTGAGCTTGTGGGTATTTCCATTGCACAGTCTAACCAACAAAAAGACCAGTTGCTTTTGGCCTTTGAGTTTTACCAAGGGACGTTTAATCATCACAGCTTTAGTAACCGCACTTTCAGATTTGCCAGACAATACAATGGACCCACCAAACCAAGCCCTGATCCCAGGACATTACAGCCAGACGCAGAGTTGAACCGGGTTTTTTCTCAAAACAGTGCATAATTGTGCATACTATAGTGTGAGTGGAAGAGCTGTGCTTGACCACTGTCTGAAGCTTGGTCTGTCTTTGTGTATGCTGGAGCTGGCTGAGCAGATCCCGGTATATTACGGATTGTGTTCCTTGGAGTAAAGAAGCTAGGAGGACCGCTGACACATCTGTCATCCCTGATCTCTTTCTGGAAGATGCTGATTGACAGGAACACCACCTCTGCTTCACCTAGCTCTTCACCAGTGTGCGGAGGAGCACCCATGTGGAAAAAAACAGTCTGGAGAGAGTTGGGAAGAACATGGCAGCTCTGGCCTTTGCCATGAACTCCTGCCATCCGTAGCTCCACACGATATGGCTGGGTGGCAGCGAGCAAGCGAAAACTTCCATGTCAGCCAAACCCAGAGCCTAGAGAGTAGGTCAGAGCTCTTCGACTCAGCTTGGAGGCGAGGGATGGAAAAATAGGGCTTGTTTTCCCCCTCACACTGCCAGGCCTTTAACAACATGGACACTCCTGCTGCGCAACATCGGGTCTGGTTAGCTTTCTGAAGGGGGCTGAGAATTTCTCGGTATACTGATGAGTAGTCTTACAACCCACCTCCTGCTCAACTAACATAAAAGACCTCGTGTGGAACACAAGAGATTCATTCATCTTCACAAAACGATTTATCACCCTTTCCTTACACAGTGAATATTCATGTGAATAAATGGAGAGATGGTGCTGTCAGCCTGTGGAGGAACAGTAGTTGACTGAAGCTGACATGAGGCTTTGAGTGTCCGTGATAAAATCGGCAGCTTCTCTGTCCAGACCGCAGCTGAGGGATCGGCTTTTGCCAAGCATGCGCTGTCAGATTGCAAGTGACGCTGTGTGACTCATTTCAACTCAACTTCAAATTCACTTGACATGCAAACCACATAAATTCCAAGTGCAAAATCAAACAAACAGAAAAAGGGTAACAGTGATATGGGCAATGGTGGAGCTGTTGCAGCGCTGACGACATCTCTTTGAATCGTGCACCCTCTGACAGCTGAAACATAAGGCTTTTCCTCCTGTGTTCATAATATAACTCACGGCCAGAACCAGGCTGGGAGATAATGATGATAATACGTTTAAGTCCCAGGAACACTGGGCCTTCAGTGGGATCTGATGACCTCATTATTTCTCATTAGTCTCCCTGAGGCACCTAGATGAAGACTTTAAAGGTGGTCCAGAGGTTAATCCTGCAGGGAGAATGAACCCACTCCCCTGTATCTGTTTCTGGGGCTGCCGGACAAGCCGCCTGACTGTCGACTTGGCTGGCTGACCGTCCAGTTTCCAGTGTGGGAGCTCCTCCTGTGTCACAGATAGCCCCCACTGTCCCAGATAGCCTTTTGCCTGATAACTGAACAGAGGGATAGATGTCGGTCATTGTGATCCCTTCCTACCCACCTCGTTTTCTGATGACCTCTGACCCTTGAGCTTTGCCTCCCTGCATTCTAAATCCCATGGAGCCACACTGATGTGTCGTCCACCTCATCCATCTCACAAAGTGACATTATTACTTATCTTCTATTTAGAAAACACGATAACGTGATGTTTAAATCAAAAACCCTGTCATGTGCTACTGCGGCTGCAGGGATACAGTATTTCGCACATCTGTGTTGCTTGTATTTACTGTCAATAACTGAGGATTGCACAACAACCCCAGTGTTTTAGAGTACTGCTCCCCCCCCTCCCCCCGCAACCCCCTCACCCCCCACCCCACCCCCCTCTCATCCCCTTACGCTTTTATTTTTTTTGTTTGGGAGCTAAAAGTCTCTCAGGTGATGACAGGCCTGGGAAGTGTGAAGGGTAAAAGACAGCTTTGGGCTTTTCAATTAGCTTTGTGATTTATTAGCCTTCTCTCTGTATTGGGCTTGTCCTATATCAGACCCAAACCTGATTCGGTTTCACCCAGAAATATATGGATGAGAAGGCAGAAAGCTAAAACAGGACAATGTATTTGTACGTCCCCAGACTCACACATTCCACACCAAAATCTCTACAGCACTGCATAACTCCAGAGGTCCAAGACATATGTTGAGATATAAGATAAAATGGAGCAGTGGACTAATGGAGAAAGACAAATACCTAGATAAGCACAGTAATATCAGATGATTGAATTAATAACTTTAAAATGATGTGAGAACACAGGAAATTATGAAAGAGATTAGTGATTTATGGTCAGAATTATATTTTCAGAATGTGGAGTACAGCTTCATTGCAGAGTGGGTCTATCTCCAGCCATATCCGATTGGTATGTATGTGTGTTTGTGCATCTGTGTGTATGTGTGTGTCCATGGTTTGTTTAGACTGGTCGGGAAAGCGTGAGACCAGAGTGAGTGGGCAGAGGCCATACTTTAGGGTTCAAAGTAAAGCGGGGAGGGACCCCTCGTTTTGTAGGAATGTCGAGGAGGAGGCCTGATGGTTAGCTGGAGATGGTGTAATTAAGGGGTGTGATTGTGAGAACCTTCCCTTCCCCGGGCCTTGCAAGGGTCACAGATAAAAGAGCAGCCCTCAGCCTCCGTCGCTCTCACATGTGGAAAATCACAGTAATGCAGGTTTACGTGTGGAGAAACGCACACGTGTTAATGCATGGTTGCGTCCCCCATGCAAGATGCAATCAGCGGAGCAGATGACACCCACACTACCTGGGAAGACCCCTGCAAGCTCAAGGAGATGGTGGCTGCAGGTTATACACCCGACACTGGAAGCCTATTGAGCAACAGGGCCACATAGAGCTTCTGAGGAGCGTTATAAATTAGACAGCACTGGGAGGCTCCTTCTAATCATGTGGGCCTGTGTTTCGCCCTGTTGGTGTGGTTGTTGTAATTTGGCCCTGCCTGACGTGCTATTTGCAGAGTAAGAGCTTGATGACATATTGCTGGGCCTTTCTTTGCAAGCGCGGCACAGTGTGTCGAGCGCAGCGGCAGGGTGTGGCGTGGGAGGATAAGTGCGGCTGTTGTGTTTGCTGACTAAATGTATCAGCATTTGTTTGGCAAGGTGGCGCGAAATCTCGTTGTCCCCCACGCCTCCCCCACTTCCTAACTCACCGCCCCCCTTTCATGTCGTAGCCAAAACCGTAACGATCCACACAGCTGGCCAGCTGTGTGATCATTAGCCCTCATTCACACATTAATGGAAACCTGACTTCCCAATAATCCTCAGTTACGGAAACAGACACAGATTGTGGAGTGATAAGACGGCATATTAAAGACAGTATTCAGTTCTAATTAGATGAGTTCTTCCTGTTGCAGCACGCTGTTAGTTGAAAACGTGAGCTAGCGTGTTTGTATCCAGACTGTTGCATGTTAGTGCAGTCTGGTGAAAGAGGTCAGTGTGGCATTACTTACCATGTCTGCTGTTGTGTTTTCACACTCTGAACAAGAACAGGAACATAAAAAAAAAAAATCTCTGTCAGGCAAAACAAGTTTTCTGAAATATACTTGAGCCCCGGAGAGAAATTATTATTATTATTTTTTTTTTTTTTTTGCAGGAGAGACAGTATAATTCTTTCAAGAACCCCCTTCCCCAAACCCCTTAGCTCTCGATCAACTCCAGATGAGAGGGTTGCTCAGACCTTCATGACTCTCCTCCTTCTCTCCTTCTTCCTCCAGGGTGCAGGATAGAGAACTGCGAGTCCTGCTTCAGTAAAGACTTCTGCACCAAGTGCAAGTTGGGTTTTTACCTACACAAAGGGCGCTGCTTTGATAAGTGCCCCGAGGGCTTTGCTCCACTGGAGGATACCATGGAGTGTGGAGGTATGTGAAACAACACAGATATGTACAAAACATGAAAAGATCCAGTTTCAAGAGAGTAAACAAACTTGTCTTTTACACCTTTCCTTACCTGTACACAGTATTCTGTAACCTCTCAGCTGACCTGCTTATTTTGGATCTAAAAACAAAGCAGTTCATCTGGGACCACACACAAAGAGGTTATTAGCATCCCAGTAAAGCTTCTTCACCCTGTATTAAAGCTTGACCTGGGGTCTCTGAGTTGCCCCTAAATGGCCCTGTGCTGTGGTTTCACTGCACATTGCTGTTCCCGTGTGTGTCTGCAGAGGGCTGCGAGGTGGGCCAGTGGAGCGAATGGGGAGCCTGCACCAGGAGGAACAAAACCTGTGGCTATAAGTGGGGTCTGGAGACCCGGACACGACACATTGTAAAGAAACCACCCAAGGACACAATACCCTGTCCCACCATCGCTGAGTCCAGGATGTGCAAAATGGCCATGAGGCACTGCAGGAGAGGTAAGGATAAGAAGCAGCCATATGTTAGTGTGTGAGAGAGATATTCTGTCAGTCAGTCCCAACTCCATCCACGTACACGTTACACCATTCTGGTGAATATTAAAGAAAACAGCCCACTTATCCCATAGGACAACCCCTTCCCCCTCTCTCACTTCCACCTGTCTCATGTAACCCCTTTACCTTGCACACAGCCTTGTTTTTTTTTCTCCGTCTGTGTTTTTGAGGTGCACGGTTGCGTTTTTGTGCATGAAATGTCAGTATTTTTCCATGGCAGCCTTGTTTGAGCCAGCTCTTTTTCTGAGGTATATTTTTTCCCCCCTCTTTCCCATCTCCCTTACTCTCCTCAGTGGAATTCTTCAAAAGTAAGAGCTGCAGGTTTCCTCAATGGCCGTCTCTGTTTCCTCCCATCAGCTTGAGAGATATTTGTGGTGCACACAGCATGTACGTCAGGCCATTAAATGAGAAGTCAAATCTGGAATTTCTCTGTGTGAATACAGCTACAGCTATTTTTTTTTTTTTAAAGTAAACCATTTCTCTCTGATGGTCCAAACACACCATTTGGGGGTGATGGCCTCAGTCAGCAGTGCTTTTAAAATAAATGTCTTTTCCCTTAATGTACTTCTACATCTCTCATAAACTTTGGATTAGGATAGGCCAAGTGTAAATATTTAATTTGCCAAATAAGGAAGCAATTACAGTGGCAGATATCATTCAGGCTGTCAAAAAAAGAAAAACATTGTTTAACAGATAGAGGAAAATATTGTAACCTCAAGGATTTTTCTCCATTTTTGGCCTGGAGAGTTGAATGGGAGGATCATTTGGTGAAGTGGTGAAAGAGTAAATAAACTTGAAATAAACCCTGATAGTTTCTCATATTTCAGCACTACCAAGGCAGCCCCTGCTCTCTGGGTTGGAAACTGTGATTCCATGGCACATTTAGTTTCTAAAGCCTTGTCCTGTTTGTCAGGGAAATTCTCCCCAATCCCCACGCACCACCTCATGACTTTACCGTGCCTGCTTGACCTTTTCCAAGAAACGTTTATGACCTTCTTTAATTAAAAATTGGCATTGTTGTCCATGGTTACTGCCATCAATTATCTCAAGCATGAAGTCACTGATGGGAAGTTGTTGTGAAGCCTAAATTGAGTGCATAGCAAGACCATTTTTCTTCAGTCCTTTAGAAACCCACAGCAGGCTCCCCATGTCCATCTTACTTAAAACTACTGCTCCCTGGTGATGTGGTCATTGTAAACCTCTTAGTACAGTTCCTTATCCAATGACTGAGTTACGTCTCTGTGGAAGACCAGTGGCCTCAGTTGTGCGGTTAAAAGCTGTGGTAAAAGTGTCACTGTGTGTGCATCTTAGGACTCTCCAGGCTCGTGAAGTGCTGTGGTGGCCTGTTTAATAAAGGTAAATTTCAGACCTAGGCATGTGTTGTTAATTCCACACCACTCGACCGCTAGTGAAAAAAAATCCCCACATGGCATAAGCCAGTGAAATGCCGCACTCTTCAGTTCAAATAAATACAATGTAAAAATGTAAGCCACTGAAGTCGAGGGAGAGGAGAAACACTCAACTGATACAGAGCCGTCGTGTATGGGAGCTCGACCAGCTGACACTAAAATAATCACTTGCCGTGACAGTCTAATGGGAGGAGAGGCCACTGGCTGAAATACAGGTGATCAGGAAGTGGTGGGAAGCCTGTGGAAGGAGATCGAAAGGTTCAAGGATGGGTTGCAGTATACTGAGCTCATGATGAAATACCTGGTGACCTTTTAAATGTATACAGATTTCAGGAACTTTGCAAGCTAAAGCCCCTGAGTGCTACTTAAAAATAAAACGTGTTGCAATGCAGAATGGTCAATTTCATCTTTAAATAGAGTTTAGAAAACTGTAATCTCAATATATTCAAAGGATTCAAAGGCTTTTTATTGTCAATTTCACCATATGGTGACATATGGTGACACAGACATACAGGGGAATTGAAATGTTGTTTCTCTCTCTCTGGACTGTATAATCCGACAGAAATATAAATATAAGAAGCGCTTACAATGATCACTTGAAACTTAAGACAGTCTAAAATGAACATTTTTATCAGCTCCCGTCACTGGACACCAGACACCGATGTTTAGGATTATATAACTGCAGACCATAAAGATGCTGTGGATTAAATGGAGACTGGAAATAAGAGGAAGCCGCATGTAGGTATACACTATTTATGGCAATGCCTATCTGATCACCCGGGCTTGCATTTCTACATTTCTACGAATTTAAATTACAGTGGACGTCGGTGATAGATGGTCTCCCAGCTTAGCCTAGGCGCACAAGGACAACACGAATGATCTTCTTCTTTCCCTTCTGTCTCTGCAAAGGTCTAATCCCCCTTTGCAGCATGCACATGCAAAGAAAGGAATGCCCAGATAATATGAAGGAGGCGTGTAAACCGTGTCTGATGTGTTCCGTACAAGTTGCAGATCAGTGTAAACACTGTATATCATTCGCACTGCTGGGATTCATTTGCTGTTTTCTGTCTGTGTTTGCCAGAACAGCAGGGTCCCGGTATCACGCTAACACACGGTCACACAAAGTATGAGGTGGTGCACTGTCAGAAGAGCCATTTCCCTCCAAGCGTCAACTTGATTTTAAGCACATTTTTGAAGTTTGTCATGAATTTGATGCGTATCCACCAGCTGGGTTCCACTGAATATTTAGGCAATATTCTGTGCAGCACTCTTAAAATGAACAACTGCATGTATGACAGTGCAGGAAGGCTGTAGTGGACAGGTGTTTTACAAAGCATCTAAACCCTTGTTGAATACTTTGACCTGCTTGTTTGCTTTTGGCAATGACATTAAACAAAGCTGGCACATTATTTATTTAGAAAACATGTTACCATTACTATTAATCACATAACTTCCGTAAACATCAAATGAGCAGGAAAGTGTTCATGCAGTGTTGATGAAAATATTTGTCTATTTCCATCCAGCTTTTTGAATTTGGTGCTTCAATTTCATATCATACTTGACTGGAAACTATGCTAGACAATCTCTAGAGGAATAAGTAAGTCTGGTCCCATGGCTGATTGGTTGGCATGTGTGCCAGGCGTTTGCACTGTACCCTGGAGACGGTAAAATGCTCTTCTATCATCCTGTTCCCTGCAGTGGTGGTGTTCTGAATGGGCTATAAACAATAAAGAGACTTTATTAATAGCTGCTCTGGCCCTGTCAGCATTGACAGACTGCCCCCCCCCCCTTCCCTCTGTCTTGTGAGCTGATGGGAGGAGAGGAGAGGAGAGGAAAGGTGAGGAGAGTGATAACAGTACAGTGCCCAGCTGTTCCATATTGATGCCATTAAGGAATTCCCTACAGATATTTCCCAGCAACCCCCTGTCATCGGATTCACTGGTTTACAAACAGATGTGTGTGACAAGTTTAATTCCTCCTTCTCTGGTTCTTTTTTTTCTGCGTCCCTGCACTGCCTATCAATCCATCTGTGTATTTTCCTTTCTTTCTCTCTTGCTCACCCACTCTCTTATAATCTTTGAACAACAGCTGCTTCTGCCATGTCACTGACATTAGATGTTGTGTAAACAACTTAAAATGGTAAAGCCCTCGAAACTCCTGCTCTTAATGTAATCCCTGATTTGGGATTTAAGACGGAGTAAAGTCCAACATAAACGCACCGTTACAACCTGGGCTAATTTCCGACAGTTTTATAAATCGGCTTTCAGATTCTCTGAGCCACAAAAGTCTTTATGGGAGCAGGAAGGAGTGACATTTGTGCAGCACTGCATGTTTGATTTGTAGGTAAAACTAGTCTTTAAAGGGGCGTTTGCAGCAGAGGAGGAGGCCAGGCCCGAAGTTAAAACATGCAAGAATAGATGTTTTACAATATGAAGTTATGAGTTATAAAAATGTGTAGCTGAGCAAATTTTGGAACTGATAACAGAAACATATTTAAGACCTGGTTTCCCACAACAATGCTGAAAATGCCTCTACGAGTCCATGAAGACTCACAATCACTCTGCTGACCTCATGATAAGAAAAAGAAGGAAATAAGAAAGAGGCAGAGAGAGGAAGAGTGAGAGAGAGAGAGAGAAGGAGCATACAATGATTATCTTTGGCCACTGGATTATGTACCTGTACTTGGAGAGCTAGAGGCCTTTGTGGGAGTATTGATCTCCCGTGTGTGTAACCAGAGAAACCGTTTCTGCTGCAGGGCTCAACCGAGGCCAAGCCCTCCATCCCATCAGTCATCTGAGTGCTTGGGTCCAGCCACCACTAATACTGTCTGTCATAACTTCTGTGTGCAATTTGTGTTTATAAAATAACTACCTCCTCCAATCATGACGCGCAATCCATTCCCGCTGCTGTCAATTTGAAACTGTGGATAAACACGTTTTGTTACACACTGTGGCAGGACTGTAGAAGAGGATAAACCCACCTAGACTCAGTTTACCACCTCATCCCTCCTCTGCAGTGTGAAATCTAAAGACCCTGAAAGCTCTTTGTCTGTATTTGACAGAGAGGCAGGCGCTTGTTTATTTTACCCCACAAGCACCTACAATCTGGTGCAGAGGACCAAAGTGAACCCAGCTCCACCCCAGATCGACCAGGCCCCAGGAAGATTTGACTGGTGGGATTTACGCCAGGTTCTGTCTGAAGTCAGTCTGGTTCTGCGGTGAATCCACAGCACTGTGGACCTTCTGGTCCTCACCGTCTGCGAACCATCTGCTGCAAAGTTTCGGCTCCTGTAAAACGATGCACAGAGCAATGGTGATTGCCTCAAATCCGCTCTGGAGGAAGCTCGGCCGCCTTGTCTGTAGCGCATACCGCTTGACACGCCAAACAATTCCGGTTTCTGGCAGTCTTCGCATACGAGCGAGCAGTTAATGCACATGCATGCGCATGAGTGTGTGACACACAATTTTGGTGTTTATACTCGCTGAGCCAAGAGGCTTAAGCTCTGGCGAAAGATGCCATTCACTTCTGAGCATTTTAGTTACGCACTCAGCATGATCACATCTGAGTCTGGCCTGTGTTTGGCTTGGAAACCCAACATCCAAACACATTTCTGGATGTGTTTTTGTCAAACGTCGCCTTCTACCATCAGGCCAGTGTTTTTTCCTAAAACAGACACATGCTTTCAACCTGAGGTTAATTGATGGAGCATGTTCTTCTTGTCCCAGCAGAAGAGCTCATAGTGCAGTTTGTCCAAGCCAAACAACAATCGAGTGCTGCTCGAGCCACCACTCTGAACTCTACCCAAAGCACTTGAGACCAGAGGTTTGCACTTCTGTTCTTTCATGTACTTATCTCATTATTCCAATTAATGTTAGCCGGGTGTGCTCTACGGGAAGTCACTACTTTTGGATGGGAGAGCTGGTGCACAGATGACAAGTCCCGCTCTGATTTCTGCCGCGGTGGAATGACGGGTGGTGATTAAGGGCGATCTCTGGCCTGGGTAATATCACGGACAATCCGGATCAGTTCTTCCCGCCAGCGGGAGCAGAGTGAGGAGCATTTTCCCAGGACAGAAGGAGAGCACTAATTGGCAGCCGCCCTGTCATAGTGATTATGTGTGCCTCACACCGCAGCCTGTTGTGACTGGGGGAGCCACAGCTTAATCTTCATTTAATAAGGCTGCTCCGTAGGGGCTGACACAGTAGCTGTTGAGAAGGCCTCAGAAGTACCCTGCCTTCTTTGGACAGCATGGACGGCCTGGCTCCGGACACAGAGCCTGGGCTGTGGTCTGACTGGGAAGGACCCCCTGCCACCACCGCCCACCCCTCAGTCTTGCAATGTTCATTAATTTAATTAAATACCGCCCAGGTCTGGTTGTGAAGATGAAAAAACCTGGTGATGATTTCCTCATGCTGTACACACGACTGTGAAACCATAAAGCTGAGATGACAGAGAGTATTTTGGAACATTTGCACTGTGCTGTAGTGAATAAGAGCATGGGTGAAGAGGAAAGACACATCAACCTGTCATTGACTGGGCCAGGTCTCCAGGATCTCTATGCCAGCGGCAGTTATGGTCACTGCTGCGGTCACACTCACAAATTAACACAAGTTCTGTTTCAGCTATCCCATATTCACAAATCTCTGCCATAGATTATTCTCTTTTCCCCCCGTCTTCACATTTATGTTTTATATCTCCTCCTAACCAGATGAAAATTCATTATCAAGGCTCATGTCCGGACAGGCAATCAACACTTGCTTTATGCTGATAGTCTCAAACCAAACTTTCAGGTTTATTTTTCTGCCTCTCCGTGCAGTTTAGCGGTGTTAAATCTTCCATCGGAGGAGAAAGTCATTACCAGTAGCCTCTGAGACTTCTCTGTGCTGGGTACATTCCTTTTTGGGGGTGGTGGGGACGATGCTGGAAGCCGGGAGGAGGAGGAGGAGAAGGGGGAGGGGGTCTCTGATTAACTTCCCGCTAAGTGCCCCTGCTCTCTGACCAAAATAAATATGGCTGCTGTCATTTTGTCAGCAACTGCCTTCAGAGAGCAATATTTGAAACACCCCATGATCCTGCTGGCTTTTATATGGAGAATCCATCGTCATACCACAGGCATGAGCCATAAACATGTGGAGGCCTTTCAAAGACCGGGTGGCGGGGGGGGGTGGGGGGGGGGGGGGGGGGGGGGGGGAGGGGGGTGGAAGGGGAGGGGTAGAGGGCACTCATTCGAACTTCAGCCTCCACATTCTTGCCCCCGGGTCTCTTC
>JBBMJY010000025.1:19403715-19422258 GCA_037833715.1 Toxotes lorentzi | reverse complement strand
CCCCCCCCCCCCCCCCCCCCCCCCCCCCCCCCAAAGGGATAGAAGGAGGGAAATAGAACAGGAGGGGTCAGCGGCACTCATTGGAGCTTCATACTCCACATTATTGTCATCTGGTCTTTTCCAAGCAGGAAGAAAGAGGAGGGGTGCGAGTGAAGGGGTTTTTTTTTTCACACTCTTTGGCCCAGTTGAGTTGTGGTTTTGCTGAACTGCCTTTTGTAGACTCATGTACACACATTAGATACAGCCGTGCTCTTATTTGTTTGACTCCCTTTACTGTGAAGTTTGCGTTGGTAATAGTATTATCCCAATAAATTCAAACTGGCAGACGTACGAATCTTTATAGAAAACATTTTGATGTTGAATAGATGTCCGACTGCCAAAACTTGATTTAAACTCATCTGTGACTACAATCTGCACAAGTTTATGAAATAGTGACCTAAAAGTTTGAAAACCTGGTTATCCATATTGTTCAGAGTGGAGGAGGGGAGGAACATTGCGTTGGTTGTGAGGCTTCCGTTGTCGTCTTCTGGCAGAGGAAATGAGGCATATGGGCCGACATCAACAGCCCCATCAAAAACAGACGTACACAAACAAACAAAGTGGCAGCAAACTGGAGGGGGAAAGAAGAAGGCGGAGGATGAGGAGGGGGAGATACTGTACAGAAGTGGAGTGTTTGCATGTTCTCATGTCCCACAAACGGGAGCTATTTTCCCCCACTGTGCAGTATATGGGCTGATATCGTCAATGATGCGGTCGGGGGCTGTAAAGCCCACCTATGGTGGACGGTCCCTGATGGACAGTTACACCCTGTGATTTAGGGTAGGCTTTGATTCTTATATGGGGCTCTTCTTGGTCTTTTTTTGAAACATCTGATGCCCTGAGTTATCCACGTGTGATAAGATAGAGGTTTACCACTGACCACAGTTGATAGTGTCGGCTCTTCCACCGTGACAGGCGTAAAATTCTAGGTAAACACTGAATTTTGTATGTGTATTGGAGATTTTTTGGAGCAGGAGAAATTTAGCAAAGTCAAATACGGGTGCAAAGATTCATCTGTTTTCTGCCTCAATCCAGTCCAAAAATATCAAGTACCCATTTCGCTTTAACCCAAGTTTGAAGTGTCGGGGTTTCTCACTTCATATTTAGATAACTGGAGCTGGTCAGACAGGGATCTGTCTGATCGTGCTGTATCCCTGCACCCCCTCTCTCTGTCTGCCAGACCTACAGTCCGGCGCTGCTGCCAGCTCTCCTGTGGGCCGCAAAAGCTTTCATCTCCACATCTACACCACACCAGGCAGATGAGGATGCACGCAAAAGCACACATACACACACATTTACGCAGCCAGAGTGTAAGAAACACGTAATAGACACAAACAGTAAAAAAAAAGACCTCACAGGCAGAACAAGTCACCACATTATCTACTCTTTCCCTCGTCCCTGTTTCCATTCTCTTTTCATGTCTCGCACTCAGATGACACTCACTTGTGTATCACATATCAGTGCGTGGCTGTCTGAGGAACAATGTGCATGCCACAGAGCAGGGATGTGTTCACGTGGTGCACATTGTTTGAAGCAATTCAGCGTACGCTGGAGTTCTCCCTCTCCAGTGGTCTGGCTGGAGGAGAAAAGACGGAAGGCTAGGAGCCGAACACGGGAGCCTGAAAACATCTGGTGCACAGTTGCACTGGCTCAGCCACCAGAAGCTCCTCTCCTCTCCTCCCTTCTCCTCTCCCCTCCACTCCACTGCTCTCCTCCTGTTTCCACCCTCCTTCCCTGTCTTGCTCCATCTCTGGCGGGCGTCTTTATAGAGACATCACAGCTTTTAATTACAGCTGGTGATTCAGAGAGAGAGAGGCTGTGGCTTCTGACCCACTCATGTCCATGAGCGTGGACCCAGCATACAGACATGCAGACACAACAAAGCAGCAAGTATAGGCCTGCTGGCCCCTGGCTACGTGTACGTCTGTGTGTCTGGATGTTTTTCTGTGTGTGTGAACTAACAGTGACAAATAAATTGGTCGGGGGTGGGTGGGGGGCTGCAGACAAAAAACAGAGCCATTATAGTGGTAAGTATAGGCCAGGGCCAACTTACCAAGGAGGTAGAGCACTACACTCTCATCAACACAAAAGAGAAAAACACTAAAGTGATGTCACAGGTTAGCAGTTTGACCTTACAGGAGCAAATGCATCATCACAAGTTTGTGACCTCATCACGTTTTCTCACTGCATAAACCACAACTAGCCAACTAACTTCCACAAGCCCATCTGAGGTTATCTGTGAACTGGAAGAAAAGCCACTGGTCTGGTATTTAGACATTGTGATGATCAGGGTCGGGTGATAATTCTCTGTGGGCTCACTGGTGTGAGTGACAGCCATTGATAATACACAAACATTGATTCATGCAGCTTTTAAGTGTAAAAGTCAATGACATGTTCTTTAAAATAAACATATTCCACTACTGACTACATATCACCTTTTAAACCCCTTTAGGGTTTTTACAGCGACATGATTTTTTCCCCTGCTCTCATCCACTGGACACACATTCAGAAATAGTCACTCATTTTCAGAAAATGTAAACTCATATTTAAAACCAGAACAATAAGAGAAAAGGGTTGGCTTAATGACAAAATCCTGGAAGGAGACATTTGTTTTGGGAGATTCCACAGTGTTGAAGTCAAAGGGGAATTTTTTTCTAGATAATATGCTGCTATGAACATGATATGATATGTAATTTTAAACAGTTGTAGGTGCAGTGTTAGAACTGATCATTGGTATGTGTTCTCTCTTGGTGGTTGCAGCCAGATTTTCTGAAAATATAGACCAGTGTGTTTATTTTAATAATATAATAAAAAAAAAAATAATAATAATATTAATAGTTAGATATGTAATGTATATTTTGTTTATTTACACATGACACAATGTGACCTTTTCTTAACTTGGGACGCTCACATTTGACAAAGTATTCGCCCTTTTCTGTAGTTGTTCATTTACTGATATTTGCATTTAGTCTTTGAATTTGAATTAGAATTTTGAGTCTTCTGTCATGCGAGAAATATACCTTAAATTGGCTTTTGTAAGCACATAACGTGATGGCTCTCCAAGGACAGTCTCAAGACATGATTGAGTGGTTGGTGTCATGAAACTAAACCCATTCCAGGTACCATATCAAATCCCTTCAAACATAAATGTTCCTTCCCGCTGGGTGGCAAGGTTCAGGACTGTGATCCCGACAGGCCTAGAGACAGTTCTTTGGGATTAGTGAGAGCTTAACTCTCCCTTTGATTTGATTTCCTTCTCCTTCCCCTGTTGCATCTCCAACAGATGCTGCTGCTTTCTGGGGTACACAGACCTCTCCTCTGTGAGGTGAGACCCTGAAATGACCGTTGAAATTGCACTGTAATCATACACAGCTAAAAACAACAAGAAAATGTCTGCCATATGCCTTAAAGCCCTCTGTTTGTGTTTTAGTGAGTTGAAGGGGGATTATTGACGAGAGTGGGAGAGCAGTGCCCGGATAGAGGAGCTGAGTGGCGGTGACTCTTATTGCTCGTGTCTGTGATCAGATCTGTCAGAGCCACTCAGCTGTCTGTCTGCCTGGTGTTTGACAAGTGTTTGATGCAGCACAGGCCTTACAGAGGATCAAGCCCTTCCTGAATTGGCTTTACCCCTCTCCCTGTGCAACAGGAGCTCTGAGAACACATCAAACACAGCCCCACCCCCCTTTCTTCCGCCATGAACGAATGAACTATTTTTATTGAAAAATATGTGCAGTCTGTTGGATCATCAGAGGAGTCTGAACAACAGTGCCCTTTGAGAGTTAGTAGAACAATCAAAGAAAACAAAAAGCACTGGACAGGCTTGATTCCCTCATCACTGGCCATTGCACGGGGATTGCGGCATGATCCTAATGGCCCCTGTCTCTGTTTTGGTGTCTAAGCCCATCTTAGCTTGGCTCCCCAGTCGTTAGGGTCTGGTTCTGTTTTGGGACAGTTGTGCACCATGTACAAACATGTGAGGGATTTCCTCCTGGAGACTCCCAGTAGAGAGCAGGCGGGAGGAAAGGACTTGTGCAGAAATGAGATATAAAGAGGGAATCATGCTGGACAATTTCCAGGATGCAGACCAGGTGGAATGAAGAGTGAGCACATGAGCATGCATGCTCTAAAACACAAATACACAAGCAGATATAATTGTACACATGCACGGTGGAGCTGGTGACTGTGTGGATCACACAGGATCATCTTGTTCTGTCCTCATGCAGCTGTAATGTCACAACCTCCATCAGTTACTTTTACCTGTCAAGCTTTCCCTTCTTGCATGGCATGTAACCTGTTCACAATGATAACAGTTGCATATTTATTTATATATTTTTTGAAGTAATGGGTTCTTAACTTCAGACAAATGTAAACAAAAGACGGCTTCTTGTATCTTGCAGACAGCAGTCAATTTTGAGGCTGATCTCTGGTAGTTTTTATCAGTTAGCTGACTGAGCTAACATTAGTTTAATCATGTGCATGGGTTATATTGTAAGTGAGAGTCCTCACCAGTTGCTGATCCATGTAGAAGACATGGAAATAAAGAAACAATACTTTCATTGTATTGCCATATTAAGGTAGTAAGTCCTTGTATTATTAAGATGATAAAGAAAAATGTAAGATTGGACTTTTATTGCATTTTAACATAACCACTCACCTGCTTTACTTATGGCTGCTAACGTAATCGCAGCATTCAGAGTTGGAGTAATATTGTACCATACAGTGGATGTGCTACTCGTGAACCTTTCAGTGTAGCCTGGAACCCCACAAACTGATTTATTATTGATATGCTTCTCTGCATTGGATGTAACGCTTGGTTAGGTCTACTAGGTAGTAATCTTGTTAGCTGGTCAAGCTATTGAGGGCAGCTTAGTTTAGGCATATGCTACTGACATAGTTGACAATTTGTTTATGGAAAACCTCAGCTATCCTTCCCTCCTTCGCCTCATAGACCCATAGGGGTGCAGAAAGCTTCTTGCTCTTAGTGTACCTTATTGCCTTCCCCCTCATGGCTGTGTTGACAACCATTTAATTCCTCACCATAAAGTGGTGTGATATGCTGTAATGCAGAGGGATTGTTCTTGAAGATCTAGATGCTCACGGGGATGAACTGAGCCAGGTAGCCTCAATCTCAAAGCCAGGGCTCTTCGTTGGGGGTTGACCCCCCCCCCCTTTACCTGAGACTCCACAGATCCTGGAAATGCAGATTCACCTCCTCAGATAAATGAAAAGTGTTTCAAATTTTTGTTTAATAGTGCAAAGAGATCTCCTCTGTTGCAAGATGTGCTTTTCCTGATTTGATCCATTGTCAGTGTGAGGGTGCTTTTAAAAGTGCACAGTTAATCCTGGTGGATGCTGGCTAACACAGAGAGTGGAAGATTGGTGAGGTCCTCTGGAGCCTGATTTGCTGTAAAAACAAAAAAGGTAGAGTGTGTAAAAGTACACTAAACTGAGCTGCCAAGTCATGCTTTTATTAGCTTTTACTTCTTAATGGAACTGCAAAGATAATAAACTGTATTGAGCTGCAGCAGCAAGTAACAGTGCATCAGAGTAAAGACATGGACATGTAGATGACAGTTATATCAGAAAAGCTTGAGAGCAGCTTGTTATCAAAGATTGAGTAGAACAAATAAATCCATGCTGGATCTTGTGTCTGTTGAAAATGATTAATTTCATCAGCGCAATGCAATACACTTATCGGAAACTAAGATGGATGACTATCATAACTCTGCAAGACACTTCCTGCTTTATATCACAGCATGTGGGAATTATAAGATGGATCAAAGCCTTTATAAAAATCTCATCTTGATATAGAAGCTATGGAAATCAAAGTGCTATGACCTTCTCTATCTTTGAGTAAAGACAAACAGGGTTCACATCTGTAGTAACTTCCCAGCTAGAATGATGAATTTGCTACTGTATATCCCAGCAGGTTTCCTGATCCTTGGATCTGCGGTCACATTTGAAACCATTCCCTCATATGCTGCAGCTATCTTCAGCTCGCTCTGCCTCAGCCAAATGCATACAACAAATACAAAAACAAACAGACCCACACCAGCCTTCAGGAACATCAGCGTGGGGCCTCCCTTTGATAAGTGCTGAGCTTTATATTTTTCTCATCAGGAATGAAACACAACATTAAGCCATTCATTAAAGTCAACTAAAGCTAATTATCCCTCATTTACCCGAGTACCCGTGGGGCAGGAGAGCCCCTTATACTTAGGCCCAGATGTGTCGATGAGTCAGTCGGGAGATAGCAGACCGCAGAGGGGGCTGCTCACTTCGCTCTGAGCCCTGTGGTTTTAAGGCGCATCAGACTCAGCAGGCCAGTCGTGATGCCTGTTCACTGCCTGTCTGCTGATGTTACCCTCATGACACCACGGGCTGCGTAAAGCCACTGCAATACAGCAAGGATCCATTTAGAGGAAAAAAAAAGTTGATAATGATCAGTTATACTCCTTCATTCAAAAATGAAAAATGAAGAGTGACTATCATACCTCACAAGCTGGCTAGCAAGTTTTGTAGAGACTGAGTCATATGAACAGCAGGCTTCCACTAAAATGACCTCTCACTGCTGCAGGGGGCGACAGTGTGCGTACAGATTTCTGCTTTCAAGCTAAACTACAAGTCTTTACATTTTGGCAGCTCCAACTGGAAGTGGGAAAACTGTAACAGTTGGCAGGATGTCATTGCCCAGAAACCATATAACGTCATGTGATTGAACTCCTTAGACGTAATTTCTTCTTCTCAGTGTCTGGTACCCCCACCAGACATTTGGAAATAATGGCCGAACCACTTTACCACTGGGATGATGAAATCTAGCCCTTGTTGCTGAGAGCAGTTATCTCAAGATGAGGCATCTGTCCACTGTAGTTCAGGAGAGGCATTTATATTTTTGTTGTGAAGTTTATATGAAAGCCTTTCTGTGTGTGGTGAAGATTAAGCTGTTACTAGAAATTAATTTAGGCAAAAAGGTTACAACAGTCATGAGACCCTATTCCCTGTTGAATCCTTTGCAATTTGGGCTAAAAAGCCAGGTGTATTTTTCCCTATAAATCTTGCCTAGTGCAGCTTTAAACTAATAAACGTTACATGGATTGGTGAGAAACCATCTGGTCCTGTGTGGAGCCCTTGTAGACTTCCCACAGTACAGAGTAGCCATGTTTTGCAGTAGTGTCCAGAGAAAGTCAATGCACTTTACAGCTGTTTTAAACAATTGTTATAAAAGTGAAACACATGATGAGTGAAACCAATGAAAAGCGAAAGATTTATCTTATTCGTTAACGTGGTATGCAGTCTCCTTTATTTGTTAAGGCCAATGTGGTCAGAAAAATTGGATTCCATTCAGAATTGGAGGATAGAAAGAATTCAAAGATTCTACTTTTAGAGTTACAGAGGTTATAAAAATGGTGCCTCTGGACATTTCAGTGACATAGAGCCAGAGGAACACGGACACTTAATATCACTATTAAGGCTTTTTTTTTATGGTTCATGTAAAATCCTGTTGTATGTGTAGTCAGCATTAGTTAGCATATCAAGCAAGCAACTAAAAATCAACTAAAAATGTATATTTTATTCATTATTATCTTTAGCAAGTTGCCACACTAGTGCTTGCCAGCAAAGCATTTATTAGTAACTCATTTTAGTAGTGTGATGACTTCTTTTTAGATTCAGATTTCCCAGGGGGGCGCTGGTACTTTCAGGACTCTTATTTACATGTTTTGTTTTCCTACCTGCTAGTTAGAACTTGGATTTTGTTTTGAGCTGGAGGGTGTGTAATCTTGCAGCTTCACTGTAAGCACATTTCCATCCACCTGTTTTAAACAGAATAGCGAGTTAGTGATGATGTAGTCATGTAACATCCATTGAAGCGTCAGCTCCACTGGAGGGATGAAAAATTGCAGCAGACAAAACAAACATCAAATCTTTGTGGACCATTTCAGAGACTGTAGCCACATATTAATACATGAAACAAAAACAAAATGTCCTTCACGTTCACCTCATCGTTTTTCTTTTGTTTGAGCTTCGACTGTCTTTTTCCTGACTGAGTAACAAACAATTATGTAACTCCTAATACTTCTAATTAAATTTGCTATTTACAAATGTACATAACTTGTCATGTAATGAGTAATGGCAAATTTATTAAAATTTCCAATCCATTTGCCCCAAATCACATAGTCGTTTAGAGGGTTTTAATGTACAGCTTCAGTGAATATCATCCTTAGATGTATTTAGGGGACTACAATGCAGTGTTGACAAGCCAGCATCAAAGTGTATCTTGGAAACCTGAGAAATTATACCCCAAGTTTCCAACATGGAAATCTGACGTAAGAGATCCTTCCATTGCATTTTCCCAGTGCTACAGCAGGAAGAAGCAGTTCCTAACTTTCCAACATTTCTGTGTTTTAGTGTAAGTATAGTAGAGGAAAGAGCTCTGGAAAGCCAGAACTTACTTTTGAGTTTTTAACATCTGTCACGGAAGGTTTCTACTTGATAACCTACCTTTGAGCACTCGAGCCAGAGGTGGTAACCCAAACAGCACAAGGGAACATTTACCATATTGTGAAATGCAGCAGAGCATGACTTTGAACTCTGAGTAGACTGATGGAGAAGAACTTTAATGTGCTGGGTCATCATCTGTTCTGTAACCTTCCAGGGCAGGTTGTGACTGCTTCTTGCTGGTGTGATCGACCTTCTCCAGAGAGGAAAAAGCATGCTGTCTGCACTGACCATAGGGCGTATTAATCACCGTGTCAGTCATGCATGTTTTGCCGGGACTTCTCCGCTTAGAGACGTTAATCTCCGAGTCGGGTTTTCGCTTTAACTTACTGTCAGTGAAACAAAGCATCAAAGAGCGGAGCGGTGAGCTAACCTGCTTTTTTAATCTCTGCGCAGATCCTCCACCGGGTCATAGATGAGAAAATAATGACCGACCTAATTCCAACATTAGCTTTTTAAATCGGAATGAGTATGTTTTAAATCATTCTCGCCTAGAAACGTGGTGATAGTAAGCAGAGCATGGGGGAAAGGGAACGACAGAATGAAAGAGTGAATGAAAGAGTGTGATCCAGAGTAACCTTGTTAGGGCTAAGTGACGCTGTGCAGAGAGCCTCTTGTCAGTTGGTTGGCAAGATGAGCTTCTTGTAAATGATTGTCCTCTCTGTCAAAAGGCTGATTTCTTTTTTCCTACATCTGACGTCTGTGTCTCTGCCGCAGTATTTCCCAGTTGTTTTTCTCTCAAGTATTGAAGCTTTTTCACTCCGTCCAGATCTGTATCTATTACACACTTCTGCCTTTTTACACTTAAGCGTTATTTTAATCTGTATCATGGTCTCCCCCGCCTCAAATGTCAAATCAGTCCTCTACAGCGTTTCCCTGAAGGTAGACAACAGCACAAAGCGCCATTAAAAGTTTTGGCCTACCTCTGG
Organism: Toxotes lorentzi; assembly: GCA_037833715.1. Lineage (NCBI taxonomy): Eukaryota > Metazoa > Chordata > Actinopteri > Toxotidae > Toxotes > Toxotes lorentzi. The sequence continues at coordinate 19,412,794 of JBBMJY010000025.1, read as the reverse complement.
CCTACGCCTTAATGAACTATGGGTCACTTGAAGTCATACAACTGTGTCCCACCTATAAATCAAGTGAAAACTAAGTTCAGCAGCAGTATAGATCAGTGTCAGCGTCCGTAACCTTTTCCCAGACAGAGGAGTTGTCGGTGTGTGAGTAAAGAGAGCACTGGCTGGCTACAGATCCTTTCCCCTTCACAGCATTATAAATGTATGTGTGAGGAGGCCCTTAATGGCTGCTAATCCAATTTCTGCCACTGAAATCAAATCTCACTGGCGCCAGTAGTTCTCTCCTTCCCTCACAAATAATGGCCTCCGCTTTGGCCTGTTTATGAAAAAGACGAGCCGCCAAAAATTCCGGCTTTACCTTCCTTAAGTCCACCCGAATCTTCTTCAAAATTGTTTGGATTTTTTTTCTTCTGCCCCCTCCCCCTTCCGTGTCCTACAAAAGTTATTAATTGACCGTCTGCGTCGAGTGGAGGGATGGGGTAACAGGAGAGCAGGGCAGAATTTTCAGCAGTATAGGATCCCATTTACCGTATGTCTTAATGCCTTCTCGAGGTCAGCCATCGATTTTTCTCAAACCGCAAGCAATGGAGATAAGATTAGGCCTTCAATTCCTGCAATGTCGACAGAGCCGTTAGTGGATGAAATCACTTGGCCAACAGTCAGTGCATTGCTCTTTTTTAGCACGTCATGGCCTCTGTGATTATAGGGTAACATATGGATATCCCACGGTAGCCTCGTGGCCAGCAAAGTGAAAAAAAGTCTCTTCTCTTTAGTGGCAAAATCTTCAGTGACAAAAAGGCCTGATTTTAGAGGAATATGACACTGTTTCATGATGCAGACTTTCTCTCATGTAAACTTATACATATTCTTGAGTTTGGTCCCCTTTTCCAAAACAAAGATATTAGCTTTGACACAGATGATGGGAGCTTTGGCTTTGGCTTCCTTCCCCCTGGATATGGATTTGACTGATTATCTTTCAGTGCATCAGTTGGACAAGTAGTCATATTGCCGTTCCGCAAGGAGATATTATTCTGGAGTGCAAGCCTAATAATATGATACGTATAATAGCGCTTAACTCTTAGTTGGATCTTCACCATGCAGTCGGCTCAATTATTGCTGAGAGCTTCAAATAGCATCGCAGGGACATGGAGAGGAAAGGGGGAAGGAGAATGATGGGGAAGAAAAAGAAAAAGCGGTGGATCCCAACTGGCTTTGAGAGGTTATTGAAGAACGTCCACCACAGTGCGTGCAGAGGAGTTTAATATTTCTTTGCTCGCTGGTTTGGCAGCTGAAAAGATTGGAAATGACACTAAGTATTTCTCAAGCTCACATAGGTGATATAGAAGCTCACAATCACTGACGCACAGGCATAAAGGGCATGTATATCATTCACACATGTATGCGCACACACACACATGGGCAGATACATAAAAGAATTCCACTAAGGTCATTTCTGACAGCGGTAAACAACCAACCCACCGCAGGCTCTGCTTCTGATTCAGAAATACAAAACATTTTGATTTGCTCTTGTGATTTTTGTTTGTTTGATTTACTTTTAATTTTGAACTCAAACACAGACGTCAAGCTGGCATGGGAAGATTGTATCTATGAAGGAAAACTAAACATTGGCAAAATTATGGTTCGCTATAGTGATAGTAGCCAGAACGGAAATAAAAGTATAAATAAGGATTATAATTTTCTGATAAAAGACATACTCTTTTGATTTGATCCGTACTGTGCCAGTTACGACGCAAAACAAAGACAGAAAATGATTTGAAACCTACTGTGCCTTCCAAGACAAAATTATCTTTACATGCTCTAAGATTTATGAATTTGTTCTTGGTTTTGAAAGCAATTGAGATGACTTAATCATTTCTTTCCAGGCAAATTAAACTGTTTCCTCTGTGAACCCTGGTAATCAGCTTAAGTGATTACATCGGTCGTAAATATGAGATGATGAAAGCTCAGTGTTCAGAGTGCATAGTGCCCTGAGGAAAGGCTAAATGGGAGTTCTTGGGTAGATGTGACAGACCATCTCAATAGGACTGTATCAGATGCTGGGGGAAGGGGTTTATGTGGGGATTGGTTGCCCTCTAGCTGTCAGCACTGAGATTGGGTTATGAAATATGGTCTAAAATTGCTGAGGAGGGGAGTTTATGAAGTGCCATCAGTTATTTCGGGGAGTGTGAGCTGAAGGTTTAAAGATATTGCTGGGACAGTATTGAGGAGTCTGATTAGTATTCAGTTTCTACAGGAAAACTGGTGGATCATACATATCTGAACTTGTCAATATTTATTTACCAAACAAAATAAATCTTACAGGATGGGAAAAAGTTTGTGATGGGAAAAGGTTTTCTGCATATCAGAGCTACAGTGTAGAAAGGAGCTGTCAGTACTCCTGGATATTGTACAGTATCTTTACATATCTTTACATTATCCAGAACGGTCATTTATAAGTTTATAATGGTCATTGTATTTCATGATTTATAAGGGTACAATTTAAAAGCGATGACTAGGAAACATCAGGGATCAGCTCATGGAGTGTATTTGGTTCCTGCTCCATAACTTTGTTTTGTGTGTTCCATGTGTAAATGTGCTTATGTTTAGCTGTAAGTGTCTGTCTGGTGTACATATATGTATAGTAACTAATATAAAGAATTAGTTTATAATATAGTAATACATTGAAATATGTGATCTAAAGGTGGCGTAATTACACTAAAACACATAAACCTCACTGGGTTCAAAAGCTGAGCTGGCAGCTACTGAGCTCTGTTAAGCTCGTTAGCCAAGGCTATCTCGCTAGCTAGCTTTCACTTGGCAGAGCTCCAGAGTGCGACAGCTCAGTTTTGTGATCACTTCATTAAAAAATTTGTTTTCATGGAACTCACACATTATTTATTAACTATGCATTTACATAGTAAAACAGATGGGAATTCACTGTGATTCACCGCTGAGTGAATTTTTTTAACCAAATAGTGTAGTAGTAGCTACTGTAGTTTTCCTTTGTGAGGCACACAAGCTCAGGTTTCCCAGGTCTTGTATCAGTGTAAAATGATTAATCAGTGAACCTAGGAACTCTATCTGTAATTTATACCTATTGACCTCAGTAGCTCAGTCTGTTTGTGCAGCTACTGAAGCGGTTTCTTTTCCTGCAGTTCAGTCTGTGTGTGTTGTGAGCACTGTTACAGAGAGCGTAAAACTCTTTGGATTACAGATCTCCTTCCCAGTCCTGAACTAGCCAGGAAAACTACTTTTTAACTTAACTCTCACATATTTATTTGTGTTTCAAGAAATTGCTGTAAATGCAGGCCTTTTCAGTTTAAATGCAGCCTTGCGTCCAAGGAATGGCCTACGAGGGCTTTGCCCGTTACAGAGGGAGTTTAATGCTGCACAATGTACTTTATTGCCATCAAATGTAATTCATCTTGAGTTGATTGCACTGAAAGCCATGTTTATCAGGTACCTAGCAACACTGTTTTGAATGAAAATTACCTCTTTAAAGAGCAATTAGGAAAACAAACCTATAGGCCAAATGCCTTTCAGCTCCAGATTTACTTTAACAAACATATGGTACCATAAGTCACGCAAAAAAAAAAATCTGAAGTGGCATCAGCTAAGCAAGTGTACAAAGTCCACTGGTAATATTCTTTCAACTGAAGGGCATGAGATTTTGATGGAGGAGATGTGAAAGTTGTTTTCAAAGGGTGATTTTAACTGGGAGCCGTGTGCGAGAAACTTTATTGCCATGGCTCAGGATTGGCAATGTGACTCAAAATAACAAGATTAGATTAATTGCAGGAAATAGCTCTGAGATGGTTTGATGTTTGCATGCATCTGTATTATTCATTGGGAGACCTTATTAGCAGAGCAATATCTTGCTCTCTCATGCATGCCGGCTTAAACGAGAGAATATTTTCAAATCTACCTCACAGTGTAGCCCTGAGAATTGGAAATAGGTCTTTTGTAGGGGTGCTTAAAAGGCCACCGCAATGCCAGCACATATGAGAAGGCAATTAGAGATAATGCCACATTTTACACACTGTTACCTATTTTTCGTGACAGAAAAAGCTTGAACAAGTGCAATAATAAGACCCAGAATGAGGCTGCAAAAAGCCTGCGTTCGAGACCTGTTTTTTGTAGCGTTTTCCTGTGCTTCCCCCCTCAGCGAACCATAGCGTGGCTTATTTCTTTGTGTTCTAGATCAGTATCCAGATAGCATCTCATCATCCAAGCCTTACTCCACTTTTCCCCCATTAGATTTACTTTTCCCTTAAATTCCCTCACACTCACTCCCCCCTCGCACACATACATCTCGCACACACACCTCGTTATCTTATTTGTGGCCTTGGCAGCCAGATTGTTGCTTTGTGGTTCGGTAGCCAGAGTTTTCTCTGTCACAGAGAGCCGTGGGTGCAGACCCTCCACCACACAAGCTTCCATGAGAGCAGGAAGTCAGCTCCCAGCATGCTTTGCCCATCCCAGTGAAACCTGGGATGGATTAACCTTGGGCTGGGGGACCTTTCCAACTTGGAAAGAGAGTTATGCAACTTCCCATACTTATCTCCCCTCTCTGTTGCAGTGACAGTGAAAAGTGTTGGAGTCAACAGACAGTTGTTTAAAACTGAGGTTCAATCCTGAGGGTTGGAGCAAACTAAGACCTGATGTGTGATGCTCCCTCATACTGAATGAGGTTCACTTCTTTACATAATGCAGCCTTTTTAACTGGCGAAAGATGCATAACTTGTAAGACATCACTAAAAGGGCTTTTTCAGAATCCTTATTGGCCATCAATACTCCAAGCGCATTTCCAGTTCAGCCAAGTCTTTTAAGAAACTTGTATTTAAAAAAAAAATTTTTTCCATCACCTTTATCAAATTTATCTCTTGGACAACTTGATAAAACCAAGCTCAAGTCTCAAATGCTCTCCAGAGTTCTCCAGCCCAAAACCTAAACGAGCTGAGCCCACGAACGCCATCCTACAGCAGTCTGCTGCATGACTGTGCTTTTACATACTCTTGTTTTACAGTAAAATCAATAAAGTGGCTCACAGATCATTAATTTGTTGGTTTGAAACCAGTCCTCTGCATCCATCAACACAATGCATCATCCCATCAGTTGTTGTTTTGTAAGCCATATTCTGAGCTTATGATCAGGTACAAATGTAAACTGAGAAACTGATTAATATTCATATGTGAGTGCAGTGATAGTACTAGAGCACTGTCCCTGAGGTTGTGAGATGAATGTATGTTGTTGAATGGTGTTTTTCTGTGAAAGACAGACCTGTATGGATATCATCACAAACAAAATACCTGATAAATGCTGACATTCTGAATTTTTGCAATCAGTAGAACACTATTTTTCGAAAACCGCAGAATTTGTTGGAAGAACAGGCAGTGCTGGATGAACCCACTATGGGGTCTGAGGGATAAAATGTACTGGGGGACCCTGCCCCCAGTAGTAAAGATTAAAGGGATAACCATTTCTCTCTTTTTCCCTTTTTACTCCCAGGTGGCTCAGGGAAGCACCGACCCAAAGAACCAAAGAAGAAGAACAAGCAAAGGCTGCGGTTTCGGGCCCAGAACCAGCACAGTGACCACTTGGCCTCTGCGCGCTCCAGCCAATGAGGACTGAAACTACCCATTGAACAAAGAACCAACGCAAAGCTGCTAGCCGCTGCTGCACCCATATTCTGACAGACGACTACCATGAACCCCACCACCTCCCCACCTGCCTCCCAGTCCTCCCCCACCTCCCCACACAGCCATGACTCACAAATCTGTCTTTACAAAAAATATGTCTAACGTACGGTATCAGTATCAACACACTAAACACATGCTTCATGTCTCTGCCTCCCACTGCTTCTCCCCCTACTGCAGTGAGCAGCCAGGTGACTCTGTTCCCCCAGCCCCGCCCCACCCCTTGCCTTGCCTTGTGGACCTTTACAGTTGACATTACTGAACTCATTTCCCATCATTAACAATGTCATTAGCCATCCAAGGTGATGGAAAACGGACAGGCAACCAGAGACTGTGCAGATGGGAGAGCCAGATAGAGGGAGGTGGATAGGAGAGGTAGTGAGGGAGTTGGCAAGCTAAACTGCTCACGCGATTAGGTGGGGCGGGGGGGAGATTGAACCAGGGAGGATGAATAAAAAAGATGGAGGATGGAGAGGCAGAAGAGATTCGGCGTAAGCAAATGTTGCTGATGGACAAGAAAATGGCATCTTGAACTGAAAGAGACTGTTTTTTGTTCCTATATTTATGTCAAAGCTACCCTCACCTTTCCTCTAAATGGAGACGGAGTGTTCCCATGTGTGGCCTTTATGTTATGTACATTTTTGAGAGTAATATTAAAGAAATTACCATGCATAGTTGCAAAGTATTTTATTCTCAGCACAAACTGTTTACGTTCAGACCGCTTTATGCTCTAACTGTATAGTGTGGATAAAAAAAATTTAGTTGTTCGACTAGCATGGCAACAGACTCGTGTACATAGTTTATCTAATTATGAAAGCTTATTACTGTATTTTCAGTATTGACTCGTTCACCGTTCTAAATGTTTTAGAGATAAAAAGGTTGTAATACCAAGCTACAGATTAAAATGATTAAAAACAAATAATAAACATAGCCGCCACATAGCTATTTCATTTATATGGTATATATTTGATTTATTTATTAATTCTATTTTGTACTTTTTTTTTTTTTGTTCAGTGAGAATTTTGCCTCATACTGTTACTCTTATATGCTGAAATATTCTTTGAGTTCCTTATAACTGCATATCTTTAACACGTGGAAAAGGTTTCTGTCTCATGTCACGCAGTGTTGTATTGCATTCATTTGACCTCATCTACTGATTTCAATGTTTTAAAGACGAAGAGGAAAAAAAAGACACAAATAAACCTATGCTTTCACATATTCTAGGTTTAATAATTAGGATCCAGCAAATGTATGGTCATAGGACTGCATATGTGTACATTGTGTTTTATTAAATTACACTTCATGTGACTGTACGATGAAGCCTTCATTATTGTCTATGGCTATAATATATGTGGCTAAACTCTGAAACTGCCGTTTCCTTGTCTCACTTCAGTGTACAATTATGTGATTTCAAAAACATTTGTGAAATCAATCATGTCACAATGCATGACACAAGTTCTACCTCCAGCCAAAGGATTGGATATGGTCAATTGGGCCTTACCAGCATGACGGCACTGTTAATGGTTTGTAATTCACTATGACGTAGCCTCATGAATGCTACAAAACCCGTGCATGTCGTTGGTGGCTCATTCATTTCCACCGTCATACTGTAATGCCCTAACAACATGTATTTGGCAGTGGCACTTGTCTTTCATCACGCACACACATTCGATCAGCTCTTTATGTGATGCACGTCGCACTTATTCACTTTTATGGTCCTCAAAACATCAAAAAACCACTTATAAAAGTCTTACATGGGCGAAGAGAAAATGTTTTAATGCAAGTCACGGCTAATTTAGCCCAAGATCCACACTGTATAATCATTGTCCCAAAGGAGAAAAAAATCCAGATCTGCCAGACAGCTTATGGATGCACAGTAACATATGAATCACATTGTGTCACATATATATCATCCTGGGAGACACAGACCACAGTCTTCCTGCTCTGGTTAACCCCCCTGAAATCACACATGATATTTCCATAGGGAGGCTGTCCGTGTTGAAATACCCTACTCTTTGTGCGCTTTGTGTCTACCTTGAGGCCTAATACTCAGCAGTCGTAAGAGCCTGAACATCTTTCACAGGTGTTCAAAGAGGTATGGCATATTTTACACAGGAGGCTATTCATTTTCACAGTTTAACACTTCCACAGAGTAACATTTACACTGTGGAGCCCCGAAACTGACAAAATGTGGTAAAAAGTTTTCAAACACTGAAGTAATCTAAATGAAAGCATCATGAATAAATAAATTAAAAGCTACACAACTAAAGCTACTTATTCTGCGACAATGTGCAATTAAAATTGCACATTGAATAAGAATAATTATTTAATTATGCTACTTTATACATCTGTTCCCCTCAGTGTCAGAAAAATACAATATTTCACATTGTATTTTTACTGCTCTTTTTACTACTTATCTGATAGGTGTAGTCACGTTTCAAATTAAGATTTAGTATTTAAAAACATATGATAAGCTTATAAAATATAAAACAAAACATAGACCCATACTTGGGTTATCTTGTCATGTCTCAGCTGTCAGATCTCTGGTTGGTCACCACTGAACTAAACTACTAACTGTATACACTGTATACACTGTATGCAACTGTACGTAAACTGTATGCTACATTAATGCATTAATAATCTTGTAAATTGTAATACAGGAAATTGTATCTGTCACAGGGGCTAAGTACATTTGATACTTTAAGTACATTTTACTGATAATACATAGGTACTGTTTACTTACACAGCATATTCAAATGCACTTTTGAAAGCTGGACTTTTACTTTTACGTTGTTGAATTTACTTAGTGCGGGTTTTGAAAACTGCCTCCATGTATCCAGTCAGATCCACCAGCAAATGAAGCAAAGCAAAGCTGACTGTTGCAGGGAATGAAATAAGGCGTAGATGTAGCAAGTTGTTTTTAAAGACATCTGCTGCTGGTTACAAGTTAATGAACGATTCACAGATGTCATCCCCTGGGCCAGACTATCACTGCTCCAGACTGGGGGATTAAACCTAAAGGCTTACGGAGAGGAACTGCACTGAAGTGGATTCATTAAGCACTAGACCACCACTAAAGCACACATTGCAGCGTCCACAGTGGAAAAAGCAAGAGGTACAAAAAAAGAATGACATTGCAAATTTCGGATGAATGGGTCAGTTTGTTTCCCCTCACCTTTTCCCTTCGACATCAATCTACTAATTTTTTCTACCGCTGTGAGAAACAGGACACTGATGGTATTCTTAGTGTTGTTAAGAGGGTTAGCAGTCATCCACACATCAGAAGGAATGGTCCTCCCTGTGTAAACCACTTCTGTGTGTGTGTGTGTGTGTGTGTGTGTGTGTGTGTGTGTGTGTGTGTGTGTGTGTGTGTGTGTGTGTGTGTG
>JBBMJY010000025.1:19380628-19403615 GCA_037833715.1 Toxotes lorentzi | reverse complement strand
TGTGTGTGTGTGTGTGTGTGTGTGTGTGTGTGTGTGTGTGTGTGTGTGTGTGTGTGTGTGTGTGTGTGTGAGTGCATGCATGCCTCTGTGTGTCTGTTTTAATGTTTGTGCTGAATGTGGTTAGGTGGCTGAGACTGAAGCTCCCTTTTAATCTGACAGAGAGCATTTTCATTAGTTCTGTTGGGTCCTATTATTAAAGCCTGCTTCAAAGGCACAACAAGTGAAACCACAAACAGGAAACGACCCAGTGGGCTCGAAACTGTATAGATCAGTGATAGCAATCTGTGCTTTTAAAGCAGGTTGTTATGGCATGTAAGTGCATCTATTGTACACACTATATGCACCTCACATGACAGTAAGATAAGAGGAGGGGCTAAGGGACCTCTGCTCTACATTCACATACTGTGGCCTACTGTGAGCGTGCAGTTGTGGCACATGTGACACATTCGTTCCAATGCAGATGGCAGAAATGGAAGTTATGACATTGGTGGGGCAAACAAGATTGCCTGGGATAATAAATGTTGTAATAATTTGCTGTTTTTAATAACTGTGTTATGAGCCATCGCTTGCCCTTTGAGTTGAGGGAAATCTGGAATCATTAATCTTCATACTGGTTAGCCATGGTGTTTGGCACAGGCCAAAACAGCAACGAGAGCAGGAACACAGTGGTGTCAAAGGACAAGCGGATCTTAATATTTTGAGCAAGTTTGCCATATGTTAGCCATCATGGTGTGTACAAGCCCGCTAAATGGTGGCATTAATGGGCGACTTTTATTACTAAACTCGCTCCTAATTGCAACAATGCAATCCAAAGTCAACTCTCAATGCAGATTTTGGTTTCGTTCGGAGTTGCTAGGCAACAAGCTAATCCCAAAAATAAATACGTTCTTCAATAAAAGCTAATTGTCTGTGACAGTTATTTGCTTTGCTGGAGTGACGTTTGAAATGAGAAACTGTAAAAAGATTCTGAGCCGTAGTGGAAATACGCTGCTAAAGCCTTGTGGATGATGATCACACTCATGAAGCCGCACCACAGGTGCCTCACCTGCTCGACAGGAAGCGGAAAAGATTCATGGCCTTAATGTTCACCTTGCGCAATAATATAAGCACACTGTGTTTGACTTTTTTCACTCCAGGACGATAAATGGGGGAACATTTATGAGTCACTGGCGGTGGTAGTTTTCCTGTGGTTACGCTTCATAATGGCAGGTGCAGTGGGGGACATGGGATTTTTTTTTCACCATTTATTACATGGAACAGACAGGCATTTTTATACTGACCCAGTGTGACGTTTCCTGTGGGTGCTGTAAGTATTATTTTTTTGGCTTACTTAACCCCATGTTCCTCTGAAATACCAGGCTTTTCCTTCAACACTGACATCCAAACACAATACAAAGCCATTGTCCCTGTTCACTTGAGGGGAATATAGGCAGAGCAGCTCTGTCCTTCCATTCAGGATGTGACACGCAAGGGCTTTATGACCTCAATTGAATCATACTGCGCACCTTAAACACATTACAGGCTGGGCAAATATTTCCTCTTACCGGTGCTCTGAGAGCCATGGGCACAACCATTATATTGGGCTCAAGAGCCAGCTGGTGAGGACAAATCCACAAGGATTCCTATTTTCCCCCTCCTGACTTTCTGGCAGCCCTACTCCATTCATTCAATTTTTATATGTGCCTAGTAGCCGTGTTACTACCGGTTTCAAGGGAGAATTAATCGAAAACAGGTCTTATTAAAGTATATTAAGACCAGTTGAACTGGTATATAATGCTCAGTAAGGGCCCAGAAGGGTTGTATCTGAGCCATAGCTGACACTTGTGGCTTTTAGGAGAGGGGATATGTTGTTCTGTTGTGGCACTGCACTGCTTCCGGTGGGTGGTGGGGCGCTATTCACTTGAGGCCCAGTGTTGCATTGTGGGTAAGCAGATTTTAAGTGGGTATGAGTACAGCAGGGGGTAAAGTAGGGTCTCATTGTCCAGGAATGTTTATCTTCCCCCAGGCCTTCATTCAGGACCGGATTATGCAGTGCCATGCTTCAGAAGCAACCTTTGCCCCCAAGTGGAGGGTCTGTGGAGGAAATATTCATTCATACACATACACATGTACAAACAGGCATTATCCTTCTAATAAGAAGCCAGGTTGATTGCTCCCCCAAGGCACAGCGAGTAGGTGGAAGTGGAGCCATAGAGCAGGGTGTTGTACCTCAGTCTCTCTCGCTGGGCTGGGCTCTCTAGGAAGACTGGAGCCAGTGATGCTCCCAGTGAGTGCAATGCACTCATCATCCCTCAGCACAGCAGATTTTATTGGGCAGTGTGTGGGTTGTAGAAACGTGTTTAATCAACTCAGCTGTCGGGGAGGTCTTGACCTCATGTCAGTGGTTCCCAGTCTTGATTGTGTGTGTGTGTGTGTGTGTGTGTGTGTATGAATGGCTCCCAGCCTTTGCTGTGGAGTGTGACCTGCGGTGGAGCCTCTGGTTCACACTCTACGCTCTGCTGTTGCTGGTTTAAGTGATTAACTGTAGAAAGTGATGACTAATCTGTTGGTTAAGAGTCTGAAACAATTGCAGTCAAATGAGATATTGCGGGCAATATTGTATGTAATGTGGCCCTCTGGATCCAATCAAGAGGAACATTAATAGAAAGCAATTCCAAAGTTCTACTCCACTGTTTAAAAACCTATTACTCACAATACATCATTCACTGTGGAGAAATGAGTTTGTAAAATGTTTTGTATTTTGCCAACCACAGAGTGAGTTAACTAGCTTTGATAGGACGTACCATGAAATGATCTAATTTCTACATTCAGTTAAATCTTGTTATTTTTCACATTAAAAGTAAAGTCCAGTTCCAAAATTCATAGCAATGATGGCAGCGTGGCTCTTGGGATGAAAATGTTGGTCTGCTGGTCTGTTGATCAGCCGCCGCTTTGCTCCAAACTGGAATATCAGACTAATGGAAGGTTTGCCGTTTGCCATTCAAGGTGCCCAGAGGATGAAGCATACCAACTTTGTGATCCTCTTACTTTCCCTCTAGCACCACAGTGAAGTTGATATTTTGGGGCTTTAGTGAAATGTCTCTCGATTGCCATAAAATTAGGTAAATGCATTCATGCCCCCCTCAGCATGAACAGTAATAACTCTGGTTGTCCCCTGACTTTTCCTCATCCAGTCAGAACCTTTAACATGTACAATACTTTGGTTCATGACCAAATACTTGCAAAACTAATGACATTCCCATCAGCCTCATGCTGTACTTTTCATTTTGTGCTAATTAGCCTCTGTTTGAATGTCATCCAGTCAAGAGTGTCTGTACAAGTCAAATGACCAACAATAGCAATCTCCTGTGGATTTCTCAGCTTACCACCCAAGCACTTTAGATTGTACACGTTAAAAATGCTAGCCTGAAGATTTATAGAGCTAGTACACTGGAGTTCACGATGAACAGGCCCCTAATTGCAGCCTGCCTGCACTGTGTTATGTGTGTGTGTGTACGTATGTCGGTATGAGTCGGATAAAATAAACCACATGGTGTGTGTGTGTGTGTGTGTGTGTGTGTGTGTGTGTGTGTGTGTGAGGAAACTGAACAGAACCCTCTGCTCTCATTTACTATCTCCTTGTGTGGTTTTGCAGCAGCCCGGTTGGTACGGGGGCGTACAACGGGCATCCGTCTGGGCGCGAGGCAGGCCTGGCACCACGTTCAGCCCCCTGCAAGGCTGCATGAGGGTGGGATCAGAGCTGGAGTCCGCCAGGCTCCAGACTGGTAGTCTGTGCATGTGTGCGTGTGAGCAAAAGTGTGTGTTTCAGAGTTTGCATGCACTTCTGTGTGTATGTGGGTAATTAAAGCCTCATCACACAGGCTTAAACCACAGGTTCGCCGTTGTTCTGTTTGTCCTTTGCAATATGTTGACCTCTCTGTATGTTGCTTCACTATTCATAACTCTATGTCCATCAGTGACTGTGTTCCCAATAATTTCTTCACTGAATTAACACCAGATCATTTATTTGACCTTTGTGGTCATTATAATTGTGAGTTGCAATCCAGCCGTGCTTAAAGTAACACAATAGCATGCATACCACCATGGCCAGATGCCATACCTCCCTGTACTGTACTGGATAACGAGGCATAGCACAGCAGAGCTGAGCTGGGCCTGGTTAGCACTTGGACAACAGACCACCCTCGGAAAATAAAACTGGCTCTGGAAGTTTGTTGGAGGCCAGTGGAGGATGTAACTTTCTTAACATCCCAGTATGTGGACTTGGATATTAGTTATGAGTTGTTGACTGTATATCAGTAATAACAGCAATTCAAGCTCTGAGCTGAGAATTTATCCACAACACTCATCTCGATGGTACAATATTTTATTGACATTAAAGTGAACTGTGATAAAACACCACAGGTTTTAAAGACGTTTAATATAAAATGTTGAAGAAGCAGTCACATAGTAACTATAACATGACCAAATCTGGTGACATCAGATTTTCAATTTATGACAAAGAGCACAACAAATTAAATTTCAGTCCTTGTAGCAGGAATCTCACGCAGGTACAAGAATCCTCACTTGCAGCACATACCGCAGACACCAAGGACGCAGCAGCCACAGCAGTAACGGCATCTAATAGGGCCAGTGTAACTCCTCTGCCTGATGTTATATGGCATCTGTGTCAAAGACAAGAGACATGAGAAAGTATCAGGGCACTTTTCCAGGAAAGACGTCCATTTACATTACACTTGAATTAGCTCATGTTAAAAGACTTCATTTATTTGATCAACTAAACATACCATCCATGTTTCCACTGACGTCTCCTCCTCTGCTGCAGCTGGATTGTCAGTGCTCACCGTCTCCTCCGGCTCGTGCACCTGTTGATTAAGTTGTGCACATTTATGAACAACACCTCAGCATCTCGACAAAACACTCACAGCCAATAAGCAAACAAAACCAAATGAGTTTAAGTGAAAAGTCTTACTCCAGTGAATGGGAAGGCAGAGCTTTCCTGAATGTAAATAAAAGCAAGCACAACCCCAGCAACTGCAACACTGAATGTCTTCATCTTTGGACAGTTGGAGGAGTTTATTGCCTCTTTTAGTGTCTGTTGTCTGATGGCTGAGTGTGAAAATCATGCTGGTATTTATAACCACTTTGGCCACTGTTGCCTCATCTCTGGCAGCACTTACTTGCCTCCAGGAATGGATTTGCAAAGGTCCCTGGGTGATTCTGGGAAAGGTTGTAGGAAATTCCTGGGGAATGGGATGTTCTCTGTTTGGGATTGTTGGGAACAGTATCTGTTAAACAGTGCAAACAGAAAGTTTTAAATGATTTTCAACAGATTGAATATGGTATTCTTTACAAAAATTCGAATACAAAGTGTGAAAGCAAAATGTATCCTGCACTCCTGTGCTACCAGCAGTGTGTCCAATTAATCTGTACTTCCTCAGCAAAGGACTGAACATTATAAATGGAAAAAACAGCTGATTCTGTGAAAACATCAGTTTCACATGAATGTAACAATGATTTAATGACAGCTCAAGCAGTTTTTATTACTCAGTGCAAAAAGCCTATTCAAACAAACAAGAAAACAATTGGGATATAAATACAGAAAAGAACAGTAGTAGAAGTTATTAAATAACTATGTTACAATCAGGGGCCATTTGGATTTTCAGTAACTTCAGTCTTTCCACAAATCTTGTGCAATAACCAAAATCCCTCACTTCATGTCACTCTGTCTCACTCACTGATAACCTTCACAACCTGAGTGCTGGTTTCAAATGATCACTTTGCGCCAACAAACAGAATGTAACATGAATAGTTCCACATCTGTTTGAATGTATTGCAGACAATTTCTTTTTAATTAGAGCATTATAACTTGTCATGATGAACAGATCAGATTAGAGCTGGCAGGACAAACACTGTGTTTGGTATTTAGTTAGCAAAATGCAGCTGGAGACCATCCAGTGTTATAAAAAACAAGCAGAAAAACCTTTTCTGAGTCTGCAGGGAAAAAAAATGTCCTGATCTGAAACGCAAGACTGCATCACCTGAGCATCAAAGGACAATTCTGAGTCAAAGATAACATCTTTTTTGCGGGCCCCTTTTCAAGTATTAATGGTGAAGGCACTCAGTTATTGATTTCAGTCAAAAAGGGCAAAATGCAGGATGCATCTGTGTCCTCAGTGGTAGCGTCCTGCATGTATGTCAGTGGTATTTAAATTGAACTTTCTAACTTTTGGAAGTGGAAGTTCCTGTTTTTGAACAAAGCAAATGAAATACGTTCTGCTCAGGTTCTTACCTCAGTAAATGTGGCAGAGCTCTCCTGAATGTAAATACAGGCGAGCACAACGGCCACGGCAACTGCAACGCTGAACGTCTTCATCTTCAGAGAGTAGAAGTGGGCTGGTTGTTAAGATGTCTTCAGATGTCTTGATGGCTCTTCTCACCTCCTTTGAGTTCTTCCTGTCTGATGGATGAATGTGCAGGTATTTATACTCACTCTGGGGCCATTGTTGCCTCATCACTGGCAGCACTTACTCTACCTGCTTTCAGGAACACTCCCTCTTCCCAGCATCTTTACAGTATGTAATCCTGGGAATGGGAAATTCCTGAAAAATGGGAAACTCTCAGTTTTTGTTTGTTGGCCACAGTTTTTGTCCTACAACTTGAAATCCACGTGCTCTTCTTCTCTTTTCCTGAGTTGCTTAGAAGTACAACTCTGTCATACAACATGCTTATACTAAGTGTTTACTGTAAAATATTTTGACACATAATGACAAACACACATAACCAAAATGTCAGTGACAGCTGACTTTATTAATGTTTTTGTTTTATGCATAGTTTGACTAAAAAGGAATTATGGATGTCCTGACACTTGTTACCAGCTATTAAGTTAAACATATCCACTGGATCCCTTTAAACAGTGTCACATAAAAGCTAAAGACAATGATTATTATACTTAAACTGCCTTTACCAATCTTCATTGATCTGGTCATTTTGATTCCATATAATGTCAGACTATGAGGGGTATGAGGGGTACTCAAGTATGATCTGGAAACCCTCAACTTCCAACTATATTAAGCATTGCTGACTAGTTGTGAACATTGTTCATAAAGTCAGTTGGGAACAGTTTGTCCAACGGATTTGTTTGTCTATGTCGGGCCTCATTTTATTCTGAAAACCCTACACCCCAACAGCAGCGTGAACAACACAGAGACACAGAAAGATGAACTGCAGGCTCTCAGGTGAGCTCTGATGTCACATTGAAAGACCTCATGGTGGTTTCAGGAGCTGGATGAAAAACAATACGAGAGAGAGTTTTTCACAGACCTGCAGCAGCCGCAGCAAAAGTGACACTTAAAGGCACGTTTCTGTCTGTTATATGGCACCTGTGTGAAAGAGCAGAGACATGAGAGACATGAATCATTTCATTTGCTCATTAACTATGAGCGTTTTGTCTCAATGCTAAGACATTGTTCTTAAAGACAAGAGCTGGAAGAGCCAGTGAGCAACGACAATCCAGTTGCTGAACCTCAAGAGACAGCAGCAGACTCATGGATGGTATGTTCAGTTAACTGAATGACTTAGACCAAATCCCATCAGCCAGTTCTAATGTAAGAGGATGTATCTGCTCTGATGCTGTCTCCACATAAGGGGAGAGGATGAGCAGAGTGAGTGATCATGTTGGAGATGAACACCTTCTCATGATTGTTGTGTTTCACACAGATGCAGATTCACTTCAGGCAGAAGCGTCACAGCAGCCCCATTAACTGCCGTTTTTTTTGCTGCGACTGCTGCCAGCCTGGTGTCTGTGGTATGTGCTGCACCCACAGGTTCTAAGGATTTTCTGTTCCAGACTGGCATTTCCACAACAACCACCAGATATTAATTTGCTAGGCATTTTTGTCTTGCTGTAATTTTACATCGTTCAGCTGTGCATGTGGATGTAAATATCTGAGGATGTTAGTGGTTTTGGTCCTGCTGTAATTCATGTGTGTTCGGTAATCTGATCTGCCAATACTACAGTGTCCCATCACAATAAACTTCAGTTTACTACTATACAATGTGTGAAAATCTTGTTTTAACAGTGAATGTGCACATTCAACAGACATTTCATGAGAGCATGAACACAAGGTGTGTTTCTGTCTTTAAAAAATCTTCAATGTGCGCACAGGTCACCATGTCTTCATTTCCACTTTTATATCTGACTGCTGTATGTCAGCCGCTTCTCATGCTCCACTTCCAGTGTCCTGTTTATGACACAAACACTGAATATTTTCATTTTAATGTAATGACAGTGATATTATAATAATCTAAATTGTTAGCACTAACATATTCATAATATTTTTTAAGAACTTTCAACTGAATTCTGCTGATGGTGATAAAATCAGCGGTCATCTGAGCTGCTTTGTTCAAGAACACAAATACCCCACTGTACTTTCACTGTGTCTAACTTACTGATATCTCTGCTCACCTGTGTGATTGCTTCACGTGACCATGGTAAAGTCAGCAAACAAAAATAATATCAGTGCATCTGTTGGAATCTACCCAATCATTTTTTGAACAATGATGTTTTTTAAATATTTACCTCGTATTGAGGATTGACTATTCTATATCATTTTATAGAATAGCCACCCGGTTAGCTCAGTTGATGGAGCAGGGGTCGTGGGTTTGAGCCCTACTCCAGATGGCACCGCCTCCCACAGGCTCACCACCTGTGGGAGGTGCTGTAGGGCTTCGGTACATTGTGGACTGGGTGGGAGTTGCCCCCGTGACCTGGGCCTGGACCCAGATAAGTGGCAGATGATGACATGACATTTTATAGAATAATCATTTTGTTTTCACAAAGCATGTTGTTTATTTGTCATTAAAATCCAGAATTGTAGCTGAGATCTAAACATTGCTCTGTGAATGGATCACTCAGAGTGAAACACTGCTGGAACAGAAAATAACTAAATGGTATAAGTTAGGTTCAATATGTATCTGCTTCTTATAACACTTCAATATTTATTCTCTGTGTTATCTATGTTAAAGCATCAAAGGATGTTTTGTGACTGTTCCCTGTGAGTGGACGTCAGACCTTTAGTCATTTATAACAGTACCTAATGCACAGTTTACAGCTGGAAATGGACATGGTGACCTGTGCACACGTTGAAAATTCTGCAGGTAATATACTCACTTGGAGCCATTGTTGTCTCATCACTGGCAGCACTTACTCTACCTGCTTTCAGGAGTGGTCTTGCTTCACTCCTAGAGAAATACTGGGAATGGGAAAGGGAATTTCTCTATTTTTGTTTGTCTGTTTCATGATATCAAATTTCTACATCCAGTGGCAGAATTTACCTGTTTCCAGGAATGGACTTTTTCTTGGTCATGGGACTTTTTCTGTTTTTGACTGTGGTCTATATTTTCTATTCCACAACGTCAAATCAACCCTGAACAGTTAAACTAAGTTATATTATATGTAATATACTTATACCTCAGCGTAGTAGGACAAAACAGCTAGGTGACAAGACTACACAGGTGTAACAATTGCATGGATGACTGCTGTGCTTTTTTGACCTACAGAACATGGAAAATCCTCCACCAAGAAAAGGGAACCCCTGTTGAATCTCTTTTGCTGAGTATAGAGGAAGCAATTACAAGCACTCATATGAAATTACATGCCCTGACTTTCATTTCAGTTTTTGCATAATACACAGGAACCTGCAACTGAGACATACTGATCCTCTTGAGAGCTGCAGGAACCACATGCCATGGTCCCCCACCTGTAAACAGACTTTGATGTGTATAACCTGTGGAAGTCCCCTTTAACAGTAACAGTGGCCATCAATATTCTGGGCAAACAAAGCTACAAAGTGATGTGCCAGTGGGGTGATGTTGCACAGCAACACTAACAACTCCATCTGAATAAACCTTCCACCTGTTTGTTCATCTCCTCCCACCTGTGCACTGTGCAAATTTGGCTCAATTCACTACTTCACCATCTGTGTCTCCAATTTCCCCAGCCTCCAAAAATGTTCGTACGTACATTCTCTCATCAAGTTTGTTTTTATTAATCTCAAGTTTCCATGGGAAATAGCGTATGTGTGTTCCAAGCGCCATTTTGTGTGTATGTAATGGTTACATATGAAGCCCCAGCACAGCAGACAGATGCACCTCAGCAGGCACATTTCACTCTACCACTCTTCCATGGTCTTGGGCATTGACTCCCGTCATTTCTGTTCCTACCAGCTTTACTTTAATCACTTTAACCTCTCAAATCAACTTTTACTCATCTAACAGCTTGATTGCCACCAAACCCACCACATAATACATGGCCCTATGTTCCTAATTGCACCTCTCACACCAATACCTTCTGTACCACAGGCAGATTTGTGCACTGAGCCTTTACATCTTCCCTCAAAACTTGCTCATGGCACGAACAGTTATGGTACTTAAACTGCATTTCTATGTGCAAGTAAACATGAGAACTGATTATCATTTTTCAGACTCAGATCACCTTGTGTTAGGGTCAGGTTCAGGTTAGTGGGCTGCCCGCTCGTTTTTTAGTTCAGTTCTGTGGGTCAGTTTTGATTGTCTCTTCCAAATTTTGTGTTTTGCCCCTGGAAGCAAAAGCTAGTGCGACTCAGCAAATATTTAACCCACTGTTCCTCGTTTTCTTCCATTGTGCTTTTCCCGCCGTCCTTACCTCTTTGTGCTCGGCGGTTGGTACCACAGTCATGAGTCGTGAGACGTTTTGGCATAATACTGGGAACTTTGCCAAAGCATGTGTAACACAGGAAGAAAATCCAATGGGAGATTGTAATTAGTCCAATAAATGTTTTCACTTGGATGTATTAGAAACAAAGCGGGGCTTATTACGGCGCGCATGGGTTTTATTGTGAGAGCTTGTAAGCGGATGATGTCTTCTGCACAGAGTCAAAGGGCACTGCTTTTCTGTGGCAGTGAAACAATTTAACAGGAGCGCTTGCACTAAGAAAACCTGGGCGCTGCTATTTTGGACGCAAGAAACTACTATTTCCTAATATGTGGATCTAATAAATGCATCAATGGATTTTACTTTAAGTTCTTTTTATCCTTCTCCATTAACTCTGATAAAAGATATATAAAACAGATACCACTGCAAAAGCCATGCTGGTTTCGTTTGTTTTAATTATCTGCTAAGGAACAAGGATGCTTATAGCTTTCATTAAATCCGTGACATTGCACTGACGCTTGCTAGAGACTTCCATAAAAATTGCTCTGGAAGGCTTTTTAAATATAATTACAGACCTGAAACTGTTATATGTGTTTAATACAGTTTACCGTACACTGCCATGCTCATTACTGAGCAGCCCGTGTGCTAGGTAGGTTAGTTAGGTCACATATGCCCAGAACATCGTTTTGTAACCTGTAATCCCTCCAGTTCATAAATGAGGAACTACACAGACGCACAGTACTGACGGCACGGCTTTGATGGGCTGGGGCCAGCAGTCAGGGCCTTGAAGGCTGGTGCGATAGATGTGGCTTTCTAGAGGGTGTCAGGGGGAGGCTAGAGTGGGCAGAAAGGGGGTCAGGCACATTCACCACTGGGTGTCGGCCGGCCCAAATTGCTGCCACATGAGTGACTCGTGCGCTTGTGATTAAGAAAATAGAGGGATGGAGATGTAGAAGATGGTTTCCTAGTAATCCCAACAGGCAGGAGCACTAAGCAGACTGGTAAACAGGGAGTAAACATGCGTACATGAAGTGGGCTGACTGGGTGTGCAATGTAGCATCGATGAGTGATATGAGAGGCCATTTGCAATGCGGTCACCATGTGGTGAAGCCTAAAAAGAATCCAGTCAGAGAGCTTCCACTGGCCTCTAATTTGCCATGTCCTGTATTTGTTAATTAAGCCACAAGATAGCCAGTTCGACTCAGTGATTTCTTTCTTTTCTTTTTCTTTTTTTCTTCTTGTGCTTCCTGGGAGGTGATATATTTAGCTGTCTCGTGTGGCCCTGCGGGGTGGTTGTTTTGAGGTGACAGAGCTGTCTGTTGCGGCCTGCTCGGTTGCAGCCTGTCACGCCTGTAAAAATGTTTGTGAAGTGAAAAACCCAGAAAACTGTGGTCTTGTGCCAAAAAAGGGTCTTCACTCACTCTCTGTGTGTAATGACAGAGCAAACACGTAGGTTTCAACTCCGCGACAGTCCCCCTTCTTATTGGCCTACTGTGAGGTCACTTGGCCCCTGAGCGGTAAAAAAACTTCTTTTTTTATTCTAAGCATTACGGCAGAGAGTAAACATCTGCGGGGGAAGGAACTTATTTGTGCATTACCCATCTTCTGTCCAGATCTCATTAAACATACCTAGACTACAATTAGCATGGAATCTTAATTTGCCTGGAAAGTTAATTAATCCATATAACTTTCAAGGCAGGCTCGTAAAGACCTACACTCGTATGGCTGTAATACGTTATTGGAGACATTTGCAATGGAAATGCTTAGTCTTCCAGCCACCCAGGAGTATTTAGTAAGCAAAATGGCCTTTTCAACACCGCATCTTGTCCCCTTTTCAAATTCTTGACGCCCACCACTTATTCCAAGCAGGCAGTCAAAATGAGGCACACTGGAAATCGCTCCTGTTTTATCCATGTCGCTTTACACCCAGCTTTTATAACGTAACGTGGCAAGCATTACACGATGAGGGACTAATGATATATTTTCTCAGCTGGAACGTGGGAATTGCACCGCGGACCCAAAACAGTGTCGAGTCTCAGTAAATTAGTGTGTGCCGCTAAGTGAAAAGTGAACAGCTTGCCAGAGCTGTGCTGGCTCGGGACCCACAGGGAACCCGCTATACCTCACGGTGGGAGGGAGAGCCACAGGAGATACTGAACCTATGGGGAAAGGAAGCCCACTGTCAGCGAGAAGTCAACACGAGTCTCTGAAAATCCAGACTTCACCATCTGACAGCTCGGAAATATCCATTTTAATAAGGGGGAAAAGTGGATTTGGCCAGACATCTTCGTTCCTCCCATGGAAACTCGTCTGTCCTGGTGTGAGACGACACCCTCGGTGACTTTTAACCAGAGGGTTGAGCATAGCAGACTTCTGCAGACCAGTAGGCCCCACAGAATGTATCTGCAATGTGGTCCTCTGGTTTCTTTGAAAACTAATTCACGTCAGATCCACTTTGTGTGAGCTCTTCTGACTACTACAGGTTGTCAGCTGTTTCACTTAAGCATATTTTAAGTTTTTCTCACATTCTTATTTATTCTTTTTGCTTTTTTTTTACCTCTTCTCCAAGGCCACCTCTTCAACTCTTCTAACAGATCTCATCAGAAAACAGTCTGTCTTTCACATTGAATTAGGAAATAAGCAAACAGACACTTGCAGCAATGATTGTCAGTTGTATTAAACCCAGGAATCTTTTGGAAGACCACAAGGTCAACAGGACACCCCATAATTTGGCTGTTACTATTGTGCAGCTGCAGAGCCCGTGTAGATTTGATTTTGTTCGGAATGAAAACCTACCTCAGACACATTTGTGCTTCAGTGAACTGTATCAATCAATATCCTTTGTAAACAATTTTTCGCCATCTTGCACAACAGAGGCATTTCCCTGGGCACATCATGGGGTCAAAAGGCAAACACTAAATTTTAGAGAAACACAACTAGTAGTAGCCCCTGAATTGCATGTACTGTTACTTTAAATACTTTCAATAGAGCAATATATTTGTTACAAATAATGACCCCTTTGATGGTTGCTTAATCTGTTTCTCCCAAAGATTCATTCAATTAGGAACTACAAAAAATGCTCTCAAAGGTTTGAACTCTACATTGGTTAACTCAAATTTAAATGTTTGAGAGAACCACACTACCTTTTTTATGATTTTGATTATAATGGGGTCTTATTCAAAACACATGGATGTAGTAATATTCAGCAGCTGCGCAGCTCTGCCTCTGGGGCATTCTTTGTTCAGCTAGGAGGAAAGGGGGAAAAAAGAGGGAAAAGGAAAAGAAAAACTTCCACATGCTAACATTTACACAGTGATTTCTTTTAATTGCACTCTACTTTTTAATTTGCCCTGGACTAATGCGTTTAAAAGTAGGACTGGTGGTATTTTATTGAAGTCATGCCTAGTGCTGGGCCCAGTTTTCCTGATTGCTGTGGCCTTGTTGCCTGGCTCTTTCCTACCTGACAACCTGCGTTATTCCTTTCATTCGCTATGTCAAACATGCCACACAGCATTTGGGCTTGGAAAGGTGAAGGGAACCCACTGACTGGGTGAGCTTCCTCGAGGTCCCCTCTTCAAAGGATTACAATAAATTAAAGTTCCTTGTACTGGGTGTGCGGCAAAGTCGAAAAGAATCATGTTTAAAAGCGGGGCTGAACTGGAAATTCAGATGGCCCAATAGATACATGTAGCTTTTTAAAGGGAAAGGAAAGAAAGTTACAGATCCTAATCTAAGCAGCCAGAGGGCAGGCGTAATATTTAGTTAAACACTTCCAGTCATAATAAAGCATCTGTCAAACCAGTCCTGTGATACTGCGGAGGGAGGATATGTCTCATTAAAACACATATCAGACTCGTCAGCTGCCTGACACTTGATCCAAACATCTCTGAGTTTAACGTCCTAATAGAACAACCTGTGACTTTTTCTTCACTGATGAAAAACACCCTCGCCCTGATGAGAAAAGCAACGGTGATATTTACGATTATGAGCTGCCAGTTGCTTTGGCTTTATATCTCTTCTGTCTGACTCCTTGTATTACAGCAGCCACTGCCAGGGTGTGAGGAGAGGCTGGCAGAACTCAGATCAGCAGTAAAACAAGCCTGCGTCTGGACTGCGTGACAGCCCTGTCCTCCAGTGTTATGTACTCTCATTAAGAAACAACCGGGGGGAGACCAAACTGAGTCAAGGTTAATTGTAGAAAAATAGATGAAAAATTACTGTTTAGCTAAGAATTAGCTCCGACACTTTCATGACCCCCGAAGCTTCAGCTTTACTTTTGCTTATCTCAGCCACTATAAAGAACTTTTTATGATCACAATTTCCTGGAGACTAAAGACACTACGTCTTCTTGCTCTGCTGTGGTTGTGTTTTTTGTGAGTGTACAAGGCTGAAACTAATGTATCAGTTTGCAGATATACTGTTTTTATTATGTTTACAGTCTATATTACTTTTCAGCGGTCAAATTTAAATACATACGGGTCTAAAAATACCAGAATCGGTGCATGAAATACACAACATGTACAGTCCCCGAAAAATATAACTAAATAAACAAGACCTGCAGGCAATTATGAAAGAAAAATAAGCGATCCAATCTAGAGTGGCTGGGAAGAGAGTATGACTAAATGGGGCTTAAACAGGTGGTTTAACACAAGTTTGCGTGTATGTCTCGGCAGGTTGAGACTCCCCTCTGCGAGGGCCGAGGATTCTGTGTCACCTCTGAAACATTTGTGTTTCAATCCACCTGATTTTATGCATATTTTCAGAATTATACATTTTCAAAATGTGACAAAGTGCAATGGAAACAGACTCAGTGAAAAAATCATGATATGTATGTAAGCATGTTTTCACTGACAAAAAGTGGTGGCAGATGAAGACATCAGATCTGTGTGGAGCAGTGAGGAGACTGTAACCTTCATCAAGTTAATACACAAACATAAATCCCATTTTTCCATGTTAATCATGTAGTTGCTCTAAATTCGGATGGAGCTTTTGTTAGTGTTTCAGTTGCTCTTAATCACTGTGTCTTTGCACACGAGTACTGTATGTCTGTTTGTGCCATGTACCTTACACTGTATTTGTTGACATCCTTCATCATGGCGCCAGAATAATAAGCAGATCTGAAGGGTGCTAAACACTGAGAATGGATGCTGTTTTTCTGATCGGCTGCTCAGAATAAACAGAAATGCTTCATTAGAGGGGTAAATGGAAAAGTGAGTGTTTATGATCCCAATTACCACCTTTGTTTTAGTGCCTTACTTTAATCATAGCCATCCTTCTTTTTTCACTCAACACTACAGAGCCTCCCACTACAACACCACACACACACACACACACACTGACACAAATAAAACTGAACTAGACTTAAGCAGTTCATTTGTCTCCAACTGTCATGCAAAGTGGAAAGAAAAACAATCTTGTTACACTTACACAATTTTTATTTCTGAATTATTGCCATTACACATTTATTTGCTGACTGTAAATAACACTATCTTGTTTCATCAACTGGAATGTGACTCCTAAGATCCATGTGCAATATCATATTCTTTACAAACAGTAATAGTTTAAAAGGGCTTTCCTTTTTAGGCCTTCTCTACGTCGACTGGCTCGCACAGTCAAATAACCTGTGGCACAAAACCTTTCACCATGATGATCATCATTATAGTTAATCACCATTCATTTCCAGTTTCACAAGAGCCCACAAGATCAAACATGGAGTATTTTGAGCATTTTGCTATGGCATGGTCTGGAACAACAGTTTGGAGTAATTGAAACAATATGCAGCATATCAACACTCAGTTACTGAACCATCACCACAGTTTGCAGATATCGTGATAATAATGTGAGCTTGTTTTCTCTTCGTTGCTGCCACAATAACTGGCACTGCGGCTTGGTCAGTTATAGGATAAACCAGCAACACCATCTTGTGGACGTCACAGGTAAACTCACTCACCGGCAACTAGGAATCATGCAGGGTCAGTCCCAGTACAGTGAGACCTGTGGTAAACAGTGTTTCCCTAAAACCCTCACAAATACATCAACAAGCAGCTACAGTCTTCACTAAAGCATTGGCTGGAATCTGATTTTGAGGCTGCATCAAAACTGACTGGTTTGCGGCAGGGAATTAAAAAACACTTGCTTGGGCACAACAAGAGCAGGGCTGCCCCCGTCACTTGAAACCTCTACAATATGTTATCCAAAGACGTTCCCCTCTACTCTGGCCAACTTTTGATTTGTGGTCTTTGTCCCAGAGACGACGTTTCCTGGATTTGACACATCTTCCGTTTTTTAGCATGTTTCTCATTTCACTGCTCCTTTCTTTTCAAGCTGTGCACGCCAGCAATGAGGGCTGGACTGCTACATGGTGAGATGCGACAGTTCAAACACACTGTGTTTCATTAAAGACATCCTGTTGGCTTTGAGAGGGAAAAAGATCCTTAAACCAGCCTACTGTTGCTCCGGTTTGCCCTCTAAACCCACACTGGCCAGACCACATCAGCACTGAAACTGGAAGTCACAGGATGACCGTGGTCAACCATACACACAATACCATTTGCATTTGTCATTTTTTTCCTGCACACTGTTCAGTAGCTGGTACAGTATGGAGTGTTGCTCCAGGATGCCGGTAAGCTCTGCAGATGGTGTTCTGTGATGTTTAATGTCACGTTTGTAGTGGCAACACTGTCATAGCAGCCTCAAGTACTGATAAATTAAACCCTAACTTTACTGTACTTCACACAATGCTGTATTTTTATTTAATGAGACAGATTGTGTTCAAAGCAAATGTAATAAGAGGGAACAACCACTGGCTGTAACTAATGGCATTCAGACAGAGGAAGCATGCATCTCAGGCTTAAGAAGGAGAGTTTTGGTTTGAGTAAGTCATGTTGTAATGAGCTGAAGGAGTCACCACCTCAGTTGACTCATAGGAAGAAAGTTGATACTGAGGTTGGATCAGAAATTGCTGGGTGCAGGGAGGAAACACAAAGAAAGAAAGAAAGAAAAAGAGAATCCTGAATGATCAACAGCATCTGCTGCCCTCATTGTGGACAGTTACGTTGACATTTATTTATGGAAAAGTGGTCACAGTTGTTGAGAAAACAAACTTGTAGAAATGAATTCATTTCATAACCTTTTTTATTTTTTGTAGAATTGTACATGTATGACTCCAATACGATTCCATTCTCAGCACATTCATGTGCAGCCTTAAACCAGTAATAATGACACTGTTACATACAGCCAAGTCTGTAAGCAGTGGTATAGGGACACTTTTTTGTCACCAGTGCATTAGATTTGAAATGAAACAATAAGATTTAAGAAATATCAACCAACTTCATGTAGTTTACATCAAATGAACTTACAATGAGTAATTGTAGCCCTTTTTGTAAATGGACCATTAATAAGTTTGACAGTTGACATGGACAATTAAAAGTCATCAAACTTAAAATAGTACTCATGGATTTTTTTTATTGCTTCTTTAGGTTAGCAAAACAAGCTGTAAACACCACATTGACGAATTATGGCCTTGTAAACTTGAAACGGTGAACATGTTAGCAAAGAGTTGTCTATTTACACGCCGGGCAGACATGAAGTGACATGAGCATTCATTTGGAGTTGTGTTTATGGCCAAGGGTCAAATGTAAATACAACATTCACTCTCCTTTTAATGTTTTAGCAAATTGGCTGCTAAACTATGTCCAGCAGCTAAGAGCTAACGTTTTTCTGCTGTCTGGTGCTGAGCAGGTAATAAACAGCTACCTGCTGCATCTGGATCATCTACCTGGATGTGAGTTTGATCAGAGCTTTGAGACTAAACTATAACAGAGAAGCTGCCAACCCTAAATCCAAAACAATGTGCTAAAAGACACAGCAAATTGAGGAAAGAGAACTGCAGCACTAGATAATAATTCTCTGAGAGTCACTACAAGCAATAACAACACAAGGTTATTTGGAAAAAAAAAAAAACAAGTTCAGTCCATCTTTAATATTTGGCTGCAAATCCTTTGCAATCAATCACTGGAGTCTGTTAGATGACAGGCATGAGCTTGGTTACTCTTTGCTTGTTTTGGGGGGATTTTTTTCCTTCAGTCTTTTCTTCAGCAAGTCAAACACGTTCAGAGGGGTGACTACATTTTGGCCCTAAAAACTCTTTGGTTGCCTTGTATCATTCCTACACAGTTTAACATGGATGTGAACACATTCAAAGTCAGCACTTTAACCTCATAGTCAGCACATTTCAAATCCAATGTGCTAGTCTCAGAGAAGCCAAATGAAGAAATGCACATCTAAAAACCCACTTGTTTTCTCTGGATTATTCTTGACCTTTTAACTTTTACTATGTGGATTGTATACTGCCCTTTTCTCTATTTTCTTCTATCTTCCTCTCCCTCTTTCCTTAAATTAAGTGTGCCTATAAGATAGAGCACTAAAATGATATCACACTGTCAAACTGCACTGTATATCCTCTTTAGAGCACTCTGTGTAGAGCTCTAGCATCAGTAAATTGGTAGTAATTTGAAACATCAGCATAATTACCATAAACACACCACACTGTACTTAGCAGAAAAGCTGTTTAATGATGAAACAGGAAGCTCTGTTTCCAGCACAAACAGAGTGAAAGCTTTTGAATTCAGGCTGGTGACCTCACATCTACAAGTTGTTTAACAGAAAGCCAACGATACGTTACCTGTGAATGCTGTGTGAGTAGCTGCTGGAGACAGTATAGGCAGAGATGTAGTTAAACAACTTGAATGAGTCTGTGTTCATGCATTCATGTGAGTGTGTGTGTGTGTGTGTGTGGTGCAATACAGTAGCTGTGTACCCGGGGCTCTCATCCAAACAGCTGGTACCCATCTGTTTCTTCTTCTACTCCTGCGGCCTGTGGCTCAGGGAGCGAGGTGCACTGGCATGCGGTGTCTGGGTCTGGACCAATAGTGGGGAGGTATGCACTGCAGGAGTGTGCATGTGCGTATGAATGTGGTTTATGAAGAGTGAGTGCTCCTGTGTGTCTGTGTGGTTTCGCACTCGACTGTGTGTGTTTGTGTGTGTGGACTCCTGGTTGTATGGCTGTGTGTGTAGATTATGCATACTCGTGTGTGCATCTGGCCTGCGCTGCATCCTGCGGTGTGAATGTGTGTGTGCGAGTGTGTTTGGTGGTTAGTGATAATCACATTACGTATCCACTTTAATATCATTGATACACAGTCATACGTTATAGCCAGCATATCTCAAAGTGCTGTGATGCCCTTTTATTGCCTGCACAGTCGCTCACATGATGCAGTCTGCTCCAAAGTGACTCATTGCGGAAGAGTGTGCAGTCTTTCCATTTACCGTTTATGTAAATCATATAGAGTCTGAACATAACATTTGCCATAGTCTTCCAGATTTCCGTCATTACTTTATGGCTTTATTGGCATGATCGTTGTCTGAAAATATGCGAGTCACTTCCATCACACCAACACATAAAAAATAAGAATCCTATGATGCTTTAAACAGAAAAAAGCCTCTCGGTGGCTTAGGTGGTATTTCCGTTGGGTGAGGAACTAGATGCCTGGAGAATGTTGAGTGTTTAAGGAATATGATCTTTATTGATGTGGCGAATGTTATGTCTGAGGCTTTGTGAATAAAACAAAGTTTCTTCCATTTGGTTTAATAAGACTGTTCTCACGAGGAATCGGTCAAATAATCCATGACCTGTCTTGAACTCAGTCCCACTTTTAATTGAATTTGAATTTGTATCTCCACCGGAGGGCAGTGTTGGTCTTGTAATAACTTCTTGCCGCTGCAGGTGAACGTGTGTTTTCGGTGTGTGTATGTCATTGGAAACATGGACAAAGCCAGTGTGACTGATCCTTCATTTTATGTTCCCTTTTGCCCACTCAGTATGCCCCCAATGACTCATAAACCTCTCAAACTGTTCACAGAGGGCAACAAAAAAGTAGGCGCAGGCATTCACATCGGCGTAAAACATGCTGTTTGGATGGGTTGGTGGCGTTGAGGTCAGCTCATTCAAAGGGGGACTCAACCTCATCTGGTCTGACTTCAGTTGGCACCCGCCTCAGCAGTCCTTGTTCAGCACTAAACTATATGGCGATTCAGCCATACTGAGGGACACCTGACTACTGAGCTATTTTGGGATTAGTCATTTGGACAGAGTGACCAGCAGTGAGATTGTAAGGGTAGATAAAGGGTGAGGTGTGTAACATGTTGCATATGTCTGCTAACATACTCCGGTTTAAGACTCAGCTACTAATAAAGAATACTGCACAAAATGCACACAGCAGAAGCTTCAGTCTGGGAATGTAAATGCTGGCCTATAAATCTTTTGCCCGCTAACTCTTGTGCACGGACAAGTAAATGCAGGACTGAATAATGCACAGCCACAAACAGAGAGCAGCTATTACACGGGAAAACCTAATAGAGCCATTTGGTTTTCTTGATTTGGCAAGACCTGAAAGACTTCAGGCACAAGTCTGAATACAGAATACAGAGCAGGGAGCTCTGAGGAGTAGCTAGGAGATACTAAACAGGGGAGTGAGAAATGTTAATGAATGACAGAGAGACTTTAAAAATAATGACATTAACATTAAATGGGATGTGCATTTAAGAAAAGTTATTATCATTAGCCGATATGTGGAAACACTACTGATTTTTCTTGTCTGTTGAACCTCAGAGAGGCTGAACTACCTGTTAGGCCTCTAATGTACAAACTGTACAAGATATAACTGTATAACCGTATAAGACATAGAAAAAATGTAACTGTAAAAGAATACTTGAACTAATAAGTGGAATGGTCGAACAATATGACAATAATTAATACACTGTAAGGTGTACCTCGCTCTAAAGTAATAGAAGTTTCATTCACAAGAACAAAAACTATTTGGTTAAAAGGCTTCATCCAACAATTGCACTCACACACATGTAGCCTTAAAACTGTAATTCAACACAGGGTGTCAGTTTGCCACATTTGTAGAGCAGATAATGATAAGTGCACATACTGGATTAGGAAGTGAGCCTTTATTTAATTCATTACAACAGTTATACTGGCACCACACCAATGTCAGCTTGTTAAACTAGTTTAGCCTCTTTGTATCACAATGGAAAGAGCTCAGGGTTAGCTTTTTTAGTATGTATTGAGATGAAAAGTATAGCAGAGGATTTGTTTAGTGAGTTTGTCTGCTGTGAAATGTCAAGTTCACCTTTTGAAATAGATTGGAAACATCTTTTTTATCACTTTTATGTACTTAAGTTGCTTTTTTTTTTTTTTTTTAAAGTAGTCTTTTAATGCGTCCCCTAATCTCCTAATCTCATTCCATCCATGATCACAATCAACTGTTTCCCAGGTCCTAGCATCCTAAAATTATAATCTCTCCTTTATGCTTATAATGTAAATCGTTGGTTATGTGAAAAAAACAAACAAAAACAAAACACAAAACAAAACAAACAAAAAAAAACATGTGGATGCAGTTTAAAAATACTGAGACATCTGTTTATCCCTTCCTTTGCACCTTGCCACTGAAGGTCATGAAGACCATGCCCTGAATGTTTGGTGCATGCACTGCAGTCAGCTGTGCACATCTGGGAAGACTGAAACATTTGTCACTGACAAGATAATTGTTTTCTCCTTGACATATGCAGAGGCGAGTGGGTGCAGAGATAAGGTATCTCAAGAGCAGGGATCCTTGAACAATTCGGGCTGTACGTGAGACTCAGCCAGATCATGGATCACTTCTGTCTATGAGAACAGCCCTTAGCTTGGAAAATATGGACAGTTAAAAAGCTTTGTTCACCCCATTTGTTTTCTGTTTGAATAGTGGAATCAAGGATGGTCAGCTGCTGAATGTCTTCTTCAGAACTACTGGTTCTGAATCTCCAAACCAACACTACCTAAATAAACGTTATGTAAAACATTCGTATTGTCTCAGTACATTTCCTCATATCGCCCTGCACTAATTTCTCTCTTGAGTTGAAATACTGCAGTCCTGCTTTACTTGTGTTTTAAGAGAGAGGTGTTTGATAATGCAAAGAGGTCAAAGTCTATCACAGCAAACATGGTTTTGGGACACGTTATATAAAGTGGACATTTAGTCATTAGGACTGTCTGAAAACATCAGACAGTTGTTTCACTGAGCAGATGTATTACCTGACCTCTGTGCTGGGGTTTGATTGTGTCTGGACTCATCTGTGCTTTTTCCATTAGGCCCGGACTAATGGGCCTTATAAGATAGATAGATAGATAGATAGATAGATATACTTTATTGATCCCAAGCTGGGAAATTACAGTGTAGCCGCAGCATTACA
>JBBMJY010000025.1:19332795-19372953 GCA_037833715.1 Toxotes lorentzi | reverse complement strand
ACACACACACACACACACACACACACACACACACACACACACACACACACACACACACACACACACACACTCCTTCATTAAGTTATTCCAACATATTTTTTCAGCACTCATGCTGGGAAGAGAGCCACTTTCTTTCAGTATCAGGTTGCTCACTGACTGATGCTTGTGTGTGTATTGTGGCAATATCATTTAAACATGAACATGAGCTCATTGGAAAGTGTAACTTTGAAGTTATGTGATGATGTGTTAAGTGCACATCCTGTAAATATTATGATTACATAAATCATCTTTCTTCAGGGAATCACAAGTTGTGAAGTACTAAACAGCAGCAAATCAAAGTTAACTGTCAGATGTATTAAAAGTGGCATCATCAGTTATAACAGCTGCACTTGTGAAATATTTGATTTTGAATTCACAGACACAAATGATTTTAGAGGTTGGCATGTTCTCTTATACTGTATATGATATATTAAATAATATATTAAAAATCTAAAACATATATCTCTCAATTACAGCTTATAAAAATGTTGTCATTCTGGGTTATTGGGTGTAGACTAATGGGCGAAAATGGCAGTTTTATCCATTTACAGTTAAATCTACAACACAAATTGTGCAAAAAGTGAAGGGGTATGAATACTCTATGAAGTGTATTGATAGGATGTATGTTGTTCTAATAGACTTACAGTTTACATAATGCATAATGTATCACATCTGCATCCAATAAAGAAACAAGTTACAGGTGATTTTGTCATCATCAAACATTAACCATAACATTTGTTTTGTGTTGTTTTGTTGCCCATACAGTTTGGGGTAGTTGTTAATAGTAGAGGTAATTTAGGTGGATCACGTTTGTTGAATTTTATTTGCTGAATGTATTACTACTCTTACAGTCGTGGTTAGTGTGTTTCAGGGATGGCTTTAAGAATTCAAGCTGTACTTAAAGCAGCAAACATCCCTGCAGAGTCCTCCTCAATTATTTATTATAGGAGAGGCTATGATCTGATACTGAGATGATAGCGCACACAGACTGTCTCACACACACACACACACACACACACACACACACACACACACACACACACACACACACACTGGTGTAAGTGGTTGAGATTTACTGTGGAAATGATTAGTGTAGATGAACAGAGCCCTGATCATCTCAACGGCACTACTGTGCGTAGCTCTTATATTACAGGCTGAATGGAAAATATGTGAGTTATATGATGTCTATACCCTCAGGTGGTGTTATCAGTTAAAACTAACCAGTGAAAAGATGACCCCTTGCAAGTGTAAATATTCAACCAGACAAACGCACTTGTATCATAGACAGTTTCTGCACAGACACATATTGTCTATTGTCACCGAGCAGCTTTCACAAAGGTGCAATAAAGAGAATTTCACAGAAGCCTTAGAGCTGAATACACTGACATTTTATTATATTATGCCTCACAGTTTTGGATTGTTGATATAATTCACTTCTGACAGCCTCTTTGTATTTCTAATCATATTCCTCAGGTTTGAGAAATGTCTTGTGCAAACTAGATGCTAAGGTCATGTATTGGTTTTCTCTGCAAATTCTACCCTCTGTCTGTTCTTTGATCTCAGCTGCAGTTTTAGAAACAGTACAATAGTTTATTAAATGTCATCTCTTCATAAAGCTCCATGCTGATGAACCCATTTGGCCAGCAGGTGGCACTTTCTTATTAAAGGGGCCGGTTGGCTGAGAGTGTTCATTCTGTAGAGTTGTCACAGCTTCTGGAAAATGTGTCTCATTTCCCACACTCGTCTCAAATAGCATTGACTACATAGTGTATTCCTTGTGCTCCTAGCGTAACAGTGCTCTGCCTTATTTCAGTAGACAATAAGTTTTACCCTCATTGAGGCAGCCTGTCAGACAGAACATCATTATATCTCTTTTTTTTTTTTTTTTTACAGATGTGACCTTTATGTCTTTTCCCCCATTACATGCTGCACCAGGAAAATTCTGCTGCCTGCTCATATAATGTGAACTATGGTCGTGTACACATTGCATTCTTTCACATGTAAGTTTACTGTATGTGTGCTTTAGAGGACGGGGTTTTTATGTACAGCTAATGCCTTTGCAGTGCTATTGATCATAGTCTGTCTGCTACTGACAAAGACACCGGCAGATCTGATTCAGATGAATCTATTTGGGATCGAGGAGCGTGTTTAGATGGAAATGCAAGGAAGAAAAGAAACACGGTGAGATTTCAAACCATGCCTCAACTGACAAAATAATTTCCATTCCAGCAAAATCCAGCAGAGGATAAGTCCTGTTTAAGTTAGAGCCTGCCATAAATTCTCCCATAATAGCAGCTGTCACACTGTTGTTGAGAGGTTTGTCATCTTCCACAGCCAGACTATCAGTCTAGCTGTTGGCCGATATTAGACTCCTGCCTGTGTGTGTGTGTGTATGTGTGTGTTTAAATTCTCTTGTGTGTGTATATGTGTGTGTACACAGGGTTTTGTTTGTCTCCCCCTTGGCTTTTTCCGTCAGTGGTGAGCTGTGCTTCAGTAATCCCCCTGATGCCTGAATATGAAAGATGCGCTGTGATTTGTGACGACGACGAGCATCACATCCTCAGAACAGAATGGTGTGAAAAACATTAATAATGTTAATGATGTAGCATCACCTATCTTGTGAGTTGGTCCCACTAGAATATCCAACAGAAGGAAACATACCTGGAAAAACCAGAGGGGCACACCGTTTACTGGCCAGCTGTACAGCTTCTTTAACCACCGGGGAATGCAGTAAATGGTCTAAATGTTGCGAATGTTGTACCCGTTTATAGTTTGAAAATGTAATAAAATCTTTAATAGTGGTACACTATCCAGAAAAAAAGTCTAAATTCATATTTACATCCTTTAAAGTCACAGTTATAAGCAAAAATGTTATGTAGTATGCAGCATTCCAGGTGCAAAGAAAGAAATTTTACAAAATCCATGCAGAATTACATTATCCCAATTAACATCATGATGCTTATAGGTTGGTATAATGGACAAGCAAGACATTATAAAAAGTAAATACAATGTTAAACTGTTAGTGGTTTGTACATCCTGTATTTTATGTGTGATATACAGGATGCAGACGCCACCATTAGTTTCACAGCTTTGTTTGTTGTGTTCCATTCATCCCTTGGGACCTTTCACAGGCAAAGTATCATATGAAGTACAAATGCACACACAAACACTCCTTAACATGCGAGTGTATATATACACACATGTTAACTAGTTCAAACACTAGAACACGCACCCACACTTTTGACCTTCTCATGTGGAAAGCTTGTGTGTGTAGGCTAAAGAATATGTGCGGCAGCGCTGAGCCACTACATGCACCTGTTGAGTATTGTTGAATGAGTTCTGGGAAAGCTTCATACACACCCACTCTCTCACGCAAACTCACGCACACACAAAACATTTTCGCATACTTTTGTTCCTTCTCTCCTCGGCGTTTATCTGACTCGCAGATCACGTGCCTTTTAAAGTCACAGCTTAACTAAATAAACAGATGTCATGAAGTCAGGTATGGCTGTCCAGCTGTTTGGGAGTGGACAGAAAGCTAGAATGATCCTTCAAGTACCAGTGAGAAATTTAAGTACCTTCTAAGTGTCACAACTATGTGTGTGTGTGAGTGTGTGGAATGACGTTGTGAGATCCAGTGTCAGTGAGTGTTAATAGTGGGTGAGGTGCTAAACATATAGTCTTAAACATCTCAACTTAGTTCCCATACATTAGCCAGCAGTGTAACACTCATGTCACAGTACCACTTCACTTGGAGACACTTGGACACTGAAACTCCCTTCTGTGCAATTTTATCAGTCAGAATCCAGAGTCAACACGCTAATGCCATTCTTCTGTTGGGCCTCTCCCTGTTTTGAGGGATACGTCAACAGTTAGCTGTTTAATGCTGCCTCATTAGGAGGTCATGCTGACTGCATGTTTATGCATCTACGTTCTCTGGACATTTAATGCATGATTATTTCTTTGCTCATAATATCTTGGCCTTTTGGGAACCCCTTGCCAGCCCCGTTCTGCGGTGAATAATGTGCATGTTTTTATACAGGGTAATAGGAAAACACACTGATGCACATTCGCACATGTGCTCGTTAAACTGCATGTTTATGTGTATATAATGTGATCTGAAACACTTCTTCTTTCTGTGTAAGGCTTGGAAAAAAAATAATTATATTTGTATCTGAACTTTGCTATTAGTGTAAAGATACAGAGACACATTTCTGCAGCAGCAGCACCAGCAGAGAGTTTGGACTGGACTCATCTTGTTTTCCTTTCAGGAAAGTGTCCTGGCTGATGTCAATTCGGCCTTGACCAAAGACATGTCTGATAGTCAGTCTGAGCTGCAGGGATTTTCCTTTTCCTATATCAGATCCCCATTATTGTGCTGTAACCCACTCCTACGCAAACCAGCATGGAAATAGTTCAGGGGCGATACAGTCTTTACAAAAAGTCTTTGTCCTCATCATTTTTATGAGACGTGCCATCATAAAACTCCTCCACAAGACATCCTTTTTAGATTCCAACACAGTTTAGCAGCCTGTATGCATTGATAACAGCATGCACTGTCTCTGTGTGCCAACACAATGTTATTAATCATTTTTCATTTCAGAGGATGTGTTACTATTAATCAAAGCACCTTGTGTGAATTTATCATGTATTGGCACAACAATCAACTGCATTTAATTAAAATGGCCAGTGAAGTCTTTGCATGTTACCTGTATTTTTTCTAACTACAGTTTATTTCAGTGTGGACTGTCCACAGCTTGGCAGGTCATGGGGCATCTGTTGAATATTCAGTGGCTGCCCCAACAGTTGATTTTCCCGGTGGATGTCAAGGGCATATCTACACCGCAGCCTCCCATGAATGTGTTTATTGCGCTGCAGGCATCAACTTTTTCAGTGACTGGCTGAAACATAACAGCTACCAGCTGGAGTGTGTTACTGCATTTTAAACGGGGTGGACACCTTCTTTGTTATGAGATTACATCCTGTAGCAGCTGGCTGTTTCCTAGTCAAATGTGATTAAATAAAGACGGTAAAGAACAATAACATACAGAGCTTCAGCATTTTTAATAATGAGGAATGACTGAGTCTCACTTTAATTTTATTTTTAGGAGAATTGCGAAGGCTCTGCAGCTTCTTTGGTGATATAAATTTGACTTTTTTTTTTCTACCTTACATATTGACCCCTGGTGCCTATGTGAATTGGCCACTCTCAGGAAAGGTTCCTTTCTGGGATATTGAACACATTACTTTTGCGATTTCTGCAGTTTAATTCACAAAAACAACTTGTCATGTTCTCATGGTCTCAGTCGCTCTGGATACTTCGTACTTGACTGCTTGCATTTGTGGATACTGACTGGCTTTTATTGTAAATTGTTGTAAAGCATCATAATTAATACTTAAATAGTTTTTATATACAGCAGATGTGTGATCTGATGTTTATATAACAGACACAATGTGCGATGCATTGGAGTCTTTTTATGTATTTTTAGTATTTTACGAGGTCACACACAAGAGGACTGAGATTTTCTGACATTTGTGTGACAGTAAGAAAAGTGTATCTGTGCTTCAGTGGTTTCCTACAACCCACTTGCCATCCATCACAGTCTAAATCAGCTGCAGTGTTACCAGAGAGCATTAGGCTGCTGCTCTGCTCTCCTTGCTGCTGTGCTTGGAAAGCAGCACACTGAGTGTGTGCCTGCTGGTCCAGTCTGTGTATCTTTAAGAGGAGGGGCCTGACATTTATATTAGTATTTCTGAGCCAGGCTATGGGAGGGTATGGAAGAGAGGAGGAAGGGGAGGGGGGTGGTGCAGGGGGCGGGGGTGTGGTGCGGGTCCGTGGAATGAAGTTGGGAGCTGTGGAGGGTTCACACACAGCTGAGAGAGCAGAGAGAGGACAGCACAGGCTGCCTCACACACATGCAAACACACAGAGGAAAAAGCTGACCTAAAAACAAGGAAGAAACTCAAAGGAAGAGGAGAAGGAGAAGAAGAAAAAGAAGAGGAGGGTGAGAGCACCGGCATGGCCATGTACGAACCCGCCTACCTGCCTCCGAACGCCGAGGAGCAGGACTTCATCCAGGCTTATGAAAACGTCAGAGAGAAGTACAAAGGTGGGCGCCTGCACTCACATTACAGTGATGACAGCCACAGTACAGCATGTCTACATAAGATGATGGACGAGGTGTCTCTGCACGTGTGTGTTTCTTATTCATTTGTCTATTTTTGGTTTTATTGACTCTGCACAGGTGCAAACATGTGACTGTTTGCATATGCACCTTGCTGTGCCTTTCATCGTGCCGGCTGCTGTGTGTGTGTGTGTGTGTGTCCCTGGAACAGAGCGGCAGCCATGCACGCTTCATCTCTTGACTGCTGAGTGTTTTATTGATTGGCGCACATGTTCACTGTCACTCTTCCACGCTGCTGGTCTGAGCATGTGTTGAGAGAGTCCAGTGGATTTACGGGATTGCTTCACTTTGATATGTGACCGTAGCAACAAACCACATTCTGCTGACCTCTGACCTCGATGAGACTAAGCGAGGGGTTTAGTTTAAGTCTTAGTGCTCTGCTGATTGTTATCCTGGATCCAGTCACAACAGAGGACATTAACAGGTGCTGCTGAGCAACAGTGAATTTCATTAATACACCACAGGGAGTTCATGCTTTTCTTCTCAAATCTTCATCTCATTTTATCCTTTTATCCCTTTATCACCTCAAGTGTGCAGCTCTGCATGCCTTCGCTGGATTATCTGACATAGTTTCCTTTTTTTGGAAATCTACATGTGGTACTGAACGAGAAAGCTGGCGATGTGGAGGATGAGGTGCAGTTGGCTCCAGCAGGTGAAGAGAAAACCGACAACCAAACAGAGTCAATCTATGCCAACACATCTTTCTGCTCACTTTCACTTTTCACTTTCTTCATGTCAGAGGACATCAGCAGCGTCCTCCAGGTGCTTTCATTTCAAAGTTTGGTTTCATTCCTGTCAGTGTCTCATATGTTGATATTCTTTCACTTTTCTTTCCACTAGATGTTTTCCCTGCTGCATGTTTCATCTGTTCCGTTCCAGCAGATCATCAGGAAGAGGGAGAGCTCCTCTATAAATATTGCCCCAGTTTTCTTTTTTCTTTTTTTCCCTCTCTTGTTGTGAGAAACTGGCGACTGGGCTTGTGCTGAATCACTGTCGCATATTTAACGTGGATCAGCATGTTTGGAGGTTTTTCTTTGTCAGTTGGTATATTTGTGTGGACATCTCATAGCTCTCTTTTTTTTTAAACGCTGCTTAGCATTACATCTGTGTAAGTCCTGCAAACAAACTGAGTTATTGCCAAATACACTGCACTGGCAACTTCTAATAGGCTTTTCATTGTGTATCACTGGGTTGCACCTGATTTGGGTTGGAACTGGAGCTGTTATCAAACCAACTTCTTAAAGGTTTGTTGGCATCAATATTGTGGAAGACCAAAAACATCAGAATGCATTTATATATGCAGCTATATGTGTACATGGCTCCATCTGTGAGTCAGTGTGTTTGTCAGATCTCTGTCTGTTTAGTGCTGTTTCTGTACCAGGAGGTAATGGGAAGCAGAAGCTGGCTGCGTGGCAGGTGTTTATTTTCCAGACGTTCCTCTGTGGTCCTGCTCTCCTTATTAAGGCACACTGATGACACAGCCAATGAGAGAGCTGTCTGACTTTGTTACATCCCCTCTCTGCCAAATCCCACTAAATCATAATCACACATAACATGAGCTACATCTCTGTTGAACATGGAAAGCTGTAGGAAGGCTTGTAAACCCATGAACCTTGTTCTGTAGGTAGTACAGTGTGGTTATAGAGGTTGTGTACATTGATTTACCTGCAGATTCTTGTAAGTATTTGGTTCGTAAACATTCTCACGGTGCCCAGCAGTGCAAATGTCTCTGTGTTGCATGATACTCATCTTTATCCTTACAGAATAAGCACACTGTCCTAAATACCTGTCCTTGTCCATGTTGTCCACATACTGACCCAGTTTTATCTTGAAAAACTGACCCCCTTAAACAGATTTGAAGCAAAATATATTCCATTAAAAAAACAACATACTGCATCAAAAGACATGTTTAAAACGGATGCTTCTGGCAGTGTGAGGACTGGAGTGATCCATTTTGGAGGGCAGCAGCCTCCAGGCAGGCAACAACTGTGAGTTGATATTATGTAAAACTTGTACTGGACGTTAGAAAGCTGTCCCATGGTATCTTCAACATGCTGCCATACGAATCATTTGCCTGTGTAATCACTGATGCCTTCTAGATACAGGATACAACTTGCAATTGTGGATCTTTGCCTATCTGGGTGCTGTCAGCCTAGTCTAACTTTTAGGGAAAGTGGCTGTTCCACTCATTGGCATAAATGGTACTGTACTTCCTTTAAGTGCCATTTCTGAATTGTGGCAAACAGGATGTTACTACTGGGAAACAGTCATGCTCTGTGGCATCATTGTGTGTCATTTCTTTTTATGTACTCAAATGGTAAGAGAGTTGAAAGTATTGTTTTTGTTTGGTGTTTGGTGGCTATGGCAGTGCCAGTCAATGGGTCCACCACTTACCCCCAGAATGAATATCTCATCAGCTGTTTGAATGGTGAAATTTGACATTCATGATCACCAGAGGATGAATTCACCAGACTTTAGTGACCGCCGCCATAAGACTGACATTCATGGGTTAGAGTGAAATGTCTTGACTACAATTTCATGAGAAATTGTAGTGCCAGCCGAAATTGTAGTGCCATTAAATTTAGAACACACATTTATGTGACATTATCATTTTCCCATGTGTTTTCATTTAGTGTCATACTAAAATGAGTGCTAATTAGCTTATGTTAGCATGCAGACATACTAAACTGAGATGCCGAACATGGTAAACATTATGTTTGCTAAACATCATCATGTTAGCATTTTCACTGTGAACATTTTAGTATAGCTACTGGTGTTTGCATTTAGCGCCACTGTGAGTACAGCTTCACTGAGCTGCTAGCATGGCTTAGCCACTGCAGTATAAATACAAGGTCTTGTTCAGCTCTGAAGGCTTTAGCTATGTTTGTGGTAGAAATTCTTTTTCTGATAGCAGACATCAGTGAAAAGGCCAGGAGCTACTAATCCTCTCTGGTCTTATTTGTGTCTCCAGATTAAAGTGGGAATAAATAACAAAAACTAGAACATGAATATCATTTTGGATTTGATATCAACAATATTTTCCAAATGGGTTAAAATACAATTATAGTCAATCAGTCAGTCTGGTCTTTCTAATGTTACTCATTGCTGTCTCATTGCCTGCTCTAAATTGTAGCCAGCTGAATGGTAAAGGCCTGGCTGTCTTCCCACTTTCCTCTAATGCAATTTGTGCTAACAGCTGATGCCGATGTTACTGGGCCGCCTGAGCGGGGGATTGCCCTCTTCGTGTTGGGTGGACTGCTGAGGGTGCGCAGCCACGGCTGGCATCCATTTTTCGACCCAGAGTGTGTCCTGCAAGGCCCCATCCCATTCCCCGCAGGGCTTAAAATAACCTCTAAATATAGCAGTGGCCATGTTCAGTCAGCCAATTAAATGGTTATTTTTGGCAGGCTTGATTGTCTGCTAACGGTAATTTAAATTCCAGCCTCTTCTTGGCTGAAAAAATCAAACATTTGTGAATTATTAAGCAAAGTCTAGCTTTGATGTTTATAGAAGAAACTGCAGTGTCTGATGAGAAGAGAAATTACGATGATCAAGCTTTATTTTTTTCTATCTAAGTCATAGTGAAGGAAGGCTTATATCATCACCATACCTTGTAGCCCAGTAAAGACAGAGTGTATCTATCTTTATGAATGACTGTAGTGGCTTCTATTTACAGTAGCTTATGTGTCATTGTGTGAGGAGAGACGTGGTGTGGGAAGGGGTTTGTCACACACATTTGTGAATGAATGAACTCTTTAAAAAGCCGCAAGGCAACTGAGAGAATCTGTGTGTGTATGTGTGTGTGCATGCTTAAGTAATGTATATGTAAGACCAGCTGCAGGCTGTGTGTCTTAAAGCTGCTAAGTTGAACTCACCTAGCAGGTTGGGTTTTCCCATCACACGCTCTGAATTGTGACTGGTCAGACGCTGATGCTGTTGACCATGAGGTCTTTTCATTTCCTGTGCCACTGCCATGAAAAATGATCGATTAGAAAAGTTATGTTAGCTTGCTGTGCTGTGGCAGGTATCTAAGAGTAGTGGATGTCATCTTTTCTTTTCCAGTGTTTTTCAGAGTCTTATGTTGGCTGGCTGCCACAGGTTGAGGTGTGTTAATAAAGAAGCCAGCAAGGACTACTGGTGTTCGAGTGCCCTTGAGAAAAGCACTTAACCTGCAACAACTAGATGTGGGTGTACTCACTCTACGTTGTTGTATGAGAAGTGGTCCTTATTACTTACAAAAAGAGATGTTGTCTTATAGAGTTTTTTGTTTCAGTGTCTTGTCAAACATAAATCCCAGTGCCCGTCAATTCTTTCTGCATATGGCAATGTGGCTCTTACAATTACATATGTGTCATAGTTGTCTTTTTTTTTTTTTTTTTAGCAGGAATCACAAAAAGTGACACATCAACTTCTGCTGTAGTTACTGATTCCCTACATTTGACAGAATTCCTTTCATTACATGGCAGAAAGGCTGATAAGTTATAATTATCTCTGCCACCTATGGTGGATTTGCATCTGTAACTGTCAGGTAATGCCCCTGTTAGAATATTTTTTTTCCAGCCACAAGTTAAACAAGACTGACATCTGGCCTTCTTCTGTATTTACACTTGCTATTTTGAGTGCAAAAGTGTCTTCACACTGACAGTTATGGGGGGCACCATACCATTGTTGGATAGAAAGCATCAGTTTGTTCAAAGCCTAAGAATGAAATGTGTCACCCGCTGCACATGACACAGTTTTTACGAAAATGAACTTCTAATTATGATGACTGTTACACATGTGTCACTGCCAATAAACACAATTAGACATGTGCAGTTTATTTTCCTTTTACCGCTGCAGTGTTCGTTTCTTTTGCTGGAAGCAGCTCTGACCACTATTACTACAAACACACAGTGCTGAATTCATACTGAGGTCAGGCATACACAGACGTCGGTGCCAGGTGAAACACTCATGGAAAGAAGGCCGTTGGGAGAAAAATCTGTGGATCTGGTGTGTCTGCATGTCTACGTACAGTTGCATGTCATTTTAGGAGATTTCCCCTAACTGCAGTGCTGCCCTTTTGGAGCTGAAGCTGCCAGTTACCCGCTATGAAAACTGAAAAGGAAAATCTCCGTAATGGGACTTTTCTCTTACTCTATTTCCGTTAAATTCATCAGCTAAAATGAAGCGTCACATTAAACTCATGCAGGGTGTGTCTCAGTGTAGCGTGTGTGTGTGGAGGGGGGTTGGTGTCAGAAAGTGCTTAGCTTTGCTGCTTTGGCCATGCTGCTGTGCTGTGACAGTTGTCAGACTTGTGCTGGCCAAAAAGACAGTTTTTTTTTTAGTGGTCATTTTATTTATTTATTTTTCCATGTATGTCAGCATCCTGTTGCCTGGGATAGATTAGCAATGACACACAGCTCAGCAGCTCAGGTCAAAGGTTACTCAGGGGCAGGGCTTGATAAACTCAACTGTACTGGGAATCCTTTAGGGCCTTTTAAGGGAGAGAGAGAGAAACTCTGGAGGGATGTTCTCCAATCTGTCGGCCTTCCTGTCAAACAGTCAATGATTTTACAGAACAGAAGCTGCTGTTCTTTTATGCCTGAGTCTCTGGTGTTTTATGACTGTTAGTGTGTGAGTGGAGGGGGGGGGGGGGACTGAATCCAAACATTGTCTTAATCAGCATTTTGCTGTTATCCCAAGTTGCTGGATTACTTGGCACTGAAATTCA
Source organism: Toxotes lorentzi (assembly GCA_037833715.1). Lineage (NCBI taxonomy): Eukaryota > Metazoa > Chordata > Actinopteri > Toxotidae > Toxotes > Toxotes lorentzi. The sequence goes on along the minus strand of JBBMJY010000025.1, from coordinate 19,361,019 downwards.
AACTGTTTGCAGACTGTCATCTTTCGCTCATAACAGGAAACACTGTTGTGCCTTAGACAGTTTCAGGGATATACAACATAGTAGTTTTTTTATACATTAGATACGACTTCACCCTCAAGCTCCACGAGCTTATAGGAAGTCAGTGCATTAAGATGTCGCACAAGTTCGGGTAAATCCTTTCAAAGTCGTGCTCCTGCCTGAATGTATGACAGTGCTGAGTCAGACAGATGTGTATGTGCTGTCTCACTGTGTCCTGTTGATGCTAGATAATGATGTCCGTTGACTGTACCTATGATCCTATTCAATCTGACACGTTGTTTGCACTTAAACTGCAGAATAACTGCTTAACTAACTAACTGAGTGGCAGCTGTCAGGCCGTGGTGCATTCGTGCATCACCTGGAAGCATTAAAGCTTTAAGTTTGCAGCTTGTCAGTGTTGGATTTGGGCCTTCAGTCTCACTGCTGCTCTTTTTTTTTTCACAAACCAGGAGTGCTCTGCTGTTTAAGCATTTAGAGCTTCTCCCTGATTTTTACAAGGGCTGAAGCACAGGGCTTTGTGGCTCAAGAGGAAAAAAAAAGAGTGTGGAAAACACGTTTGTGTGGAAAATACTGAGGTTGTAACACCTGGGTTGTTACTGACACAAAGTCTCTGTGTCTCCACTCCTTTGTACTGTGGCGCATGGATGCTTTATTAAGTTCAGTAGTAGTCCTGAATTGTAGCTTCAAGGCTCCACTGAGCTGTGAAAAAGTTAACGGGGAAAACAAAAACTTCCTGGTGTACTACAGCTTAGCACACACACACACACACACACACACACACACAGAGACTCACACACATGAATACCATTGCTGCAACATACTATTGTAGATGAAAAGGTCTTTTAAAACTCAGAGGAGTCACCACCTCCAAAGCAGGGAGAACATTCCCTCCCCCTCATTTCCCAACCCTCCCCACTGAAACGATCGTTAAAAGTTGACAGAAGTTTCTGAATGAAAACAGAAACCGAGATTATGGGACCCAAAGAGCGTAAAAACGTTAGAATTCTTGGACATTTTTCAAAAAGAAGTCCATTCATTACCCATGTTTTTAGTGTTCTGGGTTCACAGAATCGTAGCTTATCTTAGCTTATTTTTCACATATGCTACATTTAGCTGATACGAAGTTTACACAAATCCTTCTCTGGTCTGAAAAGCCCTTATTTCTAAATTTAAGTACTGGAATGTCTTCAACCTGCAGGTGTTATTTTCTTCACACAGTGACAGGTGTTAAGCTTCTTCCTTACAATTCAGAATTGAAAAAGCATGTTTGATCTCAAACAAAAGCTGCTCTGCCAGCCTTATCTTTATTCAACTCTGCAAACTGACCTTGAATTTCATTCCATTCCTTATTTTGGAAATGGTGATGCAGAGTAAATCGTGCCGGCTACATTTTTTTTTTTTTTTGCCCTGTATGCACCTTGCCACTGTAAACACAGGCCAGTATTCATAGACAGTTTGAAAGACAGGAGACAAATAAGGACAAAGTTTGGTGATAGCTGACAGCGTACAAGCTGTTTGACATACTCTTACAGTAACTGAAGTACCATCTGTTCCACTGAGGCTGAAATTAACAGAAATCTGTTCGTCCACTGTGAAGGAGCACTATGTTGAGGGAAGACAAGAACTTTTTAATAGCTGGAGTCACTTTTATTCACATTGAAAACCATCCAGATTCCTCTGGAAGCCAGAGAAGGGGAAACGTTTCCGCTTTACTGCCAATAGGACTTAAATAGACTTAAGGGTTATTACATTTGAAGGGAGTAAGAATGGAAATACCCTTTCGCCCATGATGTGATACATGGTAATAGCTGGTCATGATGAAGGGGAGCATGCATTTATGAGTGTGTCTTAGTCAGCCCTGTCATTTCCTGACATTGAAAGGCAATGAGTTTATTGCTGGTCAGTGGTATTCAGGGCAACCGGAGCCGGTCGGTGCAACAGTCACCACGCGGGCCTGGAATGTCACAGCAGGTCACCCCACACAGCTGACAGTGGGGGGAATGTGCCCCACGTGCACACACACGCAAAGACACTGACATTCAACATTAAGTTTCTCACTCCTCTTTCCACAAGAACACACACAGACCCTCAGGGACGACAGACATGCCATAAGGAATAGCTTGTTACATTCTACTCTGTTAGCAGTTCACTCAATCTCTTTTGGTCTGAGATACCAGAGACAGATGAGTAAAGCTTGTTAGCAACTCCAAATACCTTCCAAAGTCATTTTCTCTTGGGCTTTGACAGATGCAGTTAGTTCAAAACTACCCTAAATGGTGTGGCTGACTCTGGTTTCACCAAAAAAGGGTTACAAAGACTGGTGTTACATAAAAGGCATGATTTGATTCAAAGATAAAGATGCTTCTGAGATGACAGACTGCTGTAAAACTAAACAAGACCTTTCTTGTGTTCATGTGCCCACCGATCGCCGGGTCTCCGAGGGGTGTGGCCCCTCTCCCTGTGACCACAGGTCAAAAAACAACCCTGGAAAAAATTGCCTGTTGCTTGTTTTCTTATCTCAAAGTTCAAATCACTGCTAATTTTGGCCTTCCTGTAGTACTGTAGCTGCATTTTGACACAGTTTAACCCTGCTGTGGCTCCAGTTGCTCGCCAGCAACTTTTACTCTGGTCAGGGTTGTGTTTGAAATGTTTGAAAAGCACATTTGGGTGGAAGGGATCCTGTGTGTAATCTTTGACCTTTCTGTCATGAAGTTACAGCTGTTATCACAGTTAAGGCAGGTCTATGCTTGATGTGTACCAGAACTGTGAAAGCTAACGTGGAGCCATGACCTCTGGTATACATCATTCATCTCTGGCTTTTACATTCCTACCATGAATTCACAGCTGAAGGCCAAGACTAATGATTATGAATATGAGAGTACATTTACTTACTCAGCTGTATATTTTGTGTAAAGTTGTGTTAAGGCCAGTGTTGCACCACTGAACTATCATGAAATGATCTCCAACAGTACAGTATGTCAAGGTTAGGATGATAAGGTTTCCTTACTTAGGCCTGATTCCAGACACAGTCAGGATCAGTGTCTTCTGTAGTGAGTGAAATCATTCAAATTAATTAGGGCTGCCCCCTGTTAGTCGACTAAACCTTAGTCAATGAGAAAAGTCTCAGTCGACCAAGTTCTTATTGGTTTGTCACAGGAAAAAAAAATTCTCTCCACTGGAAGTGGTGACAGTCAGTCAGTCATGGACAGACACTGTTTACACGGCTGGTCCTTGTGGTTATTAGATAGCAATTGCTTTTATCAGGCCAGAAATGCGTGTGGGATCATTTCAAGAAGGTAAAGGACAACCTCAAGAAGGTGACATGTAAAGGCTTTGCACACTCTCCTATCATTCCTCGACCTCAAACATTTCTTATCATGTGAAACATGAAAGTGGCCTAACATTAGCCACTTAGCATGTAAGTGTTCAGACAGTCTCCTTGCTGCTAGAAGTTGTAATACCGAGGGAAGCCCCTACTCTAAAATCGGTTCAAAGCCCAGCGCTGTTCGTGTGTTCATGATCGCGATTTTCAATAAAAATCAACACCCTTTCTACTGATTCCTTTACCTTCTCTAGTCATAAGTGTAGCCTGAGAGTCAGAAGACCCTGTTCCTCCTGAACTGTACTCCTGTTGATTTAGGAGATCTGAAATGTAGTTTCAGATATTTCAGCCTAACTAGATGGATTCTGTGTGACATACAGTAGGAGGCTGCAAGAGTCAGTAGAGGAATAGAGACACACACGTTGGTGTCAGCTTTTGGAAGGATGAAAGGTGTGTGGAAGAATGGATGTAAATATGTCAGACATGCACGACACAAGCCTCACAACCTATCCTGGGAACAGAGCACTGCGGCCAGTAGCCAGAGTGGCGCCTCTAGCAGAAACTCCCTGTCATGCATAGATGAGACAGAAAAAGATGATGAGGCACTCAAGAGACAAGACGGGAAGTGGAGAGGAGAGACAAAGTGCTGAAACGAAACTGAGACATGTAAGAGACTGTAAGCAGAAATTAAGAGGAAGGGAGAAGGAGAGGAAGGGTGCAGTCCTCTCTCTTAGTTTGTGTAGATGAAGGGACGTGTAAGGTGAGACGGGAGGCCTGAGGTCTCCTGCTGGAGATTTTTTGTTTGGCCTCCAAAAACTCTCTGCCAATTCAATTCACTGTTCAAACAAATACATAGAGGTTAGAGAATTTATATGCTAGAGATGAAACAATTAGTTAATTAATTGATTAGGGTTTTGACTGAAAATAATGCTGATGATCACTTAATCATTTACGTAATTTTTAAAGCAAAAGATTCACTGACTCCAGCTTATACTCCTCAAATATTTTCTGTCTTTTCATAGTCTTCAATAATAGAAAACCAAATTAGAGCTGCTAATGATGATTTCCACTATTATTTTCTTGATTAATGAAGATAAAAATCCTCACATTTAAGAAGCTGGAACCAGTATGTTTGGCATTTTTGCCTGAAAAATGATGATGAAACTATTAATTGATTATCAAAACAGCTGGAGATTAAATGTCTTGTTTAGACAGTTTAAGTCTAAATACATTTGAACTGTTGGTTAGACAAAATGTTACATTTGAGGGTCTAAATTCATTTTGAAAATAACTGGTAGATTAATCAATAATGAAAGTCAGTAGTTGCAGCTGTAGTTTACACCCTTTGGGTAAACTCATATTATTACTTAGCGCCACACTTTTCCATCCAACTGCTGGGTTTGTTTTACACACACACACAAACACACACATGCTGCCAGCTCCATGTACTTTTCCCCTTAAGACCCATGGGAGGCATCGCTTGGCACAGACAGTGTTTCCAGCCTGATGCAAGCATCCAGCTTACAGCTCCCTGGAGGTTTCTGCCTCTCCCTGTAGAAACACAGCAGGCTTAATGAATATCTGATGAAAAGAAGTGTGCGCCATTTATTAAGTATGCATATTAATAACTGCACCATTCATAATGAATGATTCTTCCTCTGTACTCTGTTCTTCTGTTTGAATAAGACTTTATTAAACATTTAGTTTTCGTGTATTGTTCATGTTCTTTCTTCACTGTAAATTCAGGTAGTGAAAGGATCATTACGTGTAGTTCTTCCTACTTATGCTGGCTGAGCTTTTTTGGGCTTTACATGGTAAGCACAGCCCCTAGTGGATCACTGTCCTCATAACAACAGACTGGACCAAAAAAAAAAAAAAAAACAGAAGAATGGACTTTTAAGGAAATCCTCAAGGCATAAAAAGCTTTGAGTTTTCAGGACATCAGACACGGTAGCTGAAGTAGATGACGACTACGTTCCATTTCATACCAGATATCTTCGAGGTCAGTATGTGGATTCTAAGATAATCTTTTAATTAAGGCGTGGATGAGCCTCTCAGTAGCTGATAGCTGAGCCTAAATAAAGCTGAGATGACAGCATCTCTCCAATGATGGTCTTGGTCCAGCTCCAACCGACTGATTCTGAGTTAAAGCCAATGAGTCAGAGAGCGGGTGGGGGACCTCTGGGGCCCACAGCTTGCTCCCTGTCCACTGCAGAAAGTTTTTCGCTGAAGTCACTCCTTCTTTTTCTCCCTGCTGCAAATAGGATGTGACTCGGAGCAGAACCTTCCAGTGTTCCACCTCGCTGTTGTAATCTATCCACATCTCAAAACAGGAGGCTCTTTATAGGGAGCGACCTCACACAACTTGAAGGCCCCCGTGGGACCTGATCTTAGTTCTTGAAGGGTGGGGCATAGGAGGAAACCTGCCACGGTCACCTGCTCCATGCCTTGTTTTCCCTCTGTCTCAATTCCCAGAATTCCTCATCAGTCTTGCATATGTCAGTACAGTAGGAAAATCAGCAGGGAGGTTCTAGCAGCTGCATGACGTTTGCCTGTCAACATGGAAAGCCCAAAAAAAGTCTCTTTTACATCTTCTACACATTCATTTTCAGCTTTGTATACACACAACACATGGAACTGTAACAGAAAAATCATTCAATAAACGGTGTGATGGTTTTAAGTAAATCCAAACAAAGCTGAATCAGTGATGTAAGTTTGAGATTCCCCGTCTAAAAACACACACTGACATGGTTTCTCTGCCTACAGTAATTCTCTCCCTTCACAATACACCACATCCCTGATTGACGTGCTGTGATCTGTTGTATTCACTGCATTGGCTTAACTATTTTATCAGTGGCTAATACAGACAGTGCATTTCTCAGCGGGGAGGCCAGTCTCCTGCTGACTGCTGCCCCAGGCTCTAAGCTGGTACATTGGACTGGAGATTTGAGTGGCTGGGTGACCTCAGACAGAAAGAATGTTTTGTCTGGATGTCCACAGCAGGGCTACCAGTCTACTAATGTAGACAGAGCAGAGGGGCTGTAAGCAACCGAGCTGAGAGCCTGCAGGACTGTAAAACACTCTGAGGTGAAGAGTATCAAAAGCAGAGTTAGGATAGTAATAATAAGACCTCACTGAAAAAGAAATGTTGCATTGCTGTCTCCTACCCCTTTAGCAAGCCGTCTGTTTGACAGTTTGTGTTCTTTGACACACAGTCAGCCTGTCTTTTCACACAGAGGCACAAGCATTTCTCTACAGCTTTGAATTTTCAACAGCACTGGTACAGGGTAGCAAATATGTAGCAAATACATACTGTGTTACCTACAGCATGTATGAAAAAGCAGGGAAAAATACTCTGAAAAATCCAGGTCCTGTCTGAACCTAAATCCTTTATTCAGGATATCTCAAAGTACTTAGCCAGTCTTCCCACAGTGGAATTGCAATGGGTCCTGTGTGACAGTTTTCGTAACTTTCGAAAACAAACAATCCAAATGCAGGGTTTGAACTTCGGTCTCAAGCTGTCTTTCATTCTTCGCACAACTGCTCCCAACACTTTGATGTGTAGGACTAAGTGCCTTTGAGGATATATTGTCCCACGGTGAGCAGTGTATCCCATTTGTAACTCGGTATTTGTTCTAGTGTAACAGTGTAGTCTTTCAAACATGGTTCAACTGTTTTTCCCAATAAATGCAATATGCCAATATGCCATATTCATTATGCCAAATAACTCTAAAAACCACCCACACACACACACAGCTCTCTCTGACACAGCTGAAAAAGGTAATAAAGTGAAGGACAGGCACGATTCTAGCAAGAGTAGCAATCTAGCTGGCATGCCCTGCAGTGATAAAGTCATCAGGGATGCATCGAAAGGCTGACTGTTGGCGAGAGGTTAAGAGAAGATTCCTTTAGCAGGCTTTAACAAAGGAACCTCAGCATACAGGCTGCCTGGCTGCTAATAAACTCTTGTGTACATTGGCAGGATCCTGCCATAAGTCTGTGCTGGACTTATAAACTGCACAGAAGCAAATAACTCCAGCTCAGCCCGGGGTAGCATGACAAAAGCCCTGCTTCTCATAACTCTCATTCCTCCCAAGACCCAGTTATGAAACACTGCTGGGGGCTGAAAGATTCATCCCTGTAACCTTGTACAGCTGTAGAGTTAGTGTTTGACACTGTAAGCTGTGTTTGTTGCAGTATGTAACCATATGAGCAGCTGCAGGTCTAAGGTTTGTTTTACATCTCTGTTGTGGATGACAAAGGAAAATGTCTGCATATTCCAAATGTTAGGCACAGAGCCAAAGTTAAATAAAGATTTACAAAACATTACTGTTAAATATGTTGCCACAAATACAGACAATCTGGAGAAATACGACTGAAATCTGCTACCAAACCTCCTTTTTGGCTCCACATCAGATCCAGCTTGCTCACAGGTTTTTATTGCGTGCAGCAATTAAGTCCCACTATTGGCTTTTCATTCTTCCCTCCAACTGAGGAATTCACTCCTGCAATTAGAGGCGTTATCTGTGATTGAATATCCAGCCGCAGGCCATGTATTAGTGCGTGTGGTGTCGGCAAATCCACTACGTCACAACAGAATCAGTTAATTACTAAACAAATAAAGTACAGAAACACGTATTACTCATTTCCTGATATAAGAGAGTCATTTTCCCCTTTTCGGGTGTCTTAATGCTTAGCATGATTTATATACACACAGAGTAGCTAAGCTTACCAACATTTGAATTTGGGTTGCGTCACATGAAGGTTATTATCAAACCTGTTAATATCTGCAGCCTGATTTAGACATAGTTTTAGTTTGATTCATGTTAGTCTTTTTTTTCACATTTTACTTTCACTTTTGTTGTACATTGTTTAAGTTGTCTTTGTTGGCAGAGACATATCGTTAGAGCCTGTAGGTCAAGCAGCTAAATCAATTTCTGAAGTAGTAAGTAGTAATAGTTTTGGCCTGTCTGTTTTACCAGCTAAGGGCATGCAAAATAGGATTCTGCAGATGTATACAGGTCACTGAAGAAGATTGTTTCAAAACACAAAGTTTAGTGTTTTGAGTTAGTTTTTCCATTTGTCCATCTTTCACATTATTGTTTCGTTTTTATTATTTTTTCTTTTCACTTTCTTATAGTATATGTGGTCAGTTCCTATTTTTCGTTGTTGTCAAATCTTTGTTAACAAAGATTTAACATTTTTCCTACACAACACAAAATTTGTATTACTCACCATTGTTAATAACAAATTTGGTATAAACGTCCTTTTATTCCATTGTCTGGCTGTCCTTAATGGAACATGTCACTGTCACGAGAGTCGGGCATGGAAAGAGGGAGTTGGGCACAGGTCCAGAGGTCTACCGATGTCAGCCAAAACATGCGGTCAGAACAGTCAGCACACACAAAACACACAGCTGGGCCCATTTGTAAATTCACAGGCTTGTGTGCGTCATTCTGTTGTATAAGCATGGTATAAAAAAAAAAAAAAATCTCAAGAAGTATTCAGAGATGGCTGCCATAACTACTTCCAAGAGCTGTACTCTCAAACACACACACACACACACACACACACACACACACACACACACACACACATATATACACACACGATTGAATTCTCCTTGACAGTGCAGAACAGCTAGACTTCCAATTTCCCCGCTGCCAAAAAAGTGTCAGTCGTTTCCTCCAGACTTCCTTTATTATGTACAAGAGGCCCTTCAAGAGCTGAATCAAATAATAGCTCTGCAACAAGGCGGCCTGCTGTCTGAGCTGAGATGGAGGTTAACCAATTATTAGTGGAGGCATTGATTTGCCATCATTTATTTTCTTAGATTTTGATTTGGTGCAGTTTAATCTATTTCCTGTGGCTTTGACCGCAGTGTGCGGCTGGGTGCAAGCAGGGGCTTCTTCAGTGATGATGAGACCTGATCACTGGTTGATGTGAACGCTTCAGCCAAGACCGTCAGTAAAAGGCAAGTCATTTATTGACTAAGGACAGTTTGGGATTCGTTCACATGAGGCACAGATTGTTTAATGACAGAGCTGACTTTGTCTCTCATCACAGCTCCGTTCTCACATCAAAAGCTTTTCAGCAGATTTGAGGAAATAATGAATTCGTAGACTCTGATACATTAGGGGTCCAGTAGCTGCAGTAGATTTGAGATTTGAAGCACAGAGCCACAGAGCCACTATACACACATTTTTAGCATACCGGCAGCTTTGAAATTTTACAGCCAGTTATCGTTGCCATTCCTTAGGTCCAGGTTTATATCACAATGGGCAAACCACTGCAGTGTTTACATGGTAGAGGTACTTAGGATTTTATTTGCTCTTTACTGAAGGAGCATGTCTGAAATGCCACTGGGCACAATTTTTAAACTGAAGCTGCTGTTCCTGCTGATGCCTGTTTTCATAGTGGTATTAAAAGGTTTATTTTTTTATTTTGTGTGTGTGTGTGTGTTTTGTTTTGTTACAAAGTCACAAAAGGCTCTGAAAGGTTCTCTGATCAATAGCTTTATGTAAATAATGGATCAATGGACTAATCAGAAAGCAGTTGCTTGTACGGACAAAACCTCAGACTATTCTCACCTGACTTTGCAGTTGAGTATATTGAATCATTTACTTCACCAAATCTCTTTAGCCCCAGTTATTTTCAGCACAAACAGTTATGATAAAGCGAAGGTGGAGACCAAAACAGAGCAAGACGGATTGTAATCATTAGACTTACATTCATGAGGCGGCTTTTTATACGACTCCAAATACTGACGTTGCTCAGTGTCTGCTGGATGTGGGGAAAAAGCAATTGCTTGCTAATACATTTGCCATAGCAACTTTACAAGGTGTGGTAATGTGTCAAGGCTATGTCGACAACTTTATTCTGCTGCCCCCAAGTGGTAAAAAAAAAAGGTAAAAAATACATTTAAAAAATAACTAGCTATTGCAGGTTTACTGCAACTCAAACCATAATCTTTCTCTAAATTTGCCCTAATAATTTCTGTTCCTAAACCTGACCAAACCTTAATCATAGCATTGTGACGTCGTTAAACGGATTTATTGTTTCAACAGTGATTTGTAACAGTTTTGAAAAGTACACACAAATGATGTTGTCCTGCCATCAGATCAAAAATTGCTTCAGTGTGTCAACAACATATTTTTGTGTTTAATTTGGTGGACAGTTGTAAATGTTATTACTTGTTTTCCGGCTGATGAATATTCACAAATTTGCATTACAGATGCCTACATGTTTACATATTTAAAATAAAACAAAAATTGTCCATTTGCATAAGTTTAATTTCTAGCATGTTTTTCATGCAAACTCCTGCTAAATATGTTTTGTTGTTTTATCAGATGTTGCCAATAAAAAAAAAAAAAGAAAATCACTGTATGATTATGTAGTAATATGTTCACAACTGGTAAATATGTAATTAGTGTTAAGCTAGTTTGATTAGGAGTTAGAGAGAGTTGTTGTATCCCTCCATGTGTTTGTGGTCGATCTGTGTAAGCAGCAGGCTCATCCTGGGAATTAAAGCAGGGATCTGGGTGTGGTGCAGGGATTTGCTTCTCTGCTTTGACAAACACATACACACACACACACACACACACACACACACACACACACACACACACACACACACACACACACACACACTGCATAGTCTTTTTCTCTGTCTGTCTTTTGCTCAACAAATCAACAGATCTTGCTTCCACACTCTGTTTTCAATTTATCTGTGTCCTCTACAAACTCCTTCCTAATGTCATTCTCCTACAGTAGAGTGATTGACAGCTAATCCACTCTTTATCCTGATTGGCTGGTCTGTGGCAAAGCAGGTAGCTGTTTGTCTCAGTGATTGGCTGAGTTTATGGTCCCAGTGACGGACTGAAAAGACCGTTTTAGGTGAAGGAGGAGGTGGAGGAAGAAAGAGGAGGGGACAAGGGAGGAGCTTTGCATTGTGTAGATTCCTGCACACACAAAATGTGTGTGTGTGTGTATGTAGGTGTGTGATAGACTGTAAGTGAGTGTGTGTTTGTGCACATGGTGTATCACAGGAACCATAACAGAGCAGGGTCCCGATCAGTAGTCCTGCAGGGGCATAGACGGGAGGAAAGTGACCAAAGAGAGACAGAAAAGACTTTGCTAAAGCCTAAGACACAGGAATTTACCCAGAGGAAGCATCAGGTCTGTCAGCAGTTGTGCCAAACAGGAAGAAGCTTTTTTGAATCCTCATCAATATTGGCCGCGTTCAGTATCATCATTCTTTACAAACAGAGGCCAAAAAGTCACAATGGACAAAACCCGGTCTATCCAAAATGAGATTACTTCTCTGAAAGGTATTTCTATATTCTGATTTTAATTCACAGAATCAAAAAACTTGTGTATTTGACTGTGGGTAATGTGGGATTAATGGATGAACAGTAAAAAGAACCAGGGGGACATTGTATCGTGTTATTGTGTCTCTATGAAGACAGACAGGGAGGGGTGTCTGACTCTGGTATTGTTTGAGAAGCAGCGGAAGCTCAGAATATCCCCCAGCTCAGACCCTTTTAACTCAGCTTCTGAATTACAGTTCAAAATGAAAAAGAAATTTTAGATAGATAACTGTGGATGAAAGTAGAGAGGGAGCTCCTCATGTCTGTGTTTGACGGATGTGCTGTCTACTAACTTTGTGCTGTTGACAAAGGAAAGTGTGTCATTGTATCCCCGCTTGTGTAAACAGACAAATACCTTACTTGGACTGAGAAGTACGCTCTTTGATGTACTCTCTTGGACCTTGCATTTGCCATGCAAACCCACCATGCAAAGTGGAGCATCATCTGGAGTGAGCTAGTAAAGCTGGTGGTGAAATTGTGCTGAAGGCAGGGGCAGCTCTGCTTTTACTCGTCTGTGTTAGCATGTGTGCGACAGGTGGTTTGAGAAAAAGTCTTTTGATAATAACACAAAACGTGAAATGGAGGCAGTGACTGACGACAGCATGACAACATTCCTGAAGATGGGCTTGATTTCTGTCTGCTGTCTGTTTTTGCATCAGTTCTTCCTCATTTGTATTTTTTTCTTTTTCCATCACTCTGCACGTTCCTATAGTTACGTCTTGTCAGCATGTGACCCGTCAGGTTTTACCTCTCAGGGCAAGTCATGCACACGTGCTGTTCCAGTTTCTGTTGTCAATTTCAGGATGAGTGTCTCTGACTGGAGAATGCTAAGAATTAGATTCCTACTGTATACCGTGAATGGCTGTGTTACGCTGATACTAATGACAATGAGGAAGACAATGACCAGAAAGATAAGATAGAGTTGATAGTAAACACAATGCTAGTAAAGTCTAATAGGTGTAACTTGCATATGTTGATAGGTGTTTTTCTTAACAGCCTTTGAACAAGCAGACAGATGTATGTGCACACATACAACAAACAGCAGACAAATGGGCAAAGTGATTTGTTTCATTGCAAAAGTACAAAAATGTGACCTTTCTAGGTTCTGAAATATGAGAATTGATGAAATCACCTTTTTAAGATTTTGTATATTGCTATTTTTTTTAAAATTATTATTATTGTTGTTTAGTACCGTTTTATAAGCCAAATGATTAATAGATTAATTGACAAAAGTTGTACATTAATTGAAATGAAAATAATCATTAGGTACAAGAATTAATAAAAAAATGTCCAAAGCAAGAAATGTGATCATGATGGTGTCATGATGCCACTCCCCACTCACCCCACAAGGGTGACGTAAGGTGGTGGTGGTGGTGTTGGTGGCAGCTGTCAGGGTAGAATGATGGTGTAGGGCTGAGGTGGTCATATTGATTTTCCTGATAAATGAACGTCATGCTGACTTAACACACAGATGCAACCATCAACCACCCACTTGTTTTTCTTAGGAGGCGTGCTCATGCATGATTTTGAATCACAGGGTTAATTCATTACCAGATAGCGGGAGAAGCCAGACAGTATTTATGACCAGGACATCAGAGATGATTGCATCGAGCAAACTTCTTCAGGTCTTAGTTTCATCAGTGTCCCAGAATAAACCTTTACGTGTTTACAGCTCTGTCAATGTCTGACACTTTGTAGATGGTGTGTGTGAGTCTTCACACAGTTACACTAATAGGAAACTATTTATTGGATCTCACCACAGTGCAAAAGTTAAACAAGGACTTCGAGCGACTTATGTAGAGAATACCCCAGTGTCTGATGCTCATTCATCAGACCTTTTCAACTGAAGTGTCATGATACTGGGAACATAGTGTTACATTTTTAGTAGTAGTGCACATCAGTGTGTGTGTGTGTGCATTCCTGCTGTACAGAACACAGGCCTGTTCATGTACAGTATCAGGAAGCTGTCAGATTTACAGTGTGTGTCTGTGTGTCTCCTCTCTGTGTCTCCATCTCATCCCTAAATTGATTTCAGTCTCAGTTGCACTTCCTGAGGGGGAGGTCTGCAGCCATATAAGATCCCAGGGCCCTTCCCCTGTTTTAGCTCGTAACAGACAGCTACTGTATGCTTTAGAAGGAGACCTATAGCATCTTGCTGTCACGCTGCCCCCGACCTAAGTTAAATATTGTTTAACAGACAGCCCATGTGGAGGCGAGAGAAACAGCACAGTTTTTCTGTTGGCTGTTCATTTCCATCCTGTCGTTCCTGCCAGAGGTGGTGATTTTCTGTCTTATTTTTTAAAGTTTGAAATTATGCCGGTGCCACTGTTTATCAGTTCAAACACAGCATCTGTCGCTATTCAAATACATTTTCTCAGTTAACTACTGATATCCCAGACAGCAACTGACTCTGGGCCAGATCTTCCAAACTGAAAGATCTGAGTTCAGTCACACCTGTTCCCCTGACTGCAGGCTGTGATAATGACTGGATGGTGGACCTCACCCTCAGTCAGCAGAATCAAAGTAGTTGTTGGTTTGTAGGAAAGAAAACAAAATAATCTCGCACTGGTATTGGTCCATTGTGCCAAAGTTCCCCAGCCCCAGTCTGCTCTATAGATCTGATCTGAAACAGAAAGACCCTGGGCCATACAAGTTCTGCTAGTAGGATTTATGTCAAAAGGGGGATTTATACTTATGTGTTAAGGTGTTACAGCATAGATAACAGAACCACATACTCACTGTGGCAAAGCTAAAGGCTATTTGTAGCTAATGCACACCACCTTAAAAATGTAACTGTGCTTTTAGGCTACGTGGCTATAGAGATACTATGCACGAGTAGAGACTGCAAGAACTGTGATTAAGCAAGTGGAATAAAGGCTTCAGGTGAAGTAAAAATTCAGTTTAACAGGCCACTGATGCTGCTGCTGCTGCATTGCAACACTTTCTGTTTTCTGCTAACCTGGGGTTCAGACAACAGGACTCAAATGCATGATTCAAAATAGGCAGTAGAATCAACAATGTTTACTTCACAGACCAGGGTTCGGTAAACAAGATTCGGTCCAAAAAGATGAGGCATCAAAAACACTAGGCAATAGCAGGGGTAAAATTACAGGAAACCAGGTCATACCACGGGAGAAAACAGCTGGAACACTAGAAGGTACTGAGATGATCTGGCACAGAGGGAAGGTAACACAGAAATTAAATACACAAGGAGGGAGAGACAATGGGACGCAAGTGAATCGCATCAGGGTGGGGCAGGTAATCACAGAGGCAGAAAACCACGGAGTTTATGAAGTTATCTGAAACGAGTCCTTTCAAAACAAAACAGGAAATAATAACTGAAAAAAACTACAAACAAACATGTCCTTAGGCAGAGCAGTGGGGTGTGTTTCCCTGCATAAATGTACCAGATGCCAGTGAAAAAGCAAATGCAAAAAGCTTTTAAGAAATTGGCTAATTAATAATAATTGTAATTTTCTTTATTTACATTACACATTTCTTACAATAAAGATGCAATTCAGTGTGCTTCACTCAATGATGGAAAATACACATTAAAAACACAGAAGCAAGAATTCAGGAGCAAAGTCATGGCCAAAAACCTGAATACATTCGCTGCCCTTCAGAACTGCGACACAGTAAACTGAGGAACAGGGTGAGGTCCTTGTGTGCGTGCAACCTCCTCTCCTCTATTGTCTGATGGGAAAAACTTGTATTATGCAGGAAATGTTGTTAGGTTTGTAAATGTATTTGTATTCCAGCATGTTTGGGAAAAACAGAGGGGGGTGTAATATTTACTTTACTCTGGTGAATTAGGCCTAAAAGGTGTTTTCTGAATATAATGAACACTGTAATGGATTTCAAAGGCTCCCTCTTCTTCCTGGTTAAAAACAGGATTATTTTTTTCTGTGTCCAGCCATGGCATGTTCCTTGAGTCCCCACTGTCAGTCATGCACACTGCACTCTCATTCATCATACTACTTACTGTATACACACACCTCCCTAATCCGAGTAACAGGGAATTCCCTGACCTGTTTGTTGGTATTCGGGGAGTTACTACTCACACAGACTTCCTGCCTTTATTTCCCCTCTTTCTGTGCCACGGCCAAAGAATTTCAGCCACTGACCTGCACGTATCCCTATTCCTGACGTGGAAAGCACTTTTACGTACACTCAGCTTCCTTCTGTCATAGGACTGTTTCCTGACCACAAGAGTCTGTGGCAAAGGTGACATGCTATACTATTTGTCATGTCTGGAGTGATGTAAGGTAAACAGAGGGTGGGTAGTCCAAGGCTGAGAAGCAGGGCCAGGGGTCAGGGGGCTTCCAGTTTATTGTGTAATCAATACATGTCAAACACCATTGCATTTGGATGTTTTGGGATATTATTTTCCCATAATCACATGTTGTTGTGTCAGTGTTTACAGGTCTATTATAATGATTATATTATTCTCCACTCAACAGCTAATCAATTGATCAATAACTTTGGTAAATGTGAAGGTATTCCTAGCCTTTCAAATTTTAGACCACAACCCGGAAGAGATTTTCCCTTCAGTCATTTATCACTTACACCTTCTTTCAGAGACTTTTTGTGTTACTGGCTTCCTGATGTCTTTGTACATTTACAGTAATAGTCTTTCCAAACTAATTTAGAGATAATTAATTGAGGCTACTGTGAATTACTTGGCTTCAAGAAACCTCTTTAAGCTGAATACATGACTGTAGCAACTTTTTAGTACTGTTAGAACTATTTTCTTTCTCTTTTAGTTTTAGTCTCTACTACTCTGTAAATGAATTATTTTCAGATACTGATGAAAAATCTACTGTTTGCCCATCTTTGCTAACAATAGTTTCTTGTAAGTGCTGCTAAATACGACCCATGTCTCATGTCTTGGATCTCACTGATATAACTGAAGAAACAGAGAGCACAAAGACAGGAAGGAAAAACCGCAGGAGGTTTTTGAAAACCCAGGAAGTTGTAGTTGCCTTAATGGAGACCGTTGATATGACATAAAATGTGAGACTTAAGCTGTGCTTCTGTGCAGCCATGCTCCTTTGTATTGAATTGAATTAGCTGGCTTGTTCAGTGTTACAGTAGCCTGGATAAAATCAGTGTAATCCAACTTGGCTGCAGTTCTAAAGCAAAGTTTGATGATCCGGCCACAAACACCTAGTCTTTGATCAGAAACAGGCAGCTGCCAAAAAGGCCAAAAAAGGCAACGAACTGTTGGACAAACGCTACGAGTCAGAGGAATGGGATGAGATTCAAGTTAATCAAAGCTTAGAAGAGAATAAGATAAGCATTTGGGAGAACAGAGTGAGTTATGAGTTTCCACAGTTTGGCAAAGAACCGCTGCTTTTGGACTATGTGTGGATAAGTCATTATATAGGTCGGGCGTGTGCTTTTCTCCAATCTGCATCCATGCATGGGAAAATCAAACTAGTGTTTAGTTTTCCCACAGTTGGTTGGCAGCAGAGACTGACATCTAAACAGCAGCTTTTTAAACTAGATGTTAATTCAGACAGGAAGTGACTCACCTACCAATCTTCAGAGGCAGTCACTTGCCTATCTTGGGTTTATTCATTTGGATTTCATTATCAAAAAGGATGCATGGTCAACAAATGACTCACAGTTTGATAGGCCACATTTCTGACCAGATACAAATGACTCATACATTCTGACCACACACTGATTGGCAGTCTAAGAATGCAGAGTTGAGCGTCCTTAGCTGAGAACAAACTTCCTAAAGTAATGAGCAAAGAGATGTGTACTTGTAGATAAGTGAAAACAGCTGGCATTTAAACTGTTTAAGGATCATGATGTGAAATGTTATCATGCCTTTTTTTTCATTTCCCTGGAATAACAATGAATCAGCTGAGCAGCTGGCATCTCCCAGAATCTTCAAGGAAAATTCCACTTATTTCTAACTGATGCTTTTTTCTTTTTCTTTCAATTTTGCTATGATGCTGATTTGAATTTCTTGTTCCTGAGTGTTGGTTTAATGATGCTGTTGGTCTGGCGTACAGTCTTAGACCAGCTGAACTCAGTAAGGGATTGAAATACTTTCTTTGAAGCCTGATAGTTTAGATTTTCAGTATCTCAGATTGCCTGTTGTAGTGGATTTATTACTTGTATAGCAATTTGTGATGTAGTAAATCAGAACTGGGAAATATCAACTCAGCTCAATGAGTAATATTTGAAAGTGGAAGTAAATAAATGCACAGTGAATGTCCAATAGGCAGGGCTGTTTGGAGAGAATATCCTCAGGAGAAACAGAAGTGACCACTTCTTCAGCGAAGTAAATGTTAAATGATGAATGTAATCAGCACAATTACAACAACTGGAAAAAAAAAAGTCCTGACATCTACTTGCTTTTTTAAAGGTGCAATACCCTCATCGTCGTTTTAACAAACCAAAACTAATCAAAGCGTGCTCATTATCACTAACAATAGAGTGGAATTTTTTTCCCCCTTTATTTATGAAACCATATTTTTGCCCTATTTTCCTGAAATGAAACTCCTAATATGGTTACATTTGGGAAATCTTCTTGGTGCACAGTGTCACATTAAAACAGGTTAGTAAATTACAATAACATCTGAATCATCAACATTTATTGAAATCTTCCATCTGCTCCACCCTCACCAAACATTAAGGGGGACTGAGTTGCTGTTGCCTCCTCCTTACTGTAATGGGAGCAGTCTGACCTTAGATGTTTGTAATGTTCCAGTAGGAGATTGGGTAGAAAATTGTGCTTGATGTGGGAGGATAGTCTGATTATTATCAAATCTTGGAGGTCATCAGGCTTCTGTGTGGTCTGTCCTGTGTGGACTATTTTAGATGATGAGACGGAACAATGGATTGTGTGACTGCTGTTATTGTTGACTTGTGGAACAGCCTTTCCATCCTTTCCTCATATTTTTTCTTTGTAATTAACCACATGGGAATTATAGCAAATTCCTCACTTTTGTAACCTGGCACATCTTTGCCACAGGCTCTCTACTCATCTGGTTTCACAACCCTCTCCACAATGCCTCAAGCAATTTGTATACAATTCAGGACATTCCTGTGACATAGTTATCTCTGCATCCCTGCAAGGAAATGCATCATGGGTAGTTTCCCCTCTCTTTTTTTGAACTATTTTTGTGATGGTGAGGCCCCCAGGGAAAGACCTCACACCGTAGTATGACTGATCCACAGCTCAACAGCTGTGATTTGACTTAGTGTCTCCCTCATGGCAAACGTGACCAGACAGAGGCCAAGGAAAAGGAGCGCATTGGCTGCAGTGTCAAAAGGTGACAGTTCGGCCTCTGTGTCCTGAGCTGTGGGTGCTGAGTGGATGATTTCATCAGGGTCACAAAAGCAGTGGGTGGTGTGAATAATTGTTTTTGTGAATGACTATTTCAAACACAGAATTGAAGTGTAACAATGCTAAGTTTCTTAAACCTCATTTAACTGCGTTGTATGGCCACTTGGGGGCAGCACTACAAGCTGACATTGACATTGAATAGTTGAAAAGTTAATATAGTGAACGTCTTAGCAAACAGCTTATCTTATTTACACATCCAGCAGACACTGAGTAACATTACTATTCATTTGGAGTCGTGTTTCTGGACTCCTCATGCCTTTTTTTGGTTCTTTATCTGCTGAATGCTCCACCATGTTCCCCAGCTAGTGGCTTATTGTATCTGTGTTTTCTAGGTTTAGTTTGAAGTAATCAGAATATTGAAAATAATGTAGTGCCAGTAATAAATCAGGACAAGTATAGAGGTATATAGGTAAAGTTTATTAGCTGTCTGCATCAGCATCAAGCATCACGGTTATAGTGTAACAACAGATACAACACACAGGTTGAAACTAAACATTGACCAGTGCAATGACCTGGACAAAAAGGAAGTAAAGATTTAGTCATGTAGCACAAAAACATAAAACATACAGGACAGTAACAGACACGAGGAAATATAACTTAACCAGGTTTAACATGGAAAAAAAAACCTGACATGAAAATAACATGACAAATACTCTCATCAGGAGAAGTATCAGTATAAATATAAATATCACATAGTTGCCTTTGGCATTGATAAGTTGTGATGAATCCCGAGTGATATCTTTTCGCAGTGCAGCTGACAGGACCAGCAATATGCACTGATACAACATACAGAAAAATATAAGATAGTAAAACCTGTCTGTTAAAGGAAAGGCATTAGAGACTACAGTTTTTCTTTTTATGCTGTGGCTGTGCTGCAATGTTGATTTAGGATTAGTGGGTTGATCAGACTCAGAGAAGACTTAGAGAACAAAGAAAGGCTTCATCATCTTGGGACTACGCTTTCATGTCCAATTAAAAGTAGAACTACTACTCATTAAGTACTGTTTGACCAGAGTTCACATGTATCCAGACATCAAAAAAGTCTGCCATTCGCCATCTTTAAAAAAGAAATCCTTAGCTTCTTGTCACTGAAACTTTATCCTGGGGCCTCATTTGCTATTTTCTCCCCCGGGTCCACTTGATATCTCCAGTTTGGGTTAATGTGTGTGGTGCTATGCTGCAATTTAAGAACAAGTGTTAATCATTAACCCTTTGCATAGAGCACGTTTTGTTAAACACCTGTCTGATGAGACCACACCGCCATTTATTACTGTACCTGCAGCTGCTTTTAAAGGACATACAGGACATTATTCATTGTGTATGTTAGACTTTTAGCAACCCTGATGCATCCACCTGCACCAGCATCAACATTACATATATATAACTTTGACCCTCTTTCACCTCTCAGACACACACACACACACATCCTCTCTTTACAGTATATTACACAATGAATGCACGCTCACCCCGGTTTGGCTTCAGAAGTGTTGGCAAAAAGCCATGTCACTGAGTGTACAGTATGTGGCACTGGTCCAGTCCATTTAAATACTGCAGCCCCCTGCCCCTGTGCAACTCTGTGGTCTTGTTATCCCTTTAATCGGAAAAGACTTCTTTCTCTGTCTTTGTTTTTTTGTCTGCAGAGCACTTTCCTGACACACTATCACGATACATGATGAAAATGTCTTTTTTTCCCCACTTAAAGCTGAATGAAAACCTTACATTTAGCCTCATGAATACTTTAATATGACCGGAATTATTGAGTGAAACATTTCGTGTCATTCCAACAGAAACACTAAGCACGCCAGATTTAATTTTATCCTTTCACTATGTACCTTTTCATCTTTACGCCCTTGTTTGCCTTTGTTGCTGCTCTGAAATTTTAGCTCTTTTTCAAACACTCCAGTGCTACACAAACACACACACACACACACACACACACACACACACACACACACACACACACACACACACTTGCACAGAACAGAGGTATTATTATGAAGGGCGGCTCTGACCTGTGAAGGAGGTGGCGGGGGACTCCCATTCTGTTGATCTACACAGCTTGACGTGTTTGAAAGAGAGAGCGGAGAAAGAACAAAGATAGTGAGAGAAAGTTAAAGATCCGGCGTGAGACACTGAGATCAAAAAGGAGAGAGGGAGACGTTTGGACTTAGTCTTTGAATTATTACTTTAAATGCTCAGCATGGAGTCGTTCTACTCGAGCAAAGGTGAGTCACACTGTCGTGCATAACTGAAGAGAAGTGCAGCTGAAAGGAGAGAAAGGAGGCAGGTCGCCAAGCCAAGAGGTAAAGTGATACAGGTGGAGAGCAGACAGAGAGGGAATTTCTGTGGGTGGGACTGCACATGGGTCAAACTAAAACACTGCAGCAAACTCGTAGCATGTGTATTTCTGAATCTGCGGTTGACTGTAGGGAGACTACATTTCTCAGTTGTCAGATTTTGTCATACTACTGAACAGTAGCTATTCCTTTTATGTCCCTGGTTACACTGAACCATTGCAGGTAATGTTAAAAGTCAGTGGCCATGACTATTTTATGGCAAGATTGGATTTACAAGATTTTTGCATCGGTGTGGTGCTGTTCCTTGATTTGGTATTTACTTTACTGGATTAGCCCGAAACATGACCTGCCACACTGGTTATTCTGCTGGCACCTGGTTTCTTTATTGATCTCCAGGAAATGTTCTGTATCTTGATTAACAGTATCAGTCATCATGACATAACATTATACACACTGTGAAAGATTTTATGCTGATACATGAATAAAAATGTGTGAGTAATATTTGCATGTGTACATTGTGTGTGGGATGTGGAATCTGGGGAGACCATGTGAACTTTGATAGATGCTTACAGAGCCTGAGCGATAGTGGCAGATTGGCTGATTAGCGTATTTTTAGGTATATCACTATAAAATGCTAAAGATATATTTAGAAACAATGTCTCTGCTGTCCACTAGACAGTGGTGTTGAGTTTATTTTTTAACTATAAAATCTGGTTACGTTGCATTTGGTTGCAGCCGCACAATTATGGGTTGTGTAAAGAATATTAATATAATTTTTAAAACTCTCTGAAGTCCTGTATCAGTGGGGCTGTAGCCGCTTAACTTGCATTAAGTGGTCTTTGTTCTGTCAGATGGGGATTAATATGGTTGCAAATGTCAGGATACATTCAGTTCAGGGTGTATTGGAATTTGATATTGTTAAATCATCCATCAGCTATGACATTATGCAACTATGAAACAGTACAGCTGAGTGTGTGTGGGCCTGCAGCCTGAGGGGATGCATGTGAATGTTTTCCTGTTCAATCTGGTGTAAGTGGACTGTTAAATTTTTGGGTAATTAGTGCTGAAAATATTCATTGATAATTATCAACTAATTGAGTAATAGTGTAATAGAGTAGTGATAAAAATGAGTAATACAGGTATTTGCTGGTTCAAGTTTCTCAAATGTGAGGATTTGCGGAACGGCTCAGGATCACTGGCTAATGCAGTGAAATACGTGTGTGGAAATAAACAATTGTACAATAGAACTGAAAGACTCTGTGAGGCTGAAAACAGCTGAATGAGTATACGTTTTCTCCATAGTGCCTGGATAAAATTTTCCTTTCTGTCTTCTGTGTTTGTCTCTGGATCAGTGTGTCGTCCAGGTTTTGTAGCCTGTTTGCTTTTCTTGTCTGTGCTTGCAGAGAACACAGGACGACATGCTTTAGAGCTGGTAATGATTGTGTGTAATAATAGATGGGACTATAGGTTTATTGTTCTCATACCAATTCTCAAAACATGTTATTTTCTTAGAATTGTCTATAGTTTCCTTTGTCTACAGAGGAGGCATATGATAGGAAACAGAAAGGAACAAATCCCATCCTGTAAAAATCCTTTGTCTCCTGTTGCTCAAAAATATTTTAATCATACTTTATAATGTATGAAGACTCAATATATTGATCCACTGATTATGTGAAGGTCATGTGAAGCTCATGTGAAGCTCATGTGAGGTGGAGGGGGAGGGGGGGGGGGGGGGGAGGGGCAGTTGCACTTCTGAGACTTGCAGCCATAGGTGTTGGGTTTTCACTGCCTCACATGGGATGTAGGGGGAATTACATCTCTGCCAAGTGTCTCCTGTGGAGTAGCTGTTAAAATTGTTGAACCTGGTGATTTTTAAAATTTCAGTTTGTTAGTGTAGCACAAGTCACCGTGGCTGAACAGAAATAAGAGGACAAGTTACAGAAAATCAAAAATCATAAACAAAATGATGTGATAGTACTTTACTGACTGTTTAACTCATAAGTGAACTTTTTTAAGTACAGTACTAAAACCTCATAGATATAACCTATCATGAATAATGTATAACCACTTCTAATTTCAATACACTGACATAGAGGGTTCAGCAGTAACCTCTGATCTCATAAGGCTGCATCAAAGAGGAATTAAACCTTCAGAGGTGTAACCCAGGAGGAAATGGATCCTGACTGTGGCCATGTGTTCCTGGGCAGATTTACTGTCTTGTCCTCACTTACAGCTCCCTAATTTGCCGGTTTATGTCCCTGTTTCAGCAGCCTGAGCAGTATATTACCTTCCCCAAGCTCTGCTGAGTGTGATGTTGCCGTGCTGCTGACTCTCAGTCCTGAGCCAACAGAGGAGGGATTTTTCTCTCACTCAAAGGCCTTTTTGCTGTCACACTCTCTGCGATTACCGAGGGAAAAGTTCCCATTGAGCTTCCATCAGGCTGCAGCACGATTCAAAGACCTCCCACAGAGTGAGAAGAAGTGCTGCACTGTGTGCTTGTCTGAGTGTTTGGCTGGTGGAGGTTTGTCTGTCTGGCAGTTGCCAGTGTTCCCAGCACTGGTGGAAATGTGTGTTGGGGTGTTGCTGTTGTTGGACAGATGCAGGTTCCAGTCACCACCCCCAAGCTGGCAGCCAAATAGCAGATTCACTTGCAGATGCCCACACAATCTGTGCAACCAAGACCAGCCGTTCTGGATTGTTGTTGCACTCACGTGATTAAAGTAGGGACCAAAAGTCAGGATATCTCAGTCTCTGCTGCACAGATGTGGATTGTTCTTTTTTCAAATCTGTCTCCCGAGGTGTAGTACTGTAGAGTTGAGACTGAAATTTTCAGAAAAGCTTTTTAGTCATTTTAGAAACCTTTTGGGAAAAAGCATTTTTTCCCAGAGCTGTCAACCACATCTCCCAGTCTTCATCAGCAGATGGACCATGCTCAGTGAATAAACTTACTAATCAAACTCTATCTGCTGATGAATTATACTGTATGAGATGGGACTGAGTGCTCTGAAAAAGTTAAGTAAATGGACCATGTTAGGATTAGTTTGTCAAACTACTGTTTCCAAGATTGAGAACTTTTATGCTCCTCATCAAATTAACTTCTAAGATCAGGGGACATGGTGACATCTCTATAAACAGATTAAGTGTTCTATGACAGACCCTTTCAAAAGTGGCCTGAAAATAAAATATATTTATTTCTGTGAATGACACATTAATGCTCCTTTTGACACTGAAACGATGCTGTTCCGAGAAGACGTTCATCCGGTTAAAAGACTTTCCCGTAAAATAATGCTTGCTTGGCACAACACTTTGTCTTTGACACACTATTTTTTTAATCTCATTGTCCAGCAGCAAACTGTCCATCCAGGAAATGTGACAATGATGGGATGTTCCAGAAGAAAGTCTGACTGCTCTTTCACATCCTGTTGTTCTGTGTTTATTTATTTTATTATTATTTATTTTTTAAAATTTTCACAAGCATAAACCACGTGTGATTCCAGCAGAAGTTGTTGTCATGTCAGTTACAGTTAGAGTTGCACAACGTAACTATGCACTTTGCTGCTACAAATAGCAGACAAGCATTCGAGTGAACTTTTGTTACCTAGAAATGACGCAACATAATGTGGCTGTGGATTTCTCCATAACTTGATGATAAAGAGCCAGTAAGACAAAAAGGCATAAATGGTGTCCAGCATTCTCCTTGACAGCTTTCTTATTGCTGTTTACGATATGATTTAAATATATATATATATTTATATTTATTTAGAAATTTTATATGCAACAATTCTAAGAATGGTTAATTGATCGACAGCTTGTTTTGAGGACCAAATTACAAAAATCTGTCAATCTTAATTTTATTTAATATATTTGGGATTTTTTGGTCAACAAAGTAGTCTGAAGATGTCGCCTTTGACTCTCACAAATTGTATTTTCAGCATTTTATTACATTTTTTTGACCAAATTCACTGATGAATCAAGAAAAATAATTGGCAGATTAATTGATATTGACAGTAGCTGTTAGTTGCAGCCCTAGACTTCATTATATTGTTTGCTCAGAACTAAAAAATAGTATTTTCACAAAAATGTTTCAAGAGTAGTTTTGAAACTTTGTGTTTATACCCTATTCCAGTTATCTTTTGTTTATCTTCTTCTACTGTCCACTGTCTTAAATAAAGTAGTAAGATGGTTGGATTCTTGTTCATTGGGGAGTAAAACCCTGAGCATCATTATTTAAAATGAGCAGCAGAATGTGAAATGTAAATTCATAAAACCTTAATACCTGCCCACTAAAAGGTTATTAGCCTCACCATAACGTAATGATAATTCACAATAGGTCAGATATTTGCTGTAAATATTCACCATTAACACTGAGGCAGTGACAGTCAGCTGCTGAGAACCATACCAAAAGTCGGACTGGTCCTATTTTAGAGCAGGATATTTCCCAGATCACCACTGTCATAAGCTGATGATTTATCACAGTGTTGGTTACACATGAGAAACAGTAGGAGGGCTGATGTTAGGTAGCTGGTATTCATATGTTGCTAACATGCTCCAGGAACTGAACGGGTGCTCACTAGGGGTCTGTCCTGCACAGCAGCACAGCAACGTGGGTGGTAAGAGTCAAGGGCAGAGTGGAATGATCCCATTAAAAAAGGACAGCTGTAAAGTTTAGGGCTTTCCATCTGAAATAGTCGTGTTACTGAGGAGGCCTGGAACATTTTGAAGTTAACAGTGTTGTTTTTCTGGAGCTTGAACAGGTCAGACCCTGTTTACTGTGTTGAACCTCAAGTTATTTTTCACTTGAGCACATTAAAAACAATTTGTCTTCTAAGTTTCCTGATAGTGAAAAGCAAAGAGAAAGTACTTGGGAACTTGTGAAGTCTACCCCATTAAAAGTCCTGCACACAATATACTTAAGTTTTAATGTATTACATAGTATTACCTTAGTGTGTTATTATTGTTTACATGTTTGCATGTATATGTATTACTTTAAATAAACATGAGAGCATCATTTTAATCTAGCAGCTGCTCAAACTGGAGCTAATTTTAACATCTTTAAATGCTGCTGGGCAATTTAAGCTGTAACATATGTCAGAAATTCATCATATATTCTGAATATATAAAATCACAATCTGCAAAGTCAACAGTAACTCATCTGTTAGATAAAGATAATACAAGTAGCTGAGTAGAAAAGTACAATGTTAGAATGAGTAGAAGTGTAAAGTAGCTGAAAATAAAAATACAAGTACATATACTATTCTCCCTCCAAAGTTGTAACTAGCCACCGTCTGATAAGTTATGAAAGTTAAAGTAGCTTTTAAGCTCATGATTGTCACCATTGTAGTAGCATTTCTTAGTAAATTCCTAACTTACTTTTTTTTCATTTGTCCAGTAGATGGCGATGTTAGCCAGTTAACCTGAGTTTCCCTCTTGATGTGTCGTTCATATTCACTGGTCTCTCTTCTTTAGTCTTCTGATCTAGGTCCCCTCGTAGTTTGTTGCCAGCATCACTTTAGAGTTGAAGCTGGATCATGTGATTAAACTCTTTATCAGAGAACTAGAACAAAACCAGAGAGTTTCAGCATGTGGAGGAAAATTCACCCATTTGATTGAAGTCTTTGCACCATATTCAGGCCATATTCATTCTTGCTGTGCTCTGATAATTCAACACACCTGGGAGACCACTTTATCTTTGTGTCTGTGCTTGTTGATTAAAGGTTAACTGATGTGTCTGTTAAGAGATTTTCTGGAGCGTCAATCCAAATTAATTTTAATCTTTTAATTTAATCTTTATATTCTACCCACTGTTGTGACTATAATATATTGTTATAGTGAAGCTTACTAATATATTTATTTACCACAGCTCTGATCACACTAACGCTCTGTGTCTCTCTGTCTTTGTTTTTCAGGTGAGTGCCCCTTCTTCTCTTCTGTTGTTTCACTGTGGTCAGAGGATGGTCTGGAACATCTGGAGCTCTCAACCAATAAGTACTCTGATTAAATTAATCCAGCAGTGGAATCATGGAAATCCAATTACTCACAGGAAATACACACAGATTTGTTTATAATCATTGAGGAGACATTTATGATGTTAGTTCCGTAGCTTGGCTCCTTCCTTTTTCGGTTTCTTCCAAAACTCTGTGTTTTTCTGCTGCATGAAATAAACCCTTTGAGTCTTAGGGGGTGTTGTAGGCTTCGGTTGTCACAACTGTGATGATTAACTCACAGTAAACGTTTGATCTGGTCACAATCTTTAAGTGTCCTCAGGGCATGGTTGTATCACCACTTGAATATTCTGTATTACACATTCGCTTCAAGACAGGTTTTATGCTGTCTTGAAAGACTCACAGTTCTCATGAATCTGAAAGGCTGGGTCAAGACCTGCCCTTGTAGGCCATCATTTTCCTCAGAAGTACCTCTGGAATGTGATCCATAATGGGGCCTGTAACACCTGAGGTTAGCCTGGCCCCCATTATGGAACAGGTCACTCCGCTGCTTTGCTTTAAGTGTAGAAGCAGTTCAAGGTGTGTCATGGAAAAGATGGTCTCCACTGCTCATCTCAGTGTGTTTTTAAATATATTTATGGTGTCAGTGGGACTCTGCTCAGAGTCTGCTTAACAGGTAAAGTGAACATGATGAGAGGAGAAATACAATCAGATGTTATTCAAAAGAATGTGTGGGTGTGTGATTGAAGGGCGGGGTAGGGGCAAACAATGGCGTTTCAGTTTCTCTGAACTTTACTCATAAAGCAGAAATGCTAAGAACGTGTGTGTGTGTGTGTGTGTGTGTGTGTGTGTGTGTGTGTGTGTGTGTGTGTGTGTGTGTGTGTGTGTGTGT
>JBBMJY010000025.1:19191033-19332695 GCA_037833715.1 Toxotes lorentzi | reverse complement strand
GTGTGTGTGTGTGTGTGTGTGTGTGTGTGTGTGTGTGTGTGTGTGTGTGTGTGTGTGTGTGTGTGTGTCTGTGTGTGGTCGGCAAATGTCAATACAGCAGCTAAAGTGCTGGGGACGTTTAGCTTAGGGATAACATTGTAATAATACAGCTTTGTCTCTGGCATAGTGTTTGTGCAGGCTCCAGTGAGCACCAGTTCACATTTCATCACCTGGGGGTGAGTAATTACTCGTACAGAGGCCTGGTCACACCTCACAACAGAGCTCTGGCAGCTTTACAAAGGTGCTTCATTGTTAAAGGTGATCGAACTGGGTTGGATTTCTTTTCAGAGGACGTGACAACATTTGATACTTGTATCATGAGTAATTCCCCTGCAGCGTATTTTAAGGAAACATTCATCACTTGTAAGCTTCAGCTTTACCACAAGAGTGTACTGTTCATACAGTTTCATTCTGTGCAAAGGTGGTTTTCTGTGCAGGGAACACAACTGGCTCCACAGCTTTTAGCAGCACATTAATTGTTGGATTCATTGCAGTAAACTTTTTAAAAGCTCATATTGTGGTTTTGTCTCCGAGACTACACCATGAGACGAGGTTGCAAAAACATTAAGCAGCTTTCAGTGTTGTCAGGGGAGTAACCTGATAGATTGTGGGCTGTTTTTACTGTGCTGTGCTTGTCCCCACAGGACAGGGACAAACATTTCTTTCAATGTCTAGGATTTCATATAGGAGCTCTTCTAGACGTTTCTTTTTTGGTGAATTCACCCACTGCATTGTTCAATATTGGAGCATGTCCTGCTCACAGGTTTTTATTACAGTGCGTGAAGGGAAGCCTGCCCATTGTTTGGACAGTTCTCTTTAAAGCTGGAGTTTTAGTGGTAGGTGTCACAATGGAAAAACAGGATGTGTAACCCATGAAGCCATGCTGATAAGGATAAGTAAAGAGGAAAGTCAAATGCCATCTCCTGCAGCAGTGAGGACACTGTGGGTGTGGTGGTCCATGAATAACCTATATAAAATAAGATTAGCTGTGTAGTATAAATTTCTAACAAGCTAAGGCAAAGGGAAACTCAATAGTAAGGCTTAGTGTGGGTGTTTATTGTTGCTTCCACTGTTTTGTACTTCTCACATGAACGTTAGCAATGATCACCTGATATTTTATTGACCCAACAGTGGAGTAGCTGCTGAATATGGTGTATTATTTCCCAGCGTTCATGTTTTAGACTCTAATACAATTACAACATAATATAAGAGAATACTGCAAAGTAATCAACTCTCATATCTCACATATCTCACTCACTCTGAAGCTCTGCACCTGCATAATTAAGTGTCTTTTGTTGTTATTATTGTTGAGCCACTTACACAGACTCACTGTCATAGTATCAAGTTGTTTTGTGACATGGATGCCAGGCTGCGAGTTGCAGTTTTTTTTTTCTCAAACATTGTTGATGTTGCATGAAGGCACATGTTGAGTACATTTTACAGTGTTTTTTAAATAGTCCAGTAATTATACTCTGCTGCAGAGGAGGAGACAATCAGAGCATTCCTGAAGCTCTGTAATGTCACAGAATCTACCTGAAAACGAGTTTAAAAAAGCAAGGAAAACACTTGTGCAGGCAGTAAGTTCAACACATATCAAGCGTTATCTCTGCAGATGGATCATGGCCCACATTCATTTCGCTCCTTTGTTGAAGCCGCCTCAATCTGATTGACTTCATACCTGTCTGTTATGTCACAAGGGCGGAGTTCTGTCCTCGCCTTTCAGGGCTGGAATGAATGATTTGAGGAAGTGAAGTTGAAGACTGTTTTTCAGGCTCCACAAGGAAGCTTTGAGACTGAGTCTTGAAACTTTCTTGCAAATAAAATCTCTTCATTTCAAAGAGCAGCAGCCTGAATTTGAAATGTCACATTGTCCCTTACTGCCACAGCTGTTGCGATTCTTTCCTACATGATAGAGTTACAAGAGCCCTCTTGTGGGTGGTTCAACTCAATGAAAGCCAGTTCATGAAAATTACAGAATTAATAATGATGATGAGTCAGCGCTTTCTGTGACTGGACTCTAAAGCTGTGGGAGAACAGGCCTTTTCTTTCCTCAGCCACAAACGCATAGTAAGTAAGTTTACTGCAAGTCTGCCTTCTGTGAAAGGAGCAGCTCATTCTGTCATTTTCTTCTCTCTTCGCTCCGAGGAAAGAAAGAATGCAACTGATTCATTCTCTCCAGATGGAGGGGTTTTATGGGAGTGATGACAATAAATCACCTTCCAGTGTGTCTGTGTGGGAGCATGTGTGTGTGTGTGTGTGTGTGTCTGTGAGGAGGCACCTGCATTGTGTTTGTATTTTATTAGAGGCTGATTATCAGGATGCCTATCTAAAAATAAAGCTCAACCTCTTCAGGTTACAATAGAACTGCACATTGTGGCAGTCTGTCAGGAAAGGCCACAGTCCGGATCCTGTGTCCAGTTTTGTTGTTTGACAGCCAGTTGCCCATGGCAGCAGCAGCAGCAGCAAACCCATGTTCCCCAAGACCTCAACTGTGGACGGCACATGGTATTTGCCTAACCTGTGGGCTGTGTTGCCACAGCAACCAAAGCCCAGCATAGCCACACCCCTGTGAGGCTTGCAGACGCTGACTCATGAAGCAGATATTCAGATGTTTTTTTTTTTTTTTTGTGTGTGTGTGTTTGTTTTTTCTTTTTGTTTCATTTCCAAAAATGTGACTTTGTTTCATTGTGCGTGACATGTTTTCATGATGGGAAGATCTTCCTTTCATGTCTTTACCCTCACTCAGATATCTCCACTGTTTCTGCTTTTTCATCCAAACACAGTCTAAGGGAGGAGTGAATAAGCTTGCCTACCCATAGCAGGCAGAGTGTGGCACAAACAGGCTGGTTCCTTTTGGCTGGCGTCACACCTGGCACTCCCTACAGCCATTTTATACTGTCCTCACCAACCAAACCGCAGCTCCATTTTGTGAGGGTCAACTTGCATTTCAGCGTGATTTATAATTCTTTATACTTCACGGAGGTTCACAGTTTGTCTTCACACAATACTTACATGCCTGCTTGCACACTGAAAGAATTTGTGGCTCACAAAGTTTCTTTTTTTGGTTTCCCTGCTCTTTGCTGAAGGGAATTGTTTGCTAAAATCTAACCAGTGTGTGTTGTGTGGATTTTGCTCTCGTCTTCTCATTATTTATTGTGGAATCACATACCAAAGGATCTCTTCGTGGCTGCTATGGCCAGGAGAGAATATTGCATCAACCAATAACTCTTTACATACTGCCACACAAGTACTGTTTTAAGAGAAAAGAATGTGTGTGTCACTGAAGGCACGGAGCCAGTGGTCCTTTGTTGAAAATCCTCAATTATCTTGTCATGTATATCAAGCCTCCTCTAGTCAAGAATCAAGGAAGGGACTCGAGTGAAATTTGAGTGTAGTTCTGACACAACCATCAAAATTTATTGAAAGCAGGATTATGGGTTTACAGGTTCAGCGCCCTACATGTTAGTGTGAACAAAGTGCAGCACTGTACAGTATGCCTGTTCAGTTCAGTCTTAACTTTATGTCTTTGTCTTACCCTTCAGGGTCAAAGGCATTCATTGGAAACCAGCTCGAACTGATAAAAACTCAGCAGCGTTAGCTGTAACCTGTGATCTCACAGCGTGTGAAACATGGTTTTACCTGTGGGTTGTTTGCACACTAAAAATAAGTTTCCATCAGGCGTGTCTAGACTGTTTCTCCCTTGGTTTGTTAATATCTGACTCCAGTTCTAAGATTAACTCGCAGCTTTTTATCAACTTACAAAAGGCTTAATTGCTCCCCATAAACCAAGGAATAAATATGCAGGACACAAAACCAGAGTTGTTGGGTGTATTTTGGATGCCTTGATGGTGCCTTTTGCAGGCTGGCTCCGAATTCTTTGTTTTCTGTCTTTCTCTTTCTAGTTTTCTTGTCCTCTCTTTTTTTCCCCCTGTGTCCACCCTTCATCTTAATCTCTGTGGCTGTTATTTGTGAGGCGTCTCAAACAAGGCGTCCAGTGTGTATCTCTGTGTATCTCTGTGTTGCCGGATTAAAGCGTGGGTGCCCTCAGATGTATGTGACATGGGGCAGGGTATCCGGGGCAGCAGAGAGGATGTGTCCAGCCTCTCAAGGCCCTCAGATTTATAGTGTAGATGTTCCTCTGCATTTATGGGCCAGAGATGAAAAGATTCCCTTGTTCTTTTCCTCTCAAACGCCCTCCTTACCCTGAATGTACCCCTCCTCTCCCATTGCTTCTCTCTTTTAGCCCCAACTTGCATGGCATGTTGATCCGCTGGCCGGGCAGTGGGTCTCATAAGGGTGAAAAGAAGGAGTAGCAGTGTAGTTTTGACAAAAAGCAGACAGAAGGTGTTGTGTTTTGTTGGAGGTGCAGGGGCCTTTATGTCAGACCAAATCAGCATGGACAGCGGAGATCCCCTTGGAGATCGGTTCTGGCTCAGCCCAAGAAAAGGTAAGTGACTGTAAGTACTCTAAACTGAGGCAGGAAGCAGGGAGTCAGTGATTCTCAGCATTGGTTGGATATAAGTTAATGTCACGAAGAGGTGTGGCCTCTTCCAGACAACAATGTATTTTTCTCATTTTGGACCACAGAGAGTTAAAAAGAAATTCAGCATGTCATGGATCTGTCTTGTGCAATAACACTTAAACCTTTCTAGCGCCTAAATGGTGCAATACATCTCTTGCATGCTGATTCTGATCCCTGGCTGCCATTTGTGCTTAGTTGGCATAGAGCTCTCATAGAAGAAAGAACAAGAGAGTTGAGGGCTGGTTCAAATTTTCTGTCCAGATCTCACTGCTGGAACTTGTTTACAACACAAAGCGGTTTTGTAGTCACTGGCTGTTTGCAGAATTTACCACCAAAACTTTATTTCTGTTACTTTTACATCAGAATGGCAAGAATATATTCCACTTTGCTGCAGGAGGAAATTGTAACCTTTTCCCCAAGTGCTGGATAATAGATGTGAAAAGTTGGACTGATGAACGTTTTATCCTGTGTATCAGTTCGAGGGAAAGTTTCCATTTTTATCCGTGGTCAAAGCTGTTCGTAGTGTTAGACATGGCAAATCTGTCACATTACTTCTCCTGCTTTCACTCTCGCCTCATTTACCCCCTTATGGGTGGGCTCCTGTCCAAGTCTGAGAGGCTGTAGGTGGCGTTGTAAGGTTGGACACAGAGAGACTCCACCACTAACACTTGACAGAGGGCTTGTTAGAGTGAGAACGAAAGGGACTTGGCAATCTTTTTGGGTGCTCCTGCTTATTTTTGGTCAGTAAGGAGGGCGAGGGGAGGCATAATCTGTGACTTCATTTCTTTCCACTCTGGAAAAGGAGAAGTCAGTGAGATGTGTGACTAGTGGATTTGAGAACACAAGCAAGGCCTGTCTTTTTTACCTCAAGCACACATCAGTTTATAGATTTTCCATGTGCATTTATGCATATATTGGTGAGACAAAAGCCAAGAGCTGGTTTTACTTACTCTACCCACACAGTAGGCTATTTTACCTGTGACGTCAGCACAGTTTTATATTGCAGACACTTATTCTTTCCCTAAAATATAACTCTTTGCCGATTTTCTTTTTACATTTACACAAAGTTACACAAACTTTATTTTACAAAACAAAGGTTGTCTTACTCCACAGATGCTTTTAACAAGCCTTATATAACTCCAAAGATTTTTACGAGGCAAGAAAAGTTTAGGTTGGCAAAGCAACAGGAACAGTTCCCAGTGTCTTGATTGATTTC
Source organism: Toxotes lorentzi (assembly GCA_037833715.1). NCBI lineage: Eukaryota > Metazoa > Chordata > Actinopteri > Toxotidae > Toxotes > Toxotes lorentzi. Next base: position 19,326,918 of record JBBMJY010000025.1, on the reverse strand, counting down.
AGAACTTTGTCTATTGTTCTTGCCCCTCAGCTCTGAACAGAGAAAAAAATTGCTTTGTTTTTACCTCAGTTATCCAAGAACAGTTGATTATTTATTTTTGCAGCAGTGTGAGAAATGCCAAAGACACCTCTCAGTCTCCCTCACTGCTCACTAGCTCCTAACACACAGTGCTTCTTTGTGTGCAGCCAGTTTGTGGTTCAGCACACTTCTGTGGGTTTGTGTTTTTTGGTACAATTTACAGTATATGAGTGTTTTCCTTCTAGCAACCAGATCTTTTCTGTCTTTGCATGGGGATGCATAGTTCCCTTCAAGTCATCAGTCGTTAACCCCACTAGATCATCCCAGTTACAACCAGAATGGCCAGGGACCAGTCAGCACAAGGGGTTAATCCTTCAAGCTTCATCCTTCTTGCCTTTCAAAGGCCACGTTCTCTCCCTGCTCAAGCAATAATTGACACTGTTGTTCATACTGACCCCTACAGATATCAGTCAAGGTTGTCCTGGGGGTTCTATGAGGGATTAAGGCCTCACAAGCAGTCAGTCAGCATGTTACAATAGTGAAGTCATCACCTTTATATATAGCCCAAATCACAAACCTGTCCCAGAGGGCAAGTTGTACAATATACAACATCTTTTATGTTTGGGCCTTGAATTTGGATAAAAAAAACTACTACACAAAAATAAATAAATAAAATAAATAATTTGCTCAGGCCTGTGCAACTGTAGAAATGAAATTATGATGTGAAGACACTGTGAAAAATATAAGGGGAAAAAAAGACAAAGCTTGTAGATTTGGCCTTCTTAAACTGCACCAAACATTTAAGAGTCTACAGCCATGCTAGCAGCGCTGCAAGGCGCTTTGAGCTAAAGGCTAACATTTGCATGCTAACATGCTCACTGTAACAATGCTAACATGCTGATGTTTAGGAGGTTAACCATGTTAGCCCTCTTAGTTTGAAGGTGATGGCAGTGCCATTAGTTTTGCGGATATTTAGTCATGAACCAAATTTTTATCACGTTGAATTCTTGACCTGATGATGGAGCTAGATTAAAAGTGAACAGACCATCAAACTGATTACAGTTTATTTATTAAATATTAATTATTATTAATTTATTTTTTGTTGCACTAGTTATATTTAAAGATTTCAGAAATTTAAAGAGTCTGTTAAACCATCAGTTCATTTCACAATTAAAACTAATTACTCAGAAAGCCTATAATTACTGTAGAAACAAGCCCTGCCTCCATATGAAGCAGTTTACAACATTCTCTAACTTTAGCAGATTTCTGAGTTGGAGGTGTTTTTGCTTTAACATGTGTCAGCTCTGTTGGGGGTCCAGCTGTCCCCAGCTGGGGGGATGGAGGGGTGGGGAGGGGTTGGTTACCAACCTAACTATTCCCAGCAAGGAGACAAGATCCACAAATAACTAGAATTATCGCCTTGCGGTTGTATGCACCCACAAACCAGTCAGGTTGTAGTTTGCATCCATGATTGTCCTGGCGTATTTAATATGCATAGGAAGAACTTCCCTTAAGGTGGACGGACAGATGCATGGACAGACAGACAACCCAAAAACATAATGTCTCTGGTCAGGGCTGTCGCTGGTGTGAAGGCATAAAAATAGGCTAATCATCCAGATATAAAGGAGCCCTTGTGCATTGCAGAATGATTTGTCACAACTTCAAAAGTGCAAGCCATGATTTAAAATAGAGTAAAGGCCATCCTCCTCATTTACTTTGCAAAGAAGATAATCCGATCCCTGTTTGTGTCTGTTTCATCCACTCTGCTTTCACTCTAAAGAAACCTCTTTTCTTTTGCTTTAACTTGCTCACATTACATTTGAATTACATGTCATTCATTACAGGGGACCCATCATATTCGTTAGTTTGGACACAGGTTTGACTTCACTAACCTCTTGTACTGTCAGCACATTCATTAGAGGGTAAGAAAGGCCCTGCTGACCTTTGCTTTCCCTGAAAGTGGCTGGAGTGGCTTGGATCTGATATCAGAATGGAGAGCACGTGTGCAGCACCAATAGAACCCTGAGCAGAAGGCCTTTACAGTTGGCCATTTGCCAGCCACCATCACCATGGTGGCGACAAGTCTATTCTGGGACTCCTGGAGGTCTGAAACTTTGAAGCAGAAGTGGACTCCTAACCAGGAAACTATTCAGACACTTCCCCAAAGTTGTATTACTCCTCTATCAGCTTCAATCAATCATCAAACACCATCCCTGCATCTGTGGCTGGCTGCTGCAATGTGTGTTTATAGTCTGAATAAAATTTAGATTGCATTAGTTCTGTAGTGAGCGTACAACCCATTCCCTACTCAGTGTCTATTTATGATTGTTTATTAAGTTGCTAACACCACTTCAAACCTGAACACAACTACTGTAACCAGCGTGTTGATGTGTAAAGTAGAACCACACCATTTTCATGTCCAGGGTTTGTCAGGCCCAGTGATACAATATTTCCCAGGCATATTTAATATTTGGATGGCTGAAGGGATTGGGCCTCAAGCCAGAGTAAGGGTCACTGTGAGAAGTTTGAAGTTCACTGAGCACTTTGTGCATAAACAGTGCATGAAATCACATTGAGATGCAGCCCAGAGAGCAAAGGCACCATGCATGGTGATGCAAATTACCCCAGATGAGACAGCCCTAGGCTTGAAATAACATACAGTTGATCAGCTTGTCACTGAGCCCTGTTTGCATTATTTCCATTGCTGTTTTCTGTTTAACTAAGTTCTTTCTGTGCTGTCTAATATAACCTTGTACCAGATGGGTTGAATGATAAAATGCTTCAGAAGCAATCTAATGTGAGTTTTACACACTTTCTTAATCCCAGGCTTTCAGATACGCACATGTACAAACACAGCAGGCTTGTACCTGCTACCACCAACGCCACCATGGTCAGTGTCAGGCAAACTGCAGCATGTTTCGTAATACAGAGGAATGCCTTTTTTGTACAATGAGCCTGAGAATTCCTTCGTTCTTCCCAGCCTTCAGTCTGAATCATGGTGCACCACTAAAGATAATATAACATCATGAGCGATGTTTTAGAATGTCTGCTATAGGTGCAGTACATACTGACGTGGCCTGGGGCATCAACTCCCACTCTAACCAGAAGGATTTCAGAGAGCTGTTGTATGAAAGGAATTGGTTTTTGACAGGATAACTAATTAGTGAGGTTCAGTATACTATTGCCAAACATACTGTCTGCTGTCTCTGAAGAATTTATTTAATATCTGCATTATTTTAATGTATTCATATTTAATGTTTGTCTGTGGTTTTAAACACACACTGCATGTAAAGACTATAATTTTTTTCCCTCAGATGTTTTCTTTGCTTCGCTTGATTGCTCATGAAAGCCTGACAATGTGCTAATAGTTTGTTTCAGATCACAGTGTCTTTGCTAATAGCACTCTTGATAGATGACAGTGCAGTCCAGCTGTCCAGGACAACAGATTTATGGTCTGCTGCTCCATTGCGGCCCTGAAAGCGGATATGTGTCTTACTCAGAACTGGCTTACTTCATTTGACTGTTGCCATGGCCAAAAAAAAAAAAGAAAACAGTTTTCCGCCAGTGTTTGGATGCATCATTTCATTGCTGCCCATTCACCGCTGCTATAATTTCGCAACTAGATCACTGTGTTCCAGAACGGTACTGTCTGCTTACTCTAACCTTCAGTATATCCTTGTCTTATCAGTGAGAGTGTACATGTGCTCGTCTGCTCTATTCAACGATGGTCAGTTTTCCTTTCAGTTCGGCTTTCACTGGACTGGCCATGAGAGGACACTCTCACTGACACAGAGAGACGAACGGGAGACAGATGTACAGGAGAGAAATGATCTAGGGATGGAAATCTGATATCATGTTCCTCAGAGTGCTGAAAAGGTTAGCTATAATGCACAGTTCTTTATATAGTTGTGCAAGAGAGATTTTTGGTTCCTGGCTAAATCGAGGAATGAAGCACTAATGTTAGCTGTCTGAAGCAGCAACACATCTTTAGGGAGCTTTACAGCCTGTTGCATCACTTTAATGTGCTGTAATGGGAAACAGTGATTCGTCTAAGTAGCTTCCTTCACTTGGTGGCCTGGAGACCCTCCAAACAAACACAGATATGAATAGAAGTAAACTTAAACTTAGTTCTGTTAAATTAAATCAGCATGAGTCGTATCAAACTACCGGTGTGTGAATTAAAGTATCATGACAGTTTTGTCTAGATATCCTGTCTATAAAAAGATTTGTAAAGTGTCTCTGTCTATTTAAGGTGACCAGAATACATTTATGGTGATTTATAAATCTTCTCTTCAAACATCACTATACTTTAAACATTCAAAGACTGCGTGGCATGATATCTGAAAGCCACACCTTGTGTGTAGAGTAAAAGCTTTTCAGTGATACCTGATCAGGAAATGTGTAAAACTAGACACCTTGCTGTGGTAACTTACATGGATGCTCAGCTAATCGCTCCAGGGCAGGATGGATGTATGCCAATTTATAACTAATCTCTGTTTAGAACAGTCCATTCATTTGGCCGGGTGTGTGTGACACGCCAAAGGGTGTGTGTCAGCTAGTCAGAGGTGTGTGTGTGTGTGTGTACATTATATAGGAGGCGTGTGCTTTCGGCTGTGGGGTGGGCGTCTCCGTAAAAGTCACAGTCAGAGCTACAGAACATGTGCTTAGACACACTATAATGGTGTGTTGCCTTATTCATTTGACTTTGCTCTTTCTTTAGTCCAATTTATTGCAGCCTGTTTTTTTGCTTCCTACTTCCTGCTGTACTATTTACTTTAGTGAGAATTTTTTTCCATGCCGTTTTTTTCCTAAGACATAGAGAGAGAAGGTAGGAGGAGCCGGACTGAGAAGTGTGCCTCACTCTCTCTCTCTCACACTCCCTCACACACGCTGCCTCTCTTCCATTCTGTCATTGCCATCTCGGCAGAACAGAGACTGTTCGTTCCCAGCCACGCTGAATGTAGAGGGGACAGCACACTTTTGACTTTTTCTGAGTCAGAATTCACAGAGGAATATTCTTTTTCTTCAACAGAACCAAAGGAGTAAACAAGAGGAAACAAAAGTAAGAAAAAATATTACAAGGATTTGTTCTTTATTTTTTTTTCTCTAATTGACTTGAGAAACACGTGACAGCCGGTTTTGCCTCTGCATTCCTTCACACAAGGCGTGAGACAATCAAATTTTTCTTTCTTTGATGTTGTGCAGTTTAGTTTTGCTTTGAGAGAGTATACTGACATAAAGCACAATGGTTGCTGGAATGCTAATGCCCTTGCGGGACCTGAGGGCCATCTATGAAGTCCTGTTTCGAGATGGTGTCATGGTGGCCAAGAAGGACAAGAGGCCTCAGATCAAGCACCCTGAGCTAGAAGGTGTGAGCAACCTACAAGTAATCCGTGCCATGGGGTCTCTTAAATCCAGAGGCTATGTGAAGGAGACATTTGCCTGGAGACATTTCTACTGGTACCTGACCAATGAGGGCATTGTTTACCTGCGTGACTACCTCCACCTGCCCCCTGAGATTGTTCCTGCATCCCTGCAGAGGGTGAGGAAACCAGCTGCCACGCTAGCCATTGCTCACCGGGCTGCACGGGTCCAGTCTGTGGACGGTCCTACGTCTTATGTTCCCAAACCTGGACGCAGGGGTGAAGCAGAGAGCCAAGAGGCATTGGCTGAGCGTCAAGGATACCGCCATAAGATGATGGGCCCAGGTGAAAGAGATAGCTACTCTGACAGGACCCCCAGGTTTAGGGGTCGTCCGCTGGCTGCAGAACCAGTCAGACCAAAAGCATCATGGGAAGTGGAAGACCAGCATCGGCCTCTGTACAGGAAGGGGAACAGCTTCGGAAGTGAAGCAGCAATGATGGAGGAAGGCAGGGTGAAAAGAGTCTCTCATCAGCAGCCTGATGTGAGCAGTGAGAGGCCAGTAAATACATCACAGGAGAGAAGAGTGTTTGAGGTCCAAAGGGAGAGGGAGCCAGGTTCTGTCCCTGTTCAGACAGCAGCTTTGAAACAGGATGTATCACAGACCACTCTGACATCAGTGTCCTCCAAAACAGCCCTGTCATTAACTGCGGCTGCTTTTGCTGAGGCTACAGGTGGTGCAGCATCAAAGATTTCATCTGAACCCTCTACTCCCAAAACAAATAAAGAAAAGCCCAAGATCGCTGATGAGGAAGCTTCCATGAAGTCTAGTGAAATGGTTACAATCAATTCATGTACCACAAAGCTTCCTGATACAGAAGTCAAAGAAGAGAAGACAAAAAAGAAGATTGTGGATCCAGTTAAATCTGCAGAGGTGAAGACTACAGTTGAAACTGCAACTGGTAAAGTGAAGCCCCAAACAGTTACTACAATCACACAGGTTCAGGAAACCACCATCCCTGCCATCACAAAACCTGCCAATAAGGATGTCAAAGATGAAAAGGTTCAGAAAGCCAAGGTGAAAGAGGAATCAATTAAACCTGCAGAAGTGAAGACCCAAGCTGAATCAAAAATAGATCATGAGATAGATCATGAGAAGGTCAAGAAAACAGCTGTTACTCAGGAGACCACCAAACCTCCACCTGACAGTACCACCAGCGGGCCAATATTGTCCACTGATGCATTAAAGGAGCTTTCCAAAGTTAAAGTTACTCAGGAGCCCATTGATGCTGCACCAACTTCAGTGAAAACTACTACACTCACAGAGTCCTCAATACTTGAAGTTACAACTACCATGAGTACAACAACTCTCTCAGCACCTATGACCAAGGCTGAAGATACACAACCAGTCAAAGGGAAAGCTACAACAACAAAGATGATCACAAAACAGGAGAAAACTGATGTGAAGGTGATTCCACATGTCAAGAGAGATGAGACAATAGTGCTTGAAGAGGTCCACAAAGTCTCAGTACAGGATCCCATATTAGTGCAAAAAGACTCCTCAACTCAGTCCAATCAAAATGTTGAGGCTACAGAGGTGGTTAAGGAAACCAAACAAGTGGTTGAAGGAAGCTCTAAATCAAAAAGGAAGAAAAAGAAATCTCCAGGTGAAATATCCAAGAGTGTCAACACTGAGGAACCAGCTGACAACACAAATGTGAAGAAGGAAAAAACATCTAAAGACAAGCCTCCAGAGGAGGTGGCAGAAAATACCCCCCAACCCATACCAGTGATTACCTCAGAGCCTTTAACTGTGTCTGACAGTGTAAAGACGGATGAGGCCTCACCTACAGAGAAAAATAAGGCTGAAGCTAAAATTTATATAGATAGGGAGCAAATAAAAGAGGAGACTAAGCAAACTGATGGGAAGCGAAAGGAGGAAGTCCCCAGACAAACTGAAATTATTTCTAAAGAAGCTTTGCTACCATTTGGCCAGATTCCTGCAGTGCCCCCAGTGGAGCTTCCAGATGATGTACAAGTAAAAGAGAAGGCTGAAGAAAGCAGTGTCTGCAAGATCACACAGGGACCATTATGTCCCGCTACCGAGTTAAAAGCTAAGTTGCCTCACATGGAGCCAGTGAAATCTGAGGAAATGCTTGTTAACAAAGTTGAAACGGTGACTGTGCAGAAAGTAACTAAAGTAGAACTCATACAAGAAAGCTCCAAACCTGCAGAGAAAAACTCTGTGCCACTGTCAGAATCTCAAAAACCCACAGCTGAGACTAAATCCCCAGTAAGCACAGGGAAAGCTTCAGAGGAATCTTCAAAGGGTAAGAAGAAAGGGAAAGGGAAAAAGCAGGCTAAGGCACCAGAAAAAGAGACTAGAAACGCAAAGCCTGTCCTTTTGCCTGAAGCAGAAGCTTCGCCATCCATTAACATTACATCATTGCAAAAGGCCACAGTTAAAGACAGCCCTGTCACGGCCTCTGAACTGACAGAAACTAATGTTTCTCCAAAGATGACTCCTGAAAGAATGTGCAGTGAGGAAATCAGACAGGCAGCAGCTGTGCTCTCTGAGGCCCCATCAGACAAAGGGGAGGTGGAGCCAGCACTGCTCTTTGCAGAAAAAATCAAGCGGGAGGTTCCGAAACCAAAAACATCCTCCACTGCGAGGGAAGCACCCTCAGCCGGAGAATTAGCGTCAGCGGCACCAGCAGTAACAGCAGAGGCAGCTGCAGCACAGGCACAGGCCAGCCCCCTAGTCAAAGAAGAGGAGCCTCCCAGAGTTGCACAATATTCGGCCACTCGAGCAGCAGAGCTCAGCGCAGAGAAAAGCCTCTCTCGTTCTGAGGCCTTAAAACAGGAGGAAGAGAGGAAGAGGGACTTGAAGGAAGACACACCCTCTGCCTCTGCCACTGCCACACCCGCGGCTGACCTGCCTGACCAGCCTCACCTGGGCGACACCTGTGAGTCCGTAAGCCCTGACATAGACGAGACCAACATGAGGAAGAAAATTGTAGTGGTAGAAGAGATAGTTGAGGTGAAACAGCTTATTAGTCCTGGTGAGCAGTCACCTCCTCCACCTGTGCAGTCTGAGGTGGAAGAAGAGGAACTGGACCTAGATGTTTTGGAACAGATCGCCATAGAGCGGGCACTTCTGTCAGGGGTCGCGGGGGCCAAGGTGCAAGGAGCCTCACCTGAGGCAGACTGGGACCACTCACTGGAGGAGCCAGAGGAGAAGACGTGGCCTAACTTCATTGAAGGTTTGTTGAAATGCCTGCAAGTTAACCTACTTCCTGCCTTGCCCCACTCTTTCTGTGCATGTGATCTAATTACTCTCGCACAGAAGTCCCCACCTTACTTGGAAGTGTGGGAGGTCTAAGGTAGGGTGTTCGATTACTGCTGTAGAGATGCCCTTCCACATTAGAGAATGAAGTGCATGACAAAGAATATTCCCTTACTGTAATTGCCCTCTGATGACTTTTCCAAAGTATTATTTGGGGTGATTTGATTACAGATTTATGGCTCAAAGTTACATGTTACAGAGCCTAGCCTCTATTTTATGATGTGGACTAGAGTCTCTCTTCAGGAATAGATTCTTTGAGATGGTGAGAACAGTCTATTGAGATGTGGCTGTGATTTAATCATCTGTGTGTTAAAACAGATGAAGTCTCAGCAACACTGTCATATCACACCCTGCAGTGGAGTCATTGGAGTAACAGGTTGAAGTTTTACTTAAAAACTACATTTAAAACTATATCACAACATTAAGTACAAATTAAAACTCTAACTGTATTTTTTCCCACTATTTACAGGCATCAGTGGCATTTATTATTAAGCAAATCAAAACCCCACATCATACTTGTTTTGGGTGGGGAATTTTAGTTCTGTTAAATCCGCTCTGCACCCTATTGCAGTGAAAACAGTTATCTCTGGAGCCACCTCTGAGTGTTTGCCAAATGAGATTATGCAGACCGGCATTCATTCCAACAAGGTGGGGCTATTTGCTGAGATTCAGCCTCGCCTGTTCCCCGTGGAGATAGTTGTGCATGAGTTAAAGCCACACTAAGAGAGGGAGGTGTGGTGCTTTGGGGAGCATTTCTCCACTTTGCTCCAGTAATACTGTGTTCTTGGCACTGGTTTATGTTCTGTGGTTGTTTTCTTGGTTCTCCTTTTCAGCCTGTCTTGTACGAGATAAGCATGCCCCTTGCATACCATTATGTAATGGTATGCGTAGGATATGGGAGTTATGTGGACAATATGAGAACAGCACTGTCTTCCTTTGCTGGAGAATAAAACTTGCACAAAGTCAGAAACAGAGTGCCATGTGATGCAGTGGGTGAAGTGAAACTTGCATTGCTCATATTCAATCACGATGCTGAGGCATATTCATGTGACTCCAAATTTTGGAGGATGCCTAATATTTTCCAGTTTTCATTAGTAAAATAAGATGTTATTTTGGCTATCATGTTCATTTTTTGTATCCCTGAGAGGATGTGCAGCAAGGACTTCACATGGGCGTTGTCTGCTGTGGGTGTGAGCAATGGACAAAGAGTCAGGAAGTTGGAATAGCTCGCTCACAGCTCTATGGGTGTGTTTGTTTGGTTCCACACATGGCAGCCACTCTGGATTCAATTAGCAGCCTGGCTCCTATATTCAATCTGTGGTGCTCATCAGGAAAATAAGTCCCTTTTGCAGTTAGATAAAAATGATATAACTCATATATATAGTAAACAACATATGCAACTCAAGTTATCAGATATGGATTCAGCGGTGCCATCAAGGCGACCACAGTGTTTGCTAACCCACTGCTGACATCTGCTGTCCATTAACTACAACTGTCATTTATCACATAGACTAAATGCTACAACTGTAGTCAGAGGTGTTTAGGTAAAACTCCAAGTAATCCATATTTCACATTATGACAAACCTTCTTCGTTTTGGTTATGAAGCTTCACCTTGGTCAGGTTGTGCACTGTTGCCAAAACAGTTTCTCTCTGATTTTACCTGAGATATAATGAGTAGTGTCAGATGGGGCTGTGGCTTATTACAGACATACTGTTTTTAGTACTTTTAGTATGGTATTCTTGGTATGTAAGCTAATTGAGTATCTGTCAGCAGACTCACTTACACCCTTGGGATATAGTTGCAGTTAATATGTCTACTTTTGTGCTGTGGCATTGCATTAGTGATGTGGAAACCAGGAAGAAGGAAAGTATTTGAAAAACTGACTCATGCCACAGAAGTGTTGCTTTCAAAACAAGGGCTCCTTGAGCTTCTTTCGATTTCAAGGGAACACTTTGATATTTTGTGGTTGACACTTTTGATTTTCTGCTGAATGGAGCGTGCTGTATGTACTTGAACAAAAGCTGTGCAGCGAGGCTTTTTGTATGAACTGGACATGGTTGAGAGGCTGTTTAAACTCTGCCCACACATGGCACCAGGGCCAATTAGACTAAATCACATCCCAGACATGCCACTGAGATCCTCCATGTTTTCATCTCTGAAATTATGCCTGTGCATACTTGTGTGATTGGTCAAATGAACAGCTACAGCATGCTGCAGCTCTGTGCCTTTCATTATGGTGGCACATCATTTTGATGTTGTGACTCACTCGGACCATTCTCAAATCTGAGGGCTTGAATTATGAGCCTGACCTTTTTGAGTAGAGAAAGAAAAGAATGAGGGACATAACGAATGTTGAAAAGCCACACTGTGTATCAATAGATGGTGTTGTTAGTCAGTAGAATCTGCTGCTGCCGTTTGTGCTGTTGGCCACCAGTGATGTTGTGCTCAAACCAAAGTGAACGACCTGAGCTGGCATATCTTTTACTGCTGACTGCACTTATGAAATCACTTCAAATGTTTCATCTTGAGTGCCAGAACGTATCAGCCTACATTTCATAAACTGAGACACAAACGCACCAAGCAAACATTTTGACAGTGAAGAGGCAATGATACAAGAGTCTGTGCCAGTGCTGAGAATACAGAGTCAGAATGAAACTTGAGAGAACGACTGCAGTCTGTAGACATCTGTGGTATCAGTCCAAAACACTTTCTGTGAAATTCTTGATGGTCAGGATGAAACAAATAATATACTATAGTGTACAATGTGATTACACGGTGTAGTGAGCAACCAAAACAAAACGCTCTCCCATGAGCGATTGACGTGTGATCGGCCAACAAAGGAGTTTTGCCAGTTTGAACGTCCGTGTCGGTGAGCCCAGAGTATTTGATATCAAATTTAATGGCAGCCTGTTGCAACATAATGACTTGAGGCTGGACGGTGATGCAGAATAAGAAATCTGTCGCAGCAGCATAACAGTTAACTCACTGTAGGCCAAACCCTGGAAACAGAGAGATCGATCACATATGGAATATATTGAGGGTTTGGCCAAGATGGCTATGACGTTAGTCATTTCCCAGGGTACATGTTGGGCCTTATTACAGGCGCTGACTAACACGACTTCAGTTTGGTGAGGCTGAGGAATAGTTTTTCACATGTTCAGTATTCTGTAGGGTGCATTTATCCTTATTTTAAAGTTCGCCCAAGTGTGTGACCTTTAAGTTCTGACCCTTACATCATGCTGTATTTTCTCAAGAGACACCTCACCACCTGCTTAGTCAAGATTAAATAGAGGAGAGCAATGTTTACAAGATGAAAAATGGAGCTTCTGCACCATAGGTTGAGACAAGGAACATTTCCCTCTGGACACAAGCTTAGAATACCTTTCGGCTATGTGTCCTAACATGAATGATATGTGCATGAGGCGCCTGTTGAGTGCAGGAGTTCATGAAGGCACATGAGGATGTTGGTGGAGGTATTCCCTGCGATCCTCTGTAAATGCCCTTCATGGTTTCTCAGTATAGCTGCCTTCATTTCACACATGACATCCATCTATACTGTCTGCGTTTCATGAGACAGTCCCAGCTCTGCTCTCCAGACACTGAGTGGAATTGCTTTTATTAATACAGTGAAATGGAGCCAGTTGTCAGCAGTGCAGTCGACAAAGCCATATGCACAAATTAGATCCTACTATATTTAGAGAATGTTGTGCATTGCCGTGATCCCAAAAGCAACAGGGGATGAACACTGAAAGCTGCGGCCTTGCTCTCAATCTGTCCATCACTAAATCCAAGTTTAGTGATGGACATTCAGTGAGAGATTTTTTTTTTTCAGATTTTTGTAAATATGTTTTCTCTCGGTTTTAATATTTACTCTCTTTGTTGCTATTTCTGTCCACTTAATGTTTCTTCCGGTGCTTTTTTCCCATAATGCCATAGGACATATCTAGTTTAACCCATCTTCTTTACAGGCCAAATGTGAGACATTTAAGTCTCACACAGTCAAAATCGTATTATAATTGATGTGTCATGAGGGTAACAGAAAAATAAGCTGAAATTTTGAGATCACCAAGAAGTAGAAATGCAAAAGCCAGCAAGTAACTATTTGAAAAAAGATGAGTTCTGTTTTCTGCAACTGTATCACAGTAAGTCATATATGTTATGTTGTTTTATCATTTAGTTAACCATATTTCTGGCAGTGTAACTGTGTCGTGTCTACGTTTGTAAGTGCTGACAATATTATGTCCTAATGATGACTCTAGCATATGTTTATCATGTTGTATCCCAGAGGACTCAGAGACATGAGCTCTGATTTCTGGCTGAGAGATGTGATCTGATATCACAGAATAAACCTGCCATCACCATCATCAAAGGGAGCTAGAAAGGAAGAGCGAGAGAGGGAGGGAGGGTCTGCTTGTGTTTGTGGTGGGTGTCTCTAGGGGGCGAGTGTAGCCAAGTGTCTTCCATCACTTTCTAACTGTGACATTCTGTGATCATCTGGCTCTGGTAGATATTTATAACCCTCAGTCAGCTCCAGCCCTCTCTCCCTGGCCACCCACCCCTCTCTGCCCTCTGAGCCCCTCGCCCCTGGCCCCTTCCCCAGTCTTTACGTGTCGTCCCTCCTCCCCTGGCCACGGGAGAGCAGGCTGACGGATCCAAGCAGCAGGCACAGCCTGTCAAAATTCAACACAAGGGAGAAACAAGGCAGTTCAGAGCAAACAAACAGGAGCCTCTCCTGTCCTCTTCGTTCCCCCCTCTGTCCAGCGCTCTTCTTTTTCACCCTTGTCCTCCTCTTCCTCTCTGTACCGTCTCTTAGATGAAGATCATACCTGGTAGGTCCCACAGAGTGGGGTTGCTGTGGTCTGTCTTTCTGTGTCTAACTGTGTTTGTCTGTCTGACTGCTGACTGTGTTTTTGGCAAACACGCCGTGTGAAGTCTTGTTGTGTTCACACAAACACGACAGAGACACACACATTCATATTTAACAAATAGCAACCTTCAGCTACTGGAGCACAGATTGTATTCCATATTTAAACCTGTCCACAATGTGACTGAGTTGAGTTACGAGTGAGGTTGGCTGCTTGGCTGTTGGCCTTCTTCTATTTTCCTTTATTTGATGGTATGTAGATAGAAGTGGGTGAGGGCAATAGCGACTGTGTCAGGACGTCCACCCACCACCCCGCCCTCACCCCAACTCTTGCCACCCTTAGGAGGTGTCTTTCCTGTCTGTCTGACATCTGATAGACGTCAACAAGCAGGGGCAACTTGTAAAGCATGGATTTTATTCAAACCCTTTTAGTTTAAGTGTCTGTGAAAAGCATCTGTGTGTGTCTGTGTGGGCTATTTCAGAGTGCAGATTCTTAAACCCAGACCACCTGCTGTTGTTCTGTACAATCCCAATGCTGAAGTGTGCTTATTATTGTTGTTGTGCCAAAAAGGAAGATAGGTAGGTAGATAGATTTATGTAATACAAAAACTTAGCGATAGAGATAACTTTGGAGGGTATCGTAATTATAAAATCATTTCGCTCTGGATGAATCACTGGATGAAGCAATGAGAAGCAGACTGGATTGACGTAAAGATATTAATGCCTATGACTGCTTCAGTGGGTTTGACCCTTTTCTGCAGAAATGAGTTGCTGCCAAGAATGCAGATAGCAAGCCTGCCCTCTGTGATAGCTGTTGCAGTAAGATGAAATGAGTCACAAAAGTGCATCAGATAAGTTGCAAAACACAATGTAGTTCTTTTTCAGTTGTCGCTAAATTGCAGCAATTGAAACTAAGAGATAAGAATCAAGCTGGAGTTGGATTTGGAAAACGTTGATAAAATGATTTTGTCTCCTAGTTTTGTGTATTTGAAGAGAAACTACATATTTTCTAACTTGATGGACTGATTTTAGTTGGGGCTACAAAGCATGGTAAACACTCCACTGCTCTTACTGTAAAGAAACATGAGGAGAGGTCATAAAAGTTTGAAAACAGCTGAACAATCAGGACGAGCAGACCAGAAGAAGACCTTCAGTAATAGCTCCAGGGTGTGGAAAACAGCAGGAATTCCTACTTGGGCGTCCTTTTTTTAAAATGTCCCTGCTGCCACACCCATGCCGTCCCACTCCACACACCCCCCACCTCCCTCCACGTGAGGGCCCACCTGTCATGACAGTCCAGGCTCGTCCTCTCATCTCTTCTACCTTTTCTCTTTCTGTCCCAACAAATGCCTGCAAGCCCCCCAGGACCCACTCTCCCCACCCTGGTGGTTTTGGGGCACTTAATCTCCCTGATTTTATTTTGGCGCTTGAGAAAACATAAGAGGCAAGGTAAGAGAACTGCAGGTTCCAGGATACTGGAACAAAGTGGTTTTGTAAAGGTTAAATAAGCATTGAGAGTAACATCTCAATAAAGTCTCAGAACTTCCTAAGTGCTTGTTTTGGTGCTAGTACCATGTTCTCAGTGGCAGAGGATAACTTTGCATATTTAATGTCTGTTCATCATGTGTATTGAGTTTGCTTATGTTTGTTTCATTGTTATTCTTGATACTGATCTGCACAGGTCATATTACTAACCCACATGAACTCACTCACACACACACACACACACAGCGTCACGTGTGGCATGTTTACCCTCCTCTTTAGTGGCGTTCATGTGTAACCTTGAAACCTGCCAGTCGCTGCACACTGTGACCAGTCCAAGGTGCCACCAGGGCCTTTCTGTGCCAGTTTCATGCTGCCATGTTGCTGCCTGCTGATTGAAGTATCTGTTCTTACTTGCAGCTACAAAGGGATTAGCCTTCATTACTCTGAGACAGCGTGGGAGGCCTTTAATCTGGCTCATGTTGCAGTGGCACCAGGACTCACAGCGTGACATGTAATTGTGCATAGATAGAAACCAATCCAGGCTCCACCATCTGAACATAGCTGATTTTCTTTTTTGTTGCACTGCAGAATGGCTGATGAGTGGCATTACAACAATGCCTTCATAAGGTCCCTCCCAAACCTGTCTAGTCATGTTTGGTTATGGATCACAGCGGGTGTGTATGTGTGTTCTTGCTGGAGGGTGCACTAGTGTCTCTTCAGTAAGATGAATCATCTCTTAGCACTGGTTTAGTGCACCTGCTAGGCTGGAGGTACTGCCAGTCCCCAAACCAGCTGCCAGTCTTTGAACGAACGGACAGCCATACAAAAGACATGCATCCATTTGTGTTCAGTGGCAACTCTCTGATGTCTTTATCAGGGATTTACCCTGGAGAAACATTAAATTTGTATGCCAGAACTCCCAGCAGACTGTGTCCTCGAATACTGCACATAAACAATGAGCTGTTTGATCCTGTGGCTTCACAGTGGCTTATTGTTTTTAGCTGAGTTTGGAGTATTTCTCACAAGGTTCTCAGTCTCTCACCTTGACAAGCTGTCAGTCAGTCACTCCATCATCTTTGTCTTAACTGAAACAGCCAGTGTTGGATGGATTGCCATGAAACTTTTTTACAAATATTCATGGTAACCAGAGTGTGAATCTTACTGACTTTAATGATCCCCTGACTCCTCCTGTTTCGTTACCTTTAAAGTGTATTAGTAATTGTATCCTGAAGTATCAATAATAGAGCAATCAAGGTTTGGTGTTTGTTATTAGAGTGGGGGGTATAAGAGTGGGGCATGACATCTAGAGAAAGTGTCAACACAGTGTAATCTAATCTAAGATAAGGAGAGCGGCTGTGGTTGAAAGGGCAAAGTATGAGGAAACAGGGCTGAGATATGGTTTATGTGTCAGCTTCAGACATGAATCAGGATGGGGTGGTAACAGAAGCAAAACTGTATTTTTACTGAGTAAACAGAATGGTAATGTGTTAATGGTAAAGACAATAATGATGATCAGTTCTGGCCCAAGACAGAAATAAACTACCTTTTTCCTAAAATGTAAAAATTTGAATTGCTTTGAGACACTAAAGCCACATCTCTCTAATCAACACTGATGTTATAACGTTCTGTCTGCTAATGTTTTATTGTCTGAGATGCTGAAGAGTTAAATGCAGCTGCCGTCCCTGTTGATCTGTGCTCTTCATGGGGATTTCTGGTCTTAACTGTCCCTCTTTTCATTGGCATCCATTCTGCACGGGGACAGCTCTGTCCTCTCTCCGCTCGTTAGCTCCTGAGCTTGAACAGCCACTTGTTAAAGCAGTGAGAGCAGACACCACAGCACTGGGATTTTATCCACGTCTGAGCACTGTTAGATCAGATTCAGATTCACTGTGCTGTGCGTCCAGAGGTGGGGACACGGATGTTAACACTCTCTTCCGACCATGTCGGAATGAGGTCATCTGAAAGGTCATGAGGCAAGGGGGCATGGCTGAGACTGTAAATACTCTGTGTCACACATAAGGTGCATCAGTGTGCATTCTCAGGCTGAACTTTGATCTGTCATCTGTGTTTGTTTTCCCTACCTCAGACAGCCATAGTTGGCATGTCAACTCCAGAGGCCTAGCAAGATATACTGTAGCAGCTCTTCTTAAATCCTCTAGGTGTTACAGCAACAGCATATCAGACTTAAAGTTCATATGAAGGCATGGGTGTGTTAGAAGTCTGTGTTTTCCCCAGGTTGTTAATGGACAGTTAAATTTGCATAATTGGTAAATTGGTAAAGAATTTTCATAGCAGGTATTCTCAAGCACATCAGGTTAAACAGGCGGCTCTTCCAGCTAAAGAAAGCTCACTCTCCGTATACAGGAGCTGAGAGCTGAGAATGTGTCAACTCATTTTTTTTTACAATGCTGGTAAAGTATAACATCCTGTTTGACATGCTAAGGCTATGAGTGCCACTTAATCACACTTACTGCCAAACAAAGGCTCCTTTAGAGATGAATGTTAGGCCCTCATAGATCTGTGTGGGCCACGGTGGTTGAGTTCTGGCTGTGGGTTTGGCCTGGTTTGTGGAAAAGCCACCATTCTTCCTGGAAACAGTCAGACTCCCACTCTGGAGCAATCCAGGATCTGCCTACTATACACCAGTGTGTGTGTGTGTGTTTTTTCCATGAGTGTATATAAGCAGCCTAGATTGCCTAAACCGTTGGTGAACCAGTAGGCATGACTCATAACATAAACAGTGAGCTTAGGCCTGGGGGGCTCAGAGAAACCCAGCGTGGATTTGGATACAGTTCTCATGTCCACTGGGAAAAGTGAACAAACCCCAGTGAGCGACAAAAAGCCACATGGAGCACACACAGGCAGCAGATTTTATTTATGATCAGCACAGGGACCATGGAAACACATCCGGTCCTGTGCCGGGAGTTTATTTATACCGTTTGTAACCTCCATTATAGATTTCTCAGCTCTCCTTAGTCCCTATAGTAAACAGTGACATCAGATGTGTCTTGTGAAGGCGTCACTATGGTCTTTGTGTGCGGTTATACAGTTACACAGCTCATGTGCTGCAGAAAACATAACATCATAATCAAATAAACTAAATGTGATTTCTGTTGCGTGTTAAAAGTTTCTTGTGCCGTTTTTCCACATCTTTGGAGCTCAGCTCTGCTCAGTCAGTGCTGTTATGAAACTGACTTCAGTGCAGTTTCAGTGCACAAGTTTCAATACAGGAATCTAATTTTGAAGCATATGCTCATTCGCTGTCTTGTTCGTGTCTCTATAGTCATTACAAAACTGGAGCTAGCAACTGGTTAGTGTAGGTTAGTAAAAACACTGGAAATAGTAGAAACAGTTAGTCTTTGTTTTTATTTCAATTAATCAAGCAAGATGCAATGTGATGATGAACTTTAGTGCTGGTAGGTTTTCTTATCTTTGGATAGAGGTAGTTAACCTAATCAGCCTGTTGTTAACTATCAGAGACTTTGGGTGGGGTTTATAGTGTTGTAGAGTCTTTATCTTTAATATCTATGGTTGTATTAGGTCATAATAGACAATGTTACAATAAAATGCTTTATTTATTGCTTTATTACAATAGATTTTTAAATGATTTTATTATCAGTGTGACGAAGGACCTTCTTTTGTCATGTATTCAGTGCTGGATTAGACAACAAAGATATTCCTGTCTGATTTTTAGAAGCAAATAGTTAAAAATATCATGTATTATTTATCATCTTATCATTCTTTTTAAAATTACTCATTTTGTGATAGAGGACTTTATACACAATCCATTTCCCACAACTATGGTGGATTATTAATACAATCTCAGGTTTTAATTCTGGAAATCTGCACTGCTGCTGTGCCTATAATAAGGTATAATAAGGATATGATACCAGTTCAGTTCAATTCCACATACTATAAACACAGATTAGCAAAGTCTGAAATATGGGGGACATCTACCTGGGTTGAACAAGAATGATGTTTGCTATAAAAAGCCATCTAGCAGGTCAATCAGAAACGTTGCTCTGTGAGCAACTGTCAGTGCAGCGACAGCGCATGAGACATGCGAGAGTTTCCTGTATGGTGTCAGAGGTCAGTGTTCTGTAAGAAGAGAACACAGCATATTTAGGTCACTTTCTCTTTTAAATGTGAACTAGGAGCAGCTCAGCTGTGCCCCGCCGTAAATTGTCACGCCCTAATGTTGACTGGCAACAGTAGGTGTGTGTGTGTGTGTGTGTGTGTGTGTGTGTGTGTGTGTGTGTGTGTGTGTGTGTGTGTGTGTGTGTGTGTGTGCCAGCTGGAGCTCACCGCTTCCTTTGAACAGACATAAAATCAATACTCTGTGATCTTACCCGGATTAGGGTTTATTGTATGTGCTTTTATTCTATTCAAACATCTCATTCCTTCTGCAGGTATTGTAGCTGTTCATTAAATAATGCTTGTAGATTTTCAGATTGTTTGTAGAACAATGAAAAACTAATCGTTATAATATGATGACAGACTCGTCTCGACTTGTTGCTTGAGGACTGCGTTCAAACTGCCAGGACACATGACAATAATCACATAAACATTCACACCCTCAGGCTCTCAAACACCACCTCTTTTTAATTCTTCTATGTGAACAATACTGACTCTGGACAAACGTCAGGCACATTACAGGTGATATTAGGAAAGTGCAGGTCTGACAAAGATTAATATTCTGTTGTTCAGTCCTCAACCTGACTGGAAAAACATTTAACTGGTAAAAATAATTAAAAATGAATGAGCATTACAGTCCTTTTGTATGGATCTAGTACACAACATAATACTTGTACTGTAAATGAATCAAAGGACGAACAACATGAGCAATGATGGCATGAAAATCATGTTTAATTACCTGTGTGTCTCTTTTGTTTTGCCCATGAATGAGGGGGCAGGGCAAACTATGCAGCTTTCATCTGTCAGAAAGCAGTTCCTGTTTCTTTTTTAAGTGTCCTTCCACCAGCTGGCACGGTGTGTGTGAAGCACAGGGCCACCGGGCCATCTTGTTGAGCATGTTTCCATCAGAAACATAATGGCTGCTCTGTGGAACTGTGAGCGAGGGAATTATCTGCATGAGATGAGCTCATACGGGGAAAGACGCAGATATCTGCACAGTAAGATGTGTTGTGTAGGTGAGTGCAGCGACCTGATGTATGGACTGAGTGGGGAGGAGTTACAACCACATGGTTGTTACTAGCAGAGTCATGGTAAGGGAGACTAAACAAAAGTGACAAGTTTTAGATTGAAATTTGGCTTCTCTCTTTCTCTCTCTTCCTTTTAATTTGAAGTTATTTTGTTGTAGTAGGCTTTTTTTATTCCCTGGTGAAAACACTAATATCCTACAATATTCGTATACAGAGTTGCTTCACTCAATAACATACTGCTTCTACTTTGTCCATATCTATATCTGTTGATCTTTCCTCTGCTGTCAGTATAACGTGCCTCCATACTTCTTTAGATCTATTTAATTCATTTTTTTTATTCTAATACATTTTAGCTTTCTAATATATTAAATGTTATTTTTTGTACTTTCAGAGCAATATGGCACTAAGTAAAACTAGAAAGTAGACGTACTAAAGAGTAGACATAATTTGTTTACTGTAAACTATGCGCCTCAACAGATGTGCATCTAACAACCTGTTTAATTACAGACTTCTTGGAAAATGTTGTAATGTAAAGAAATGCACAGAGATTTGCCTCCAGCTCCTGCTGCTGCAATAAATCTCACGGTAAAATGATTGAAGAAATGCATACGTTACGTACTTGAACACACCTGTGTTATGATGGGAGGAGGTGCTATGACTATGGGAACTGTCTTTCTAAAGCAGTGAGGTGTAGTAACACGTGCCTGAAAATAATAAGAAGTAGATCAAATAAAAGAAATGAAGTCCTTTCGATTGGCTTGAGGTTACAGTTAATAGGCTTGATCTTCAATGTATATGAGACTATATTATTTAAATCAATACCTTATAGTATTGTCTTGTTGTAAATGAGTAACTACAGTAGATTTGAAGCGGTGCTTCTGGTCAGCTGTGGGCAGCATTATCTTTACTGGCAGGTTTAAAAGCAGCATGTCCATAGCGATAGTGTCAGGTTTTATCTAAGAAATGTCATGTGTTGGCTTCATACTATATGTGCAGAACAATGGCTCGCATATCTTCATCTACTTCATTTTCAACAGTCGAATCAAGTATGATTCATCATAGTGACCTACAATTACTCAGGCTGTTTTACCATATTTGGTAATTCTTTAATATTACTATAGAGAGTGATATGTTAATGGCTCATGGTATTTTACATATTTGTACAGCATTCATAAAGAACTTTTTTTTGTTCAATGTATAATAGTATAATTGGGATAGTTCTTGTGTTCCTAAAGGGAATCATTTGTTTTTGTGAGATGATGCTATCCTAAATATGGCATGTTCTGACTTTATGCAAATGGATAGTGAATCATTAACTAGAGTTTGTGAATATGTTTTTATTGATGTTTCTTCTTCTTTTTCCATTGGCAGAATTCTTTTTTAAGTAGTTACAGTATTAAGTTTTTAACGTTTTTACTACATTCCTACATATTCATATTTTGGGGCATGTTTTTATTTTCAGTCCTTGTAATGCTCCAATTAAATCCCCTTGTCTGGCGTCAGATGATTTCAGCATGCTTATAAAGTTAATGTGGAAAGAAGTTTCCTTTTTTCCCATGTGTTCATTTATTTTAAAAGTTGTAAGAGTTTTTATCTGAAGATCTATTCTTTCCAAAATTCATAGTCATTTCATTTTTTTGTTCATTGCACCAAAGTGACATAGTTGCAGAATCTGCCTGGGAAGCAGTTGGGTGTGGTGTTGCTCTGGCCCCATCTAGTGGTCAGACTAGTTCACTGCTTTGCCTTCAGTTTGAGTAAAAGTAGAGTGTGGTGGGTGGAGGACGGTGTTTTCCTTTCCCCGTCAAATGGGTCATACATATGGAGGCTCCTCCGTCTCTGCATCTAAAAATACAGCCATGAGTAAGAGTCAGTCTCAGTTACCACTGAAGCACATGGTGTGTTATGTTTATAATTGCTGCCATAGAAACATCTCTCATGTTCCCTTTTTTCCACATTTACATGGGTTTGGAAACTGCCTAGGCTGATATAGTGTATGGAAATACCACATGTCATAAGAATGAATTAATAGATCACAAGGGAAATGAGGAGCCTACAGGATGTGATCTAGGCTGAGTAATAGGGACAAATATTTCTTGTACGATCTTGTAGTTTGTCACTTACAGAGCAACAAAGTACAATTACTGTGTGTGTACTTTTAGTTGTTTCTTTCTTCTTTTGTTAAAAAAAAAAATCAGTATTTGAATTTTATTTCAAGAAGGGCTGCAACAATTAGTCGACCATCAAATTTTCGGTTTAGAGACAATTAACTAGAAACTGTTTTGACAAATCAATTAATTTCATTAATGAAAAAATCCAAACATTTTCTTGTTTAAGCTTCTCAGATGTTTTCACGTTAACATTTACAGAAAATGTCATATTTTTGGATTTTGGACTATTGGTCAGAGAAAGCAAGACATTTGATGATATCATCTAGAACATTGTGAAGAGCTTTTCAACCGATACCGATTAAGTAGACCAAATAATTGATCAATAAACTAATCAGCAGATTAATTGAACAACAGTGAACTGGTGGCGCGGCACCGAAGAAAAAGGAAAATTCTGCACAAATATTTAATGTTTGTGTTGAGAAAGTAAGAGAAAGTCAGTGTGGAGTGAAGCAAACAAAGCAGGGAAAAGCTTGGTGGTTCTAACCACATCCAGACCACAGTCTTGGCCTTTTCAGTTTTTTACCTCTGTAAATTCCATTTTTAGTATGATAATTAAAAACACAGTAAAGTGGTCACAAAATACCACTAACACAGCCACTTCATTTTCTAAACCAGACAACTTCCGTTGTAGTTTCAAGAAAACGTCATAATTGTGTAGGTAGTCTTTTTAATTACACACTAACTTTACATACAGTTGGATACTTTAGTGTTAGTTGATCTCTGCATGAGTTGCTCTGCACTACATTTTCAGCACCGTGACTCAAGTATCGTGTTTTGTCGCTCTCACCTGCAGAGGGAGACACATGCTGTTTTAAATGTTCCCTTCTGCTGCGTCAGTTAATTTCTCCACTGCCCTGCTGCATTAGAATTCCCCAAATTAAAAATTAGCAACAGACAAAATCCCTGGTGTGGGGCTTTCCACAGAGGTCTCTGTAGCTCAGCACTGAGCTATTTTAAAACTCAGCTGCCGTGGCTAATCCACAGCCTGGTTGAGTCTGAGTTAAATTGAGTTTGCAGTTTCATGGTTAGATCTAATTTTGACGACCTCATCTGCAAAGTCTGCTGTCAGGCTGGAGATCTGTGGGGATGATAAGTGGACAGTGCATTATGAGAAAGCTTCCCTGTCCCTGTGATTAGAATGGACATTTAGAAACTGACTGAAAAACAGACTGTCCTTGACATTATATTCCAAGGGAGTCTACATTATGTTTTGTAGTTTTCTCCTGTTTTTGTGTTGTTTTTTTTTTTGTAATTTAAAATTGGGGTTCTATGGAAACATTAATTCAGGTCACATTTAAACTCGGTGTGCCGTATGCCAGACTCTTTGAGTCATGTATTGAGCATCACAGCTGAGGATAATACTACTTTTGATCCTTATGAATCTCAACCTTCAGAGGGACAGTCATGCTGCCTGGGATCTCTCTCTGTACATGGCATGTCATTGGTTTTGCTCAACTGGCTTTGTCTGCAGAGCACAGCAGAAATACGATCCGGTGTGTGCTGTGATTCAGGTGGCAGCTACTCTGCTCTGCCTCTTTTCCTCTCCTGATTCCTCCTACGCCTCCTCCTCCTTCTCGTCACCCCCTTCACAGAACAACCGAGGTGATAATCCTGGGTGTGTTTAGGCTGCTCCTAGTTTTATCCGCATTCCTTTCCCTGTGGGGTGTGGTATAGTAGATATTGTAGTAAATGCTTAACTTTCACTCAGTCGACCAAGAGAAACTCCTCTCGTAAGGGGGCTTAAGACAGAGAGGAGAAAAATTGGAGAAGACGTTAGAGAGGAGAGGTAACCTCATCTGGGAGAGCAAATCCTTTCTGCAGCTTTTCATCCTCCACAATGAAAGGTGTTGTCTGTCCTCCCTCTGTCTAAACCCTTGTATTTGCTCTGCAGTTCAGCACTTTAGAAAACCATAATGACAGATTCTTAGAATTCTTTTCTCCTCTAATTTGTTTGTGTTGTTTGGAAACAGAGTCCCCTAATGCTTAAATACAGGTTGTTCTAGACTCAAACGGCGGCAAACTCAACTATGTGTTTGTCAGTGTATAAGTGTTATAAACGGCAACATATTGTGCTGTGTCAGTTTTATGTAACTCTAAAGTTAACCCTAATTGATTTTAGCTTTTGTTGCTGCCTGGCAATAATCTGCCCGTGAAAGAACAAATGAACGTGCAACAGCCTGCAAACGTTTTGATGGAAATCTTAGATTTAGGCAAAGACATAGGCGAAACCATGGATTCGTTTCTGACACAAATCATTCATCGAAATGTGGATTTCAGAACCACAAGCACTGGTGTGGGATAGAACCGACCCATGATGTTGGTGGTCAGATTTGTTTATGGTAATTATACCAAACCATTTTCACAATGATATAGTATATTGTTTGGCAATAAGACTAAGATCCTGCAGCCATGGCTCTGCAAGACTGTATTTAAGAACAGCGTTGGTTAAAGCTGGAGGAGGAATAACAGAGTAGGATTCATCCTCTGAGGACCATGAATGTCTACACCAAATTTCAATTGGTTTTCAATTAACTAACTGACCAACACTACCAAGAAAAATGCTACACCGAACTCATTTACACTGAACTCCTAAATTTCAATGTAAATGGAGGAACACAAACTAACATAACGACGAATAGATGGAGAGTAGGATTTATGAAAAGAATACTTGAGGCTCAGACCACCTCAACACAAACTTCCTGAATATATCCAGCAACCATTCAGCATATAAACAGGTGGTTGTGAGCCTAACAGCTAACGCATGTCACAGCAATACTAAGTCAGTCCTTTGCATCAGAGTCAGAATGTCTGCTTGATACTGCAGCATCAGTGTGGGAAAAAGAAAATCAAACCTCAAACTTCTCATTTAGAAAGAAAATACTTTCTCCTCATATTTTCACCACACTCTCTCTGTTCGTATAAAAAGCCCAAGTGTTCCATCTGGTTTAGATGAAGCCAGATGAGGGAGCAGAGTAATAAGCATGTTGAGACCTTAATGATATGTCTCCTTTTTGGAGGAAAGATCTCATGACTAAGATGTTCCACACTTTCTGCGTCCTAGCCTGCTCCCATTTGGGTCCCTGCTAGTGTTTCCCATGAGGTTTAGAAATTCAGCTCAAGTACTGTGGGTGTCAGTCCACGTTCCACTGCCAGAACGTCACTGAGTTCTCAGTTACTGTCCACTGTTGCCTCTGCATCTCAGATAGCCTGGAAAACCATTTAACTTCTGTTTGATTCTGGCCTGATATGTGACAACTATTTAAACTGCATGTATAGTTTCAGGCTGTACAGGTAAAAACACTTTAAAACAAAAAACCTGTTAGTTCTCTACAGTAAATTCTGTATTTCGTATGATTCCTTTCCCTTTTTTTAATTGCCTAGCTACATACCACTCCTTAATTCCTTTGCTTGCCTAGACATTGTATGGAACTACAAAGGTGTGTCTCCAAATTTGCTAACGTGGCTCCAGTGAGTCAACACTCGGCACAGACACACACTCTCATATATCCACCCAGACACACTTATACTGACACATTAAGTACCTTCATGTTCATACAGGTTGGTTCCCTGCACTTTGGAAGAAGAAGTGGTTTTAGATGCCTGATAAAGTGATGTCAGCCAGGGTGGGGGAAATGGGAGATACACCCACCTCGAGGTAGGACACACCCTGCCCTCTAGCTTAGCTAGGACATATTGGCCATAGGGGACCATTATGCAGGGACCTACTGTAAATAAATCACTAAGGACTTTGCACTCACATGTGCCGGAGTCAAACTTTAAAGAAAGAATAAGTAAGTTTTAAAATAAGAAGTAACACAATCTTCCTCTTACAGAAGAAAAGTTACATTCACCAGCAATAAAATGCACCATTTCTCAGTACAGTACACTCAGGGGTTTGGCATCTACAGCCTTATATGTTCTGGTGATGATTTTAGATAAAATTAGCCATGATAAACATGTTACGAATGAATTGATGACTTAACTGACATTATTTACTTCACTTTAGTCACTGGATGACTCTTTTCTTCTCACGCTACCGTTATGCTACATTGAAGCATTTACATTTTTTAAAAGTAATTTCCACTTGTTGCTACAGGTGGCACTGCATGTGGCAGTATGTTCATAGAATCGCTTTAACAGAACTTTGGCTGATGAAATGGCCAAAGAAATTCCTACTTGTCATTTGGATTTAATGACTGATTGAACAGTTTAAAGTTCATTTGTGTTTGTGTGTGTGTGTGTGTGTGTGTGTGGTTAGAATTTTCCAGGAAGGTAACCAAAAGTAATAATCTTAAAAACTGCTCAGGTAATTTTCTTTTTTGAACGCTTGCTTCTGTCTGTGCCTTCCTGGCAAAATCCTCTGGTTTAGAGGAAGTGATGCATTTTGTGTCCTCCAGCAGCAGGAAATGTGTAGTTAGGCTGAAAAATGATAGTGACTGTGGCCAAAAAAGACTTCTGACTGCAGCAATGTGATCAAGAGTTAAAGAGAAAAGAGATAACAGAATAAGCTCCTATTTATCTCAGTAAATCAGTGACGTTCGGGGTGTGGTCACACATCACTGTCTAGAATCCACAGCAGCTGTTCCCAAAACTGTCTCATTCCCCATCTCTTCTCTTTCTGCGTCACAGTGAGTAACTCCTAATGTGAAATGTGTAAGGAATGCTGTGAACAGGCATTGATTAACAATGAGGTGTGTGTGTGTGTGTGTGTGTGTGTGTGTGTGTGTGTGTGTGTGTGTGTGTGTAGAGGTGTGTAGGTGTGTGTGTGTGTTTGTGTGTAATATGCAAGTGTGTGACAGAGAAACGTTTTACCTATTTAAGCTGTTGTAAATTTAAATCATTTAAATGCTATTTAATGCAGGATAAAGCAAGATAAACGCTATCAGCAGAAACGTTTAAGACTTTTTATTAACCCTAGTGATGGGGTTTGTGTGTGTGTGTCTTGCGCAAATAAAGCAATTAAGTGACAGTACATGCAAGTTACACCTCATCCTTCTCCGCCTCTCCTTCTTCCTCCTTCCACTGCAAGAGGAAGGGGTGTGTTCAGAGCCCTGCCCACCATGTCCTCCACACTCTAGCGCCACTAAATACACACCCGCACATCACACACAAGGACAGGCCCAGACTTCATAGCCCACAGGCACCATTAGCTATGAAAGAAATAGAGTAAGCGGGAGAAAAAGGGAAGAAAAAAAACATAAGGAGGAAAAAGAAGGGCAGAGCCGAACCCAATGAGAGAGTGAGGAGGTTGAGAGCAAAGAAGGAGAAAGAAATCATAGGTTTGTGAAGAGCTCAGTTGTAGCCACAAGACTGCACACTGTGGGACGAGCTGAGGGCCAGAGAGACAGATAGACGTGAGAAAAGCAGAAGTTCCTATCGAGGGGAAAACCGCCCAGGATATTTTATCATTAGGATTTTTATTGTGTGTGCTGACAAACGGTGACAATGACCTCTCAGCAGCAGAGGTACAGGAATTTCTCCACTGACAGCCTGGGCAGAGAAAGGATGCCCTCAGATGAAGTTTATTACCAAGGGATGCTGAAGGCTACAGACGGCAGGAAAGGTACCAGTATGGTGTCAGCTAATGGAAAATAGCTTAATTGCAAGCTTTAATCTTGGTCTGTTTGTTCCCATGTGTATGTGAGCTGCTGGGCAAGAATTAAGTGTTTTTCCAGGAAGAGGTGGGAGAAGCATTTAATGTAATTTTAGCATTGGACAGTGTTCAGGTTGTAAGTTTTTGTCTACAAGAGCCTGTTATGTTGAGGTTTTACTGGTCATTGTGTTGTATGAGGCATAATTTTGTACATCAGTAAGCTCATCTGTCAGAAAGATGGCTGTGTCCTCACCGTTGTCACAGGCAAGCTTGAATGTCATAACGTAATCTGCAGCAGTGAAACATTATATTTGAAATGGCAGACATGGTTATTATGATTGGACTGTAGTGTCCAGTGTTTTCCCACACAGTGACTTAAAGGAGGATACTCCCCTTTTCTAATGCATCAGCAGCTTCGTCAATTCGTATTGGTCAGCAAAGCCCATTCACAGTTTTTGTTGTGTAGCATGCATGTGTTTTGGGGTGAATGAATCACTGTGGCTACAGTTCAGTTGTAGCTAGGACGAATGATGTGTCGTATTTTCTGTCACAGATTCTTCCTCTTTTTTTTCCAAATCATCAAACTGATAGTATCTTTACAGGACTTTAAAAGTACTTTAAAAACTGTACCTAAGTAAATGCTCTTAGTTACAGGTCTTTTCCACCACTGCTAATGACTTTCGTGCTGTTTCGGACCATAAACACCACACCTCACTGAAACCTCTTTGTGTATGGTGACATTTGATAGCTGAAGTTCACTTAGCCCCTATGCACTCACATACCATTCACATAGAAAGAGCAATGCGTCCACACAGAGTTGCATTAGTTGAAACAGGATTGTGTAATATGATGTGAGCAGGAGAAGGTGCAGCTCCCATGGGAGACTGTTTCAGTCTACAGCAGGGTTTGCGAAACATCCCGGTGTTGTTGCTCTGTGCGTGCGTGTGTGTGTGTGTGTCACCAATCATCGTGCTTCACACTGTGTGACATTGTGCCCCCTCGACAGGAAATAGACACCCAGAGGTCGGGCAGTGAAGCTCAGTCCCTATATGTTTAAATGATAAACAAGGAGGTTAAAGGTCTATTGGTGTCAATATGAGGTTTCCATGGAAACACAGTTCCATAACACATTTGCAGAAGTTGTTGCTGACTCCGTCCTGAGAGAACAAACGTAGCCTCTGGGCGCCTGTTTTATGCTAGGGTTGAATCACTGCCCTTTGCTTTTCATTGCTGGGTGTGTCACTATACAGTAGACAGATCATTCCCTTAGAACTGATAAGACAGAGGACTTTGTGTTAGTGTCCATAGTTCATTCTGGCACAGTGTGAATGGAATTAAATGCTGTGTGAGTCAGTGAAGGTGAATTACAAGTGTTTAGCAAACCACAGCCTTTAGATCACATGGGTTCACATCAGAGGACTGGAAACACACAGATCCATCAACTGTGTCCATAATAAATGGTGCAGTGACACACCTTGTGGTTTTTTGCCTTGAACACCAATAGGGACACAACAGTAGGTATGTGGGTTTGTTGTCTTAGTAGGTGTGTTCCTCATTATGATCTTGTTGTTTCTTGTTGGAAAATTACACTCTAATAGTTTTGCCACGTCTTGTTGTAATCACACTAAGTGTTCTGACACTACATTTTGCCCTGGCTGTGGAATCCTTTATTTTTCTGTGCAAGAGCACAGCTGGAAGTGGTGTTAGAGTGAGACATGACCTCGCAAATGCTACATTTCCTAGACAATACGGGACGCATCTGCCGACGATGAATATGCTTTGATACAGTCTGAGTCAGATGCAGCCGTGCACAGTCAAGAGACGTTTTTCCACCCAGTGATGAATTCTGTTTGTCCTACACAAATCAAACAAGTCTGGTATCTTGGGGATTTCCTCTTTTGTTTTCTGCTTTTAGATGAAACAAATGAAACTTGTAACTGCTTTCGCTGTGTGAATTTTCAGTCACTGTCTGTCCAAGGAATACATCAATCCCATGCTGTTATTTTCAACTTGGAACTAAGCTGTAGCACGTTTTTTAAAGCGTAAATGTACCAAAATCATTTCTAATAATTACTTTTCATATGTGTCTGACAGCTGGGGTTTCTCTGTCTTTCAGATGAACGAGATCGAGTGCAGAAAAAGACCTTCACAAAATGGGTGAACAAGCACTTGATAAAGGTAAGGACCAGTCCTTAACTTTCACTCTTTCTTGTTGTACTTGAAAAGGCACAGTGATGATCACATTCCTGCCCACACATGCCTTCAATGTCATGTTCCAGGATCATTTTCTTATGAGCAAGGTAAAATAACGCAGAATAAGTGGAACTCTACACCCTACACCAATAAGGGTGCACAAATTTAGCTTTCTTCAAACTTCATGAACATGTGGTTGACTGCTTTCTTACACAACAACCACAGTGGATATCAAAGAGTGAACTTCCCAGTTTGTGGTCCAGCCCTAAATAAGTGACAGCTGATTTGGCTTCAACCACAGGATGCTGTGTTGAGTGTTTAATAAATGTGACTACTCAGATTTTTGCTTTTAGAATTAAATACATGGACTTTGCAGTAATTAGAGCTGCAAATAGCTGGGCTTCATTTATATTTGTGTTGGCAATAATTTTGATGTGGTGTTAATGTTTAACGCTATGAATAGCTATCAAAACAATTATCATGGGGGATCATTTGTAGATTTAGGAATTAGTAGACTAGGGGTAGGCCTGAGTGAACACAGAGCACAACACTGATGTGTGCAAGCTGTAACAGCAAATTTTTAAGACAGCAGACGCCCGTTGTGGATTATTCTGAGGGACAAACCATCATTGTGTAATCCATCCCTCACCTGTGCATTGTAAGTGTCTGCTACTTACATAAACATACATTAGCTAGTCAGCTATTGTTTCACACTTGGATGCGAACATTGCGCCGTGATGAGGAGGCTTACCAGAAGTCCAGTCTGTCATCGGCAGAGAGTCTGTGTAAACCATCCATCAGCGCTCGTCCAGTCACGCTTTATTCTCAAACGAAGCCTGGAAGCCCTCCAATGCATTACACAGTCAAGGAGGTAAACAGGTCAGAATGAGGGTAATGTCAAACAGGCCGGACTCCTCACTCAGGAGTTCCTCATTAGGAGTGAAAAATTAGCCCGCCAACACAATATACCCCTCCCAGAAAACTCCCATTGGCAGCAATACATTTACAGCCTCATGACCTTAAGTGCTTCCACATTATTTGTATATTCACTCCAAAGACACAGAGCTATTAATTTTTTTATTTTTAAAAATGGAACAAGAGGGAAGAAAATAAGCACAAAAAGAGTGTTTTCCTTTCCATGAACGTGCAGTTCCAACGTATTCTGCCACCAATATATGAGAACATAGTGGAGTTACTCCCGCTTGTTTCTCTTAAGTGTTCACTGTGAATTTTGGAGGTTAAGTCGCACACATCTGGACTCACTTAGCTCCCTCTAAAAAGGCAAATTCTAGTCTCGGCCCACAGCCTATGGTGGTAAAGGCTGACGGTAGCACATGTGCTGCACAGACTCCTGGGTCAGTGTAACTACCTACATTCATGCCCGGCCTAAACTGAAAGGCATGCATCGATGCGGGGAGGTTGCATAAGTGTTCGCATTGATATGGTTGTTGTCATTGCGCCATGTATAAAAATAATCCATGTCATGTAAGAATAGCAGTGTTTGCATTATTAAAACTTAAAGTCATACTAGGAAACCTTTCATAGTTCAAGACTGTGGTGGGAAATGGTTTAAATTTGTAAAACTTTCATAGACTTTTTTACCAAAAAATCAATGCAAAGTGAAGCTGTCCCTCACTGATTTTAAGTCCTGAATGTTACTTTTTGATTTGATAAAATTTAGTTTCAGTTCATTTTTTACAAATAGTTTTCCACAGGATAAGAGACCTAAAAAACTAGTTAGTATCAGTTAATCCAGATTAATATATATGGGCACGTTTGGCAGGGAAAGTGTTAACTCTTTTTCTCAATGTGCAGGAGTGCTCCTCTAAGGTTAAACTGATGTTAAACTGATTTAATGGCTTAATGGTTGACTTGACAGGAGCAGACAATAGGCTGGGTGCAGCCATATAGAGTCGTAAAGGGCCACTGAGCGGTTTCCCCTGCTCGGTAAATCTTTTCATATTGTGTGAGACAGAGTGTATCATCAGACCAGCTGCACAGCGAAAATCTGTCCTCGCAGATTCCTACAAACAACAGCTTATTAGATTAAAAACAACACTTGTTGCATATTGATTTTCAGATAATACGTGGCGATCAATGAAAGGATCACCTTCGGAGTTTAGAGTCGTTGCTCAAGATGATGTAAACATTATGTAAACACTGAGGTATGTTAAGTGTTATCTTTCCAGCCTGGGATGAGGGGCTGTCGGCCATGTGTGCTAATGATTTTCACCTGGAAAAGTTTACAGAGCAGCTCTTTTTGACTCTGAGAATTGGCAATTTGTAGCGTAACATTTACCTTTCATCCGCAACAGTGCGGTTGATCATGTGCAGCAGAACCACAACCTCTTCGAGGGGTGGTGTCAGAGGGGTTATGAGTACACATAAGGAGATAGACTAGTAGATACGTTCAGATACAGAGAAATAAGATATTTTGAAAACTCCTGTACAGAATTGATCACTTGAATATGGTAAATGAACAATCATATGCCACATGGATTTTCAGAATAAGAGGTTGTATTTAACAGTGTAAATCGGTGCCTCACATGAAATAACACTGAACAAGAAAGACATTTTTAAGATTATCAACTCCACAACATAACATTTACTACAAAGAAGAAGACTTTTCAGTGTGTAGACAGTGAACCCTAGTGGTCACAGTGTTGGTTAGCGTTTGCTCATCTTCACTCTGCAGGCAGGGAGGAGCTTATCAAAGGTTGAATAACTCGTGTTGAAATTCTTGCCAACATAAGTCAGTCACTGTTGTAACTTGTAAGGGAAATTTGCTGTCATTCCATTTTGGGGCTGAGGCCTCCTTTTCCCACACGGCCAAACACAACCTGGGTCTGGTCTGATTTTTATCGTATAAAATTATCCACTGTTTCATCCTTCTGTCTCTTCTTTCATCGTGTTCATCACTGTGAAATCATTTGCATTTCCATTTCATCCGCTCGGTCTCATGTTCCCTCATCTCTTCTCATATCCTCTTCTTCCATTCTTTCCATTTCTCCATTACTCATCCATCTGTTCTCATTCATCCGTCTATAATCTCCCTTCATCCAGCATTGGAGGGTAGAGGTAGGTACCAGCACGTTTGAGCAGCGCTGTACTAAATGTACTGTATGTCTGGTCAGTATCAGACTTGCTTGGAAGCTGCCCCCTCCCTCACTTGTTTTTCCAACCTTCTCCTATCCAGCCTCACAAGACCTCTCCTCACCTCTCTCACTTGCTTCACTGTCTGGTTGCAACTACACCACACCTGTGTTACATAAACAATGACTCCTGTTTTGTCTGTGAATTAACTGTGAATGCAACCACAAGAATGAAAGAACCATCTTAGGATAAATATTTCTGGAGGAAATTAGGATAAATATTCACCTGTGCACCCCTGTCACTGCTCTGATCTGGTTTTAATTCATAGTCCCATCTATCACTTGTTGTCAGGAATGACAACTGCCATTTGGCATTTGGAGTAGGAGTAAGGCTTGGCTGCTCACGGCTATGCATTCCTGACCTGTGTAGGATTGTACTAGTAGAGAGAACGCTCTGAGCACTGAGAAAGCTTATATAACACAGCTGGGTAACAGATTTAGAACCAGCATAACCTAGTACCTCTTTCCTGAAATAAAAACTTGTAATTTATCCGTAATTTCTGACAACTCACTAGGTTTCAAGCATCACCAGGTTTTTCAAAGTCAGTTCTACAATATCTTTGAGACTATCTGGCTATTAACTGCCACTTTTTTGAAAAAAATAATATTTATCAGTCTGATTTTATTTTCTACTCATGTCATTAAATGTACTTACAGTTTGTGCCAGGTTCTCTAGATAACAGTTGCCAATGAGTGATTCTCCTGAAGAGAGATGTGTGGTTAGTTAGTCATCTTGAACCTTTGTGACGTCGCCTCTTGTTTTGTCTTGTTTCTCCTGGCAGGCACAGCGTCACGTGTCAGACCTGTATGAAGACCTTCGAGATGGACATAACCTGATCTCTCTGTTAGAGGTCCTGTCTGGGGAAACACTAGTGAGTATCACCCCGATGCCTGATTTTTGACCACAGCCCCAGAGTGACAAATATGCCCAAAATCTGCATTTTTTTTTTTTTTTTACCTCAGCCATCTTCCATCCTCTAAACTAAAATCCTGACCTGTTATATAAGGAGTACTTAATTTTAGTCAGCCTGAAATTCCATCCCTGTGGTAATAAATTGTAACTAATTGCAGCCAAGTTGTCAGTCAAAGGCTTAACCTGAGCTTAACCCGGACTTTACAGTCTGCCGTCTCTTTGGCACCGTCTCGAGACCGATGTCACCAACCATTTATTTTATTTATTTATTTTATTTTTACTCAAATGTGATCTCTCACACAATCTTTACTCTTTCTATTTTCTTGAACTAAAATCTCAAGGCTTACACACCAGACTCATTTCAAAGCCCGTGGCAGGATGCTGTATACAGACCCTTGGTTCAGATCTGTACAGACGCTTCTCTGCTGCTGTAGTTCATCGCTCTGTCTCCACCAGCTCCAGCTCTGCTCATCTTCTGAATGCCTCCATAGTCTTGACACATTCACCTCACTTTGGCCTGTGCTCACGCGTGTGTGTTGGTGCACTGTACTCCTTTCTGATCTGTGGTTCTTCTTTTCTGCTCCTCCTCCTCTTTCCTCTACTCTTCCTTGCCTCCCTTTTGCCTTCCTTTAACCTTCCTGTGTGTGCTGATCTTTGCCGTCTGGCCTTCGCCTCCTCTCTTTTTGCCCTGCTCTTGCTGGGGCTAGCCGAGGGAGAGAGACGTGGTCAGGAGCGTTCGGTTGGTGAGTGGGTTTGTAATTTAAAAGTACACATCCTATTTATTTATTTATTTATTTATTTTTTGTCATGAGTCGCCTGCGCTTTCCCGGTGATTTGGCTGTGTCACCAAACCTCTATGGTTATCCAGATTTTATTTTTGCTGGATTTTTTTTGTTTCTCTCATCGACAGGCTTGCTTTAACCACACAGCTGCTGTATGCATATATACAATATAAAAATATTCAGTTATCAATAGGTGCTGCTGACTGGATGCACTGATTAACTAGGCAGTTTTAGTTTTTTTTTTGGTGTAAGCAATTTGTTTTGCATTTTGCTTTTGAAACATCTTTTTGGATTTGTTCAGAGTTTTTTGTTCAGCATTACATTACAGCCATTATATTGTATGCTGCATTTATTTACATTAATTTGAAATTCAAAAGACAAACGAAACATTATGCAGCATGAGATAATCTGCCTTTTGTCCGATGACTTAAATAATGCAAAACCATCGGCTCAACCAATGCAAATTTCCTCTGCTGTAATTAGTTACTCTGAAAGGTTTATTATACTCATCATATTCTTTTTTTGTCCTCTGTGTGGGACAGTGATGAACAGCAGGACTAAGCCAAAGAAAGCAGCATCATTTGCGAAGTGAAATTCAGCACAGCATCTCTGGTTCAAAGAATCACCTGTTATTCCAACATTTATATTTCTGTTAAATTGTCCCTCCATCAGTTTTCCTTTTCCTTCTAATTAATTTCTCCATTTTAGTTGGATACTTTCCACCTTCCACCACCAAGAGTACACTAAAAGGATCGACTATGACAAAGTTTAACTAAACACTTATTTTCTTCTTTGTCCTCCATAGCCCAGAGAGAAAGGCCGCATGCGTTTCCACAAACTGCAGAATGTACAGATAGCACTGGACTTCCTCAGACACCGGCAGGTAAGACTTATGAAGTGATACCTTGAACCTTGAAAACCTTGGAAACCTGACTAAACAAATCAATGCCTTGTCACAAGACACAGATTGTATCTGTGTATTCAGGTGATGCTGTAATCATTAACATAATATGACTGTTGCTCTGTTATGTTTTCCCAGGTCAAGCTGGTAAACATCAGAAACGACGACATAGCAGATGGAAACCCCAAGCTGACCCTGGGGTTAATATGGACCATCATCCTCCACTTCCAGGTCTCCTCATCTGTCAGTGTTGTGTTCCATTATATTATCGCTCTGTACCTCTGTCTCTGGGATCAGCACCTGTCAGCTGCTGTTTCACACCTCCTTGGAAACAATCAGAGGGGATTCTGCTCTTCCAAATTCCTCTCATACAAGACATTTTCTAGTCAAAAAGGGGACCATTCTTATTTATATTCCCAGAAGTGTTTGTTTAGAGCTATCATAACACACTAACACCCCACTTAAGTATTTAGTGTCCTGTGGCTAAGTTATGAACAGTATAAAGAAAACCATGCAGGCTGTGTAAGTATGAGTCAGTCTCTCCCTGACTCCCAAGGGGAGGGTGTGTCAGGCCCAGGGTACACCATGTTGACATGCTACACTCCCAACCACATCCCATACACCCAGGCCTTTTCCTGCCTTTCCTGTGCATGCCAAGAGCTGCCAGGCAGAAATCCCTGGACACACCCACTGAAATAAGGTGATTCAGGTTCGGGTTGCAAAAAGCTAAAGTTTGTCATGGGAAACAAAGGAAAGAGTGGTGTGGTTTGGTGAGGGGATCTGGTGAAAGTGCCCTGTAGGTACATACAATGTACCCAGAGTCTTTATACTTTTATAGAATAGAGGGAGAAAATAGCTGGGTTGTGGCTGCTGGTGAGTCAGAGAGATCAAAAGGGGGAGTAAAATGTCCCATTTATCATGTGCAGTATTGAACCCTACAATCTGATTACCCTAAATTAATTTAATTTATAGAGGTAAAAGAGAAGTGCACGGAAGATGTGGACTCAAATAAAAGGAGGAGGAGAAATTGACTAGCACTCACACAAGTACATTAGAACAACAGTACAACAATACACAAGTTCATTTACACACACGCACACACAAAATGGAAAACCTGACAACCATTACACATATCTCCCATCCCCAAATTCCCGTAATGAAAAGTTATCTGGATGCCACAATGACGCTTTCCCAGGAAGATGCCCTGCTGCATCCTGTGAACCAAGTCAGAAACACTTCTACCAATCTACCAATCAATAAATAAATATCTAATACACCAATAGACAACTCAACCAAGAAAATCAAGTCAAGGAATGATTAAGGTCTTAATTCTTCTGAGACTAATGATGATGTTAAGTTGCCTTAAAAATTAACCATGGGTGTCGATTAATTCAAAGTTTATAATTTCATCTTTTGGTTTTTTCACTATTGATTCATTTCTTCCACATTTCCTCAGTATACACACTACATACATACTGTGTACTACATCCTACTCTCTGTTAACGTTGTGCCTGTGTATATCGTCTCAGATCTCAGATATTCAGGTGAATGGCCAGTCAGAGGATATGACGGCCAAGGAGAAGCTGCTGCTCTGGTCCCAGAGGGTGACTGATGGCTACCAGGGCATCCGCTGTGACAACTTCACCACCAGCTGGAGGGATGGCAAGCTCTTCAATGCCGTCATACACAAACACTGGTGAGTGTGGCCAGTTTATTGCTGGAATGTAATCATACACTGAGTAACAACAATATTAAATGTGATACAAGTACAGACAGCAACGTCTGCCGCTGGTCACAGCACTGATGTGCACTGACATGTGCATATGTTCTATTCTACAAACACACTTTTAAAATAATTGCACGGATATAACAGCATTGTACCCATGATGCACGGCTTTATCAATGCCTTGTGGTTCAGGAGGTAGAGCGGGTGATTCACTCCTCCAGTCCATGTGTCATCGGGCAAGATACTGAACCCCAAATTGCCCCCGATGTGCCCATGAGTGTATGAATGCATGTGTGACTTGTAGTGTAAAGCGCTTTGAGTGGTCAATAACATTAGAAGTCTCTATATAAATGCAGTCCATTACCATTTGTGATACCATTAATGTTGATGCCTGTCACGACACATCACTATCTCTACGTTTTATTGAATATGAAGTGCAGTGGAGCAGGAGCGGGACCTTGGCACGGTTACAAATGTCAGATTACACTTCATAATGCCAGTTTAAACCTGCTATGTAATTAAATTCTGCTCTCAGTAGGATGTATTCATTCCTTAAATAATCTTAGACAGGATGGCCATGGCTGACATTTATGGTATTAAATCTGATTTATAGAAATGTAAAGGCAATTAGCAGCATGATATAGATTTAACAGTGCATATAATTACTGAAACTGAAGTGGCATAGCTTGATTTGTTCACTCTGCCTTTAAAATCTGATGTTTTTGTCATCCAAGAGCTGAATTGATGGCAAATGGACTTGTACTTGTATTTGGAAGATGTTTCACCTCTAATCCAAGAGGCTTCTTCAGTTCTGAAGAAGTGAGGAAGCTTTTTGGATGAGAGGTCAAATATCTACAACCAAGTCCAGTTGCTCTCAGTTAAACTTTTCATGGATAACCGTGACCAGGATGTCTTCACAGACATTAGATCATCAGATATTTTTTGCCATACTGTGCCTTTAAAATCCCTTCCTTTGGCCCATTTTTAAGTTGTTGCCCTTGACAGTACTACTCTCATTTTCCTTTAATTAAAACTGTCTTCATTCCGTGAACATTTCAGACCTTTGGACAAAGAATATCACTGACAGGCGTTGACTCTGACTAATACTTGCACCTCCTTTGGTGCCATGTTAAGATGATAAGTCCTGTATTAAATATGATTAGCTTATTAAATTGTAGGGAACCTAGTATTAAAAGGCAAAATCTGATGTCTCTACTGTTGAACACTAAATATGCTAATTCCCCCAAATCTGTGTTGTGTCTTTATAGTAGAATTAGTGGTTAAGGATTGCTTTGTGCGGTAGCATCCTGGGAAATGAATGTGTATTCATTTCCCAGGAAGATTTGTCAGCACAGTTTGCCATTGGTTGGTTTTCTTTGTGATTCATGCAGACTCCAGAACGTAAACTGAAGAAAAGCTGTATTAGAAGAGAGAAAATTAAATGCTCGCCAAGGTGTATTTCTTTAGAGCTATTATGAATCGAAAGAAAAAAGAGATACCTGCAGGGGCAAGTTTCCTTAAACTTGAGCGTGTACCTTCAGCTTTTTTTCTCTCTTTTTTTTACTTTTTGGAGTCACCTGAGGCTGGATTAGCTCTGCCTTTCATAAAGGTCAGGGGTGTGGTGTGTGGGTGTTACTGTAGCATTCTGTGTCTGCAACATGAAAAGAGTGGTGTTGCTTCGTGCCCAGGCATTCAGGGTATCCCAGCGCAGAATATGCATTCAGAGAATTCGAGAGTGTCCAGGGTTTGTTGTAGGAGTGTGAGGGCTTACAAAGTTGGATTTACAAAGCTACAGTTTGAATTTAGTTCTCATTTAAAGAAGCTTGATGGAAGCAGTGACTCGGCTGTGTCACTAGGAGGCTTTTTCATTTCAGTAGCCCTGCAGAAGGATTATCAGGATCTTAACATGATGATGGACACCTGAGACAATTCATAGGAGGGATTTACATGCAGCCTTCAAGCAATCAAAAGATTTGTTTGTATGAATGATTGCACCCGTAACGCCAGAAAAAGCTTTTAACGTGCCACCGGACAAGAACAAGACAGATTTTAAGATGCTCAGTGTGAGGAAGAAGTTGAAGCAGAAGAAGAGAAGCCTGGGCTTCTTGTCAGGATCTGTCAGCGATGTGGACAACCGGGTGGTGATGGTGTGTGAGGATATCCCATCAGAGGGATCCTCCTGGGACTCAGGGCGGGGTTCAAAAAGCTCAGGGGCACGCTCTAGCAGCGAGGAACTGGGCCACGAATGGAGGTCTCGTAGCTTTCATGGAAGGGAGGCCCAGACCACAAGCAGCTCCCCTAGGCCAACAAAGCAGTACTCTGTCCGGGAAACCCACCATATGGAGTCTTCTCCTATTTATGGACAAAATGCTGGCCATTCCACCCTACACATCAGAGAGCTGTATGAATCTGCAAAGTTTGCTTATTAAATATCATAATTAGTACTGTATGGATATGTATTGCACATTTGAGTTTGTGGATTTGGTAATGCATTTAAAACCGCTAAAATTCATGTTACTGTGATTTAATTACTGGTGCTACTCAAGTATGAATCCGTGATAGATGGGGTCCTGTGGTGCTTTCAGTCATCCTGTACTGCACTCTGGAGACGTGAACTTTCCTCTCTTCTGGGAGTCAAGTTGTGGCTGGCTGCTGAATTCAAGTGTGTCAGCTTTGATTATGTTAGCTGCTTCATAAATTACATTTCACCTATAGATGCTCTGACATCTGCCAGAGTCAAACACCCAGAGGACAAAAAGACAGGTGCTGGTACAGGTTTGTCAGAAGGTGAACAGGTGGGCTCTTTTCCCTCTTATAGCCATTGGCAGAAGGTCTTAAAAAGGCACACCCACTGCTGCAAATATGCTGAGTTTTATACCGTTTAAGTGAACAGGCTTGCACAGACTGGGTTAACGCTGCATATGTGTTTATCTGTGTTATCTAATCATCTATCCCTTTCCGCTCCATTTCCCATTCCTGAGGTTCATCATGTTGTTTTGACATGTGGTAGGCTGAAAGTGCACGGAGTACAATACAACATATGCACAGAAAGCAGCAACGGGTGTCACTTCACTTTCTAATGCAGCTTATACAACTGAGCTGTCAATCAAAGACCCAAAATGCACCATCACATGTGCAATGGCAGTGTTCCAAAATGGGTACTTTTCATGGAAACTTAAAACGTATTCCCTTTCACTGTAGATTATAGTGAGTCGGGGTTAATTTAACCTCGCCCGTGTTTGTGTTCCTCTAGCCCCACACTCATCGACATGGGCAAAGTGTACCGACAGACCAACGTGGAGAACCTGGAACAGGCCTTCGGTGTGGCTGAGAGAGACCTGGGAGTGACACGCCTACTGGACCCTGAGGGTACGACTTGCTTGTGAATACTAATAGTTTTATTCAGCTTCTTTGGTGTGTTATGCTACAATATTCAAGTTACTGACTGTTTTTAATTTTGAAATTGAAATAATGAAATACACTTTCACCTTATCCTTTCAGATGTCGATGTCCCTCACCCTGATGAGAAGTCCATCATCACTTATGTATCATCCTTATATGACGCCATGCCTCGGACTGATGTACACGATGGCATCAGAACTAATGTGAGCAGAACATGTTTTATGCCTGAATCTTAGTTGAGGCACCAATCCAAAACATTTGCTATAGACAAGAAAAGCACCTCAGGGCAACATAAATGTTTGTTCTAATTCGACCTGATTGAATGCTTGATCAGGCTTAATCAAAACTGCAATGGCTTGTGACTCTGCCTATAAATAAGCTTATTTGTGGAGTTTTTTTTTTTTTTCCAGTCCTACCAAATGTTCAAAGAGAAATAAAAGTCTTGTGAAACCGAGTATCTGGAAATTAGCAACCTGTGGTGTTTACACCATAGAAGCCAAAGGGATAGGCCCATGTAAAGTTACACATTATTTGTTCACATAAAACATACTGCATAGTAGTTTATGCAAATTCACTAACAACACTAATGCCATGTCTGGGCATTTCATGTCCAGTTACATTTTCAATCTGGTCTCAATCTTGAACTAGAATAATGTAAAAGTAAATACTGATCTCACATCTTTTCTAATAAATGTCCTGCAGCTGCACACAGAGTCTGGGAGAACTAGAGAAACATGCTTCAGTCTGTCTCCCACCATTGTCTTCCTCTTCCCACTGTCTCTTCCACCACTGCCCCCTTCGTCAACCCCTTCTCTGCTCTCTGCCTCTTTGTCAACTCAGACAAGACCTAGATTGTTGCTACCTAATTGAGTTTAGTGTGGTGTGTGAGTGATTGAACATGGAGACGCAGGAGAAGAGGAGTCCTCCTGCCTGGAGTTGTTAACCTCTCAGCTATCTTTTCTGCTGTGCTGGGTGCAGGAGCTGGAGCTGCGCTGGCAGGAGTACTACGAGCTGGTGACTCTTCTGCTCCAGTGGATCCGCCACCATGTCATGATCTTCGAGGAGAGGAAGTTCCCTGCCAGCTATGAGGAGATAGAGGTGAGCTGATATGCTGATAATGTGGATGTTAAGCCTCTAGGCCAGAGATTTTTGTTTAAGAGTATTTTTATTTTTACTGCAAATGCGCAGCTCTGAAAAAATACAAATATATAAAACGTATTGTGAAAAAGACTTTTGGGTGGCCATCCATTGTTGGATGAAAGAACACTCTTACATAATGTCTGGCTTTGGGCAGATAGAACAAACTGTATTCTCAGACATTGTTGTACTGTAGGTGGGGCAGTGCTGATGATGTGAAAATGCAGCCAAAAGGCAGATAATGTAGGACCTAATCCTCTGAAGAATCCCGACTTTGCCACTCCTTGTTCGTGCTGCAGAACAAAAACATAGCGTGACTTTTGAAATTTTTTTTTCATTGTCTTAGAAGTCAAATTATCAGCAGCACAGGATCCTCAAAAATAGTGTTTTTTGGGTGTGCTTCACCCAACAATACTAAGTCCAGTTAAAGAATGAGTAACATTTTTTTTCTCTGGTAATACGTGCAGTGAAGTTATTTGAGTCATTGTAAGTTAAATTTAATTTACACCGGTCATGGGAATCCATGAATGATGCTTTCAGAGGATACTACCTCCCTGTATGCAGGCCATTAGAACTGCAGCGTGATGTGTTTCTTCAATGTACTCATCCTATTTTAGGAGATTAAGATTCCACATATAACTCAGAGTGATCTACATACAAAACATGAACCTAAAATAGCAACACAGTCATGTGTCCAGTATATATACGTTATTAATAAAACATCAAATGTTTTTGTTTTGTTTCAGCTGCTGTGGCGTCAGTTCTTGAAGTTTAAAGAGACAGAGCTGCCAGTGAAAGAGTCCGACAAAAGCCGGTCTAAACACATCTACCAGTCCTTTGAGGCAAGTTAACCCAAATTTTGTATTCTTTTGTATTATGTTGTGTTCATAGTGAGCTATCCATGCATCCTTTACTTATGCATTGAACTTAAAACCTTCCCACAGAGTGCTGTCCATGCTGGTCAGGTGAAAGTCCCTCCAGGCTACCATCCCATTGATGTGGAGAAAGAATGGGGTCGACTCCATGTTGCCATCCTCGAGAGAGAGCGACTGCTGAGAATTGAGTTTGACAGGTTAGGACAGTGGGAGATATTGTATGTAATAATATACATGTTTATTGCGATGGAAATGATTCAATTATATTAATCCATCCCTACAAAGGGGCTTAGTAGTCAAACGATGAAACAGTACATAAATAAATTGGTCAGACACAGCATCAACTTTAGAAAAGTGAAGTAAAGTTCAATGACGTTTGGTCATTGAACAGGATAAAAATGACATAAATGATATAAAATGCCAACCAGCATTGGCATGGTTGGCATGCCAATGCCAATGCTCCCTCATGATTTAGTTACCAAATCATGAGGGAGTGACTAAATGACAAAAATATGTCATTGCGAGTTACACTTTTTCTTACTTTTGACCAAAATTTCTCAACTTATTGCATAATTTTCCTGCTTTTGTAAAAGATGTAGAAGATATCCAAACACTCTGGTGAAAGACTTTTTTTCTTGTTGTTTTATGAGCTGGCCTGTAATAAAAAAAGAGAAAGAAATGTTCCTCCTAATTGGAGACAAAAAGATATAATGAGGTCTGATAGGGTGAGACATTGTAAAAGTTCTGTGCATTTAAAATAGTTGTGCGTCATGCCTGGAAAATGGGATGGTTCTTGTCACGAGATTGTCTGGTCATCTAATAGCCTTGTTTATGGTTCTGAGATGTGGAATGACTGAATGAGCAGACTGGACAGCTTTGTGAGAAAACTCTGAGCCTCTACGTGGCAGAGTGTTTTCCTGAGACACAATAGGAATGTGAGAAGAACCAGTGGTCCAGTAACTAGAACTTTAATCTTATGGAGTTGGGATATGGCATTTGTGACTGACCCTCATAAACTGGAGTATTTGCTGCAACGCAGGTTGCCGTAAGTGTTTCGATTGACATGCTGTGAGCTTGAGTTTCTGTTAGTCTAGAATGTGATGTTTTTGTGTAACAGGTTTCTTAGTCCTGTCAAGGAGGGAGTTCATACTAAGTACTGTGGGGATTCTGATGATAAGTGGTGTGCTCTCAGCAGTATACTTTATGTACTGAAAATCAAAAATGCTGAATAACAAACTACTCTATAGCCTGTTCTATTCTGATGCAACCTTCAACTTAGAGATAATTCTAATTTTATTTGATTTTATTTTTTCTAATCCAGACTTGAGAAACTCCACAGGATTGTCAGTAAAGTACAGATGGAGTCTGGTTTGTGTGACGAGCAACTCAGCCACCTGGAGACCCTGCTGAAGACGGTGAGTCCAATTCACATCTAACACTGGAAATACTATACTATGATATGAGTTCACAAAGTTACAAAGAATCCAGAGAATGATCATACATCACTTGTTGATCATGTGACTTGTTAATTTCATTGTGTCCAAAC
This sequence comes from Toxotes lorentzi, assembly GCA_037833715.1. Classification (NCBI taxonomy): domain Eukaryota; kingdom Metazoa; phylum Chordata; class Actinopteri; family Toxotidae; genus Toxotes; species Toxotes lorentzi. The sequence continues at coordinate 19,282,292 of JBBMJY010000025.1, read as the reverse complement.
ATCACAATAAGACCAAACGACAAATTAATGACTCTATTTTGGATTTGTAATGTTTTTTCCCCCGAAACTTTTCAAATACTATCTTTTCTTTTAAAATTACTCAGCTGTAGGATACATAGCAGTCATATGGTCTTATTCACATTCCAAAGTACAGACTTTTTAAGCATCTTTTAAACCATTTTGTTTAACACAAACTCACTACAAACATTTCCAATCAGACATTTAAAAACATAATTTAAGAAAATAACCAAAAAAAAAAAAAATAATAAAAAATGATGCTGTTATCCTCCAGGGCCTATGATTATGTGTCAGTCACTGTTACAAGCCTTAATTTTTGTTTCCAATTTGGGTGGCTTTTGAAATGAAGATGAAAATTGATATTTTTATTGGCTTTTACCTCTTCAGGACATTCGTCTGCTGAATGCAGGAAAACCAGCTCAGCACACAGCTGAAGTGGAGAGGGAGCTGGACAAGGCAGACACCATGATCCGCCTGCTCTTCAATGATGTGCAGATACTTAAGGATGGGCGCCACCCTCAGGCTGAACAGATGTACCGCAAGTGGGTGCTCTGTGTATTACATTCAAGTGAATTTTTAATACAAAACTTTTTATACAAACAGTGGACATCTGTGAAGTACTTAAAGACCATAACGTAAGAGTTTGACATGTCCCCAGGGTTTACCGCCTCCACGAGCGCCTGGTGAACTTGCGCAGCGATTACAACCTTCGTATGAAAACTGTTGCTGTGACCACTTCCACCGTGGTACGGTCTGATGTGGATGATGTGACTCTGCGCTACGTCCAAGACCTGCTGGCCTGGGTGGAGGAGAACCAGCGCCGCATTGATGAAGCTGAGTGGGGATCAGATCTGCCCTCTGTGGAGTCCCAGCTGGGCAGCCACAGAGGCCTACACCAGACTGTGGAGGATTTTCGATCCAAGATTGAGCGGGCCAAGGCTGATGAGGTAGTACTCTTATCAGAACCACTGGAAAGGATTTCATATTGTCCAATGTGGTGCTGATGATTTTAAAAGTAACCTTTGTTGCATCTTTCATGTTCTTCAGAGCCAGCTATCTCCTGCCAGCAGGGGTACATACAGAGAATGCCTGGGTAAACTGGACCTTCAGTATGGCAAACTACTGGTAAATATTTTCATATTTCAAACATTTTTCTTTGGCTAATATTTAGATGTTTGTAAATATTTTCTCTGCACGGAATTCAAATGCCTTAACCTGTAGTTTCACAGTAGCTATTTAAGTTTTGAAGCAAACACTATGTGTAAGATAAATGCTGTTTTTTTTTAAAAATCAACTATTGGTGTTTTGATATTTTCTTTCTGTCAGAACTCTTCCAAGTCCCGCCTGAGGAACTTGGATTCACTCCACGCCTTCGTCAGCGCCGCTACTAAGGAACTGATGTGGTTAAATGACAAAGAGGAGGAGGAGGTCAACTTTGACTGGAGTGACAGAAACACCAACATGACTGCTAAGAAAGACAACTACTCTGTGGGTTTTTAAAAAATGTTTTCCTCTATTTCCTGCCCTTTAGATTTTATGTAAAATGTTTAGATAAATTGTTGTTAATTGTAATTAACTTTTCCATTTGGATTCTTCAGGGTCTCATGCGAGAGCTGGAGCTGAGGGAGAAGAAGGTCAATGATATCCAGGCCATGGGAGACAAACTTGTCAGGGATGGACATCCTGGCAAGAAGACAGTTGAGGTAATTATTCTAGTAAACCACATACAGTATAAAAGCTACCGGGTGAGTCCTCAACTAATATACTGTGATCATATTGTCTTTGTCCATTCCAGGCCTTCACAGCTGCCCTGCAGACTCAGTGGAGCTGGATCCTCCAGCTGTGCTGCTGTATTGAGGCTCACCTCAAAGAAAACACAGCCTACTACCAGGTATGGAACAGTAACATTTCTTAAAAGAAATCAGCGGCACTTCAGTGACCCCACAGTAATCATCCATCAGCATTCACAGAAGAATCAAATGTTGTGCCCCTCAAATGTCGCCCTCTTCTCACAGTTCTTTGCTGATGTACAAGAGGCTCAGGACAAGATGAAGAAAATGCAAGAGAACATGAGAAAAAAATACAACTGCGATCGCTCTACAACAGCCACACGCCTGGAGGATCTGCTGCAGGATGCTGTGGTAAGCAATGAATGCAAACATTAAATATATTTAGACGTACATATGTATGATCATTTATACTACCAAAGATCTGAACTTCATAAGAAAACGTATTAAGGAAGAATAAGACGGTGCTTTTGGTTCAAATGAAAAATTGTCCTGCTGCTAATGTTTATTATGTAACATTAGAAAATTTAAAATTATGTTATTCTAATCTAGCCTGATTTCATTGCTCTTCAACAGGAAGAGAAGGAACAGCTGAATGAATTCAAGACCATGGTAACAGGCCTGAACAAGAGAGCCAAGTCTATCATCCAGCTGAAACCACGTAACCCCACCACCTCCATCAAAGGCAAACTGCCCATTCAGGCTGTGTGTGACTTCAAGCAACAGGAGGTGAGAACACCTACTGACTGCCCCATACTTATTTAGATTCATTCACAGCCCAGGGGTGGGGTCATAGTGGTAAGCCTGAGTATGCTTCATTCAAGGCGTATTCCTCTCAATCTTGGATTCTGTTTCAGATCACTGTCCATAAAGGAGATGAGTGCGCACTCCTCAACAACTCCCAGCCCTTCAAGTGGAAGGTCCTGAACCGCTCTGGACACGAGGCCGTGGTGCCCTCTGTCTGCTTCATTGTACCTCCAGTCAACAAGGAGGCTGTGGACAGTGTGTCCAGGTGAGAACATAGTGAAACAAAACTAAAGCAGTCACCTGGGTGACAGCTGTGTATATGAGCAGAGTAACCCAGCTACCAGCCCACTCTATTTAAAGTCTCGCAGCTGTTTAGATACTGTGTCAACTACCAGAGTATTACCACTGTATGTGTGCTGGTAGCTACGCCAATACAATGTTATTTATGGTGTTATAAATAACACATACTGGACATTTTTCATGACTCTGGAGGAACAGGCTTTATTTGACATGTGGTCTTGTGACTGTATAACATTTGCGGTTCTCAGAATATTTAATTTGAATAGACTTTTGACTTTTTGTCTTGACTTCTGAGAAACAGTGAACACTACATATAACTCATTAGTAACTGGTTCAAAAGGCCCTTTTCTGCACTGTTTCTTTCAGTTAAATCACTACCTGATATAATATACCTAATATATTCTATGGTGTCTTTGTTTCATAATTCTTACGCTGTTTGCATTCCTGCCCTACTCCAGCTTGGATGGAGGCCATCAGCAGATGGTGTCCATGTGGCAGATGCTCCACATAGACATGAAGAGTCTGCTGTCATGGCAGTACCTGATGAGAGACTTCACACAGATACGATCCTGGAACATCACCATGGTGGGTACTAACACCACTCAACTCTAATCCACAGGTTGACCTGTATGTGCAGGTTACAGTTTACAATACATATGATACAATATTTAACTTACAAAAGCAAGACACAATCTTAACCTCAGCCAGCTGCACTTAGAAAGTAAGATTAAACCAACCTTTTGTTAGCTGGGGGTCCCATTGGCCCCCATTTCTGAAGATGGTGCATTGTTGTTTTGAAGCAAACGTAAGCAACGTTGAGCATTAGTTGTCCTATGTAAGAATAACTCAAGGTTTTAGAAGTACCCTACACAGGGAAGTGTTTATTACACTGAGTGTTGGGAAAATAATTAAATTAGTACAAGACAGTTTGTTGGCACTGAATTAAAATTGACACAAAATTAACACAAAATCAATTTAGTATTTATTTGTGTTTTAATAATTCTGTAGATTTTAGTCCTTGAAACAAACCTAACTGTTTATCTCTCCCTATTTCTCTCCATCCTGTGCAGATAAAGACCATGAAACCAGAGGAATATAGGCTGATGATGAGGAACCTGGAGCTCCATTACCAGGACTTCATGCGTGACAGCCAGGACTCACAGCTCTTCGGCCCTGATGACCGCATGCAGATCGAGGAGGACTACACCAAGACGACCCAGCATTTCGACAACCTGCTTCGCTCCATGGAGAAGGGTAAAAATGTTTTCTCTAAACAACAAATTAGCTTTTGATTATTCATGGATATATCAAAGGAATATACAATAAGTATACAGCAACTTTATGTTATAAATTCACCTTTCAGGACTAATGGTTGTTAGGCTCAAAGGTGAGTGATGCAAAGCCAGTGAAAGCTACAGCTCACCAACGTAGTGTGTGTACACGCTTTTAAACCTTGGATGAGATGTTTATAATGTAATATATAACCCTGAATGTTTAGATTAGAGTCCTGTGTGACTGCATGTTGCTGTGGTTCGCAGGTCGCTTGTTTTCCTTGTTTCCTTTTTTGCAGCTCTGCACCAAGTAGAACCCATATGTTGTACGTTACAGTATGTTGTGCTTTTCGTCATGCAGCCATGTCACATAATAGTGTGATTATCTGTGGTAGAAAGACTTGCTACATACTATATGCTATAAATATAGTGCATATGGAGCTGCGTGTGCTTGAGACACGAAGACATGAAGAACTGCATGTGAGATCATGCTTAAATGCACTGCAGTGCAACAGTGGACTGAGAATGGGAAAATGTTTACAGAATATGAACATAATTCTGTCAGCGTTACACATGAATATCATATCGTAAACACGACACCATTCTGAGTCTTGTACACAAAACTCTTATCTCAACAGTTTTTTTTCAATCTATTCAATATTTCTGCATTCTTTAAAAATCCTTTTATACTTCAAGCTCACTTTTAGGCCAAATACTGTAGATTTTTACTGTTCCTGTTGTTCTTAAAAAAATATGTTTGCTACTACACAGGTCAACAGGATGAATCTCTGTGTAAGAACTACATCTCTGAGCTCAAGGACCTTCGTCTGCACATAGAGGACTGTGAGGCTCGGACTGTGGCTCGCATACGCAAACCTGTGGAGAAGGAGCCTCTGAAGGAATGTGTTCAGAAGACAACAGAGCAGAAGGTACTGCACTCAATATACCAAAATGCCCTGCTATTTAAATAATATGGTTAGTGTATATATTTTTGCATCATGTTTTAATTATGATGTTTTTGCATTAAATGAGCCTGATGACATGAACTGGACTGGTTTTCATACACTGTGAGCCTAATGAATCATCATCTTTGGAGAGAAAAACATCCATAACATGAATCTTAGGAGCCAATTTATCCTTGAGTGAAAATAAATCCTTTCACATAAGGAGAAACAAAGAAAGATAAGCTGAATTTAAAAAAAAAATGCTGAATTAAAAATTGAATTGTGTAATTGGAAAAGAGGTGAAAAGGTCTTAACACTGTCTATAATCGTATTGTACCAGAATCCATGTAGTAAGATGGAGAGTAAGGAGCATTAAGGAAGTAAAGGAGGTAAACAAAGGGCTAAACAATTTCATGTTCAAGAAGTGGCGTGCAAGCAGCAGTCAGAGGTGCAGAGATTGCACAGCAGCTGGCTTCCTTCCTACTGCGGCTGCACTGGTCCCTGCTGATCTTAGACAGTGTGAAGTGCCTCTAGCTGATCCAGAGCACAGCAAACACCAGCACAATTTCCTTTCAATTTTCTTCCAGTTTGTTCCATCACATGAAGTAATTTTATTTTCTTTTGGTCTGCATTGCAGGCTTTTTTTTCCATCAAGTTTTGACTCTTTACATCATGTTGACTCTTTTTGTCTTCTTCTGTTGCACAGAAAGTCCAGGTGGAGCTTGAGGGCCTCAAAAAGGACCTTGATAAGGTATCTGTGAGGACACAAGAAGTCTTGGCCTCCCCTCAGCAGGCTGCCTCAGCTCCTGTTCTGCGGTCAGAGCTTGACCTGACTGTGCAGAAGATGGATCATGCCCACATGCTGTCCTCCGTTTATCTCGAGAAGTGAGTCCCCAGCCGTTTAGTCTCAAGAGAAAATGCAGTTTCCTAATGCCCCTGTTTCGTACTCATTCATTTATTTATTGTTTTTTTATCCCAGGCTTAAGACTGTGGAAATGGTCATTCGTAACACACAGGGTGCTGAAGGAGTTCTCAAACAGTATGAGGACTGTCTGCGTGAAGTCCACACTGTGCCCAGTGATGTCAAGGAAGTAGAGACTTACAGAACAAAACTGAAGGTACCAAGTCTCAGTTCTCAGAAATTTAAATTCTGTTAGAAGGGGGATTTATCATGAAATACAAAAAATACAAATACTGCTCTCCTTGATAGTAGATCAGCCCAATCTTTCCTGATGAATTTGACTGTGCTTGCTTGCTGTTGACCGTCTTTTTATTTTGTCTGACACTTGCAGAAAATGCGGGCTGAGGCTGAGGGTGAACAGCCAGTGTTTGATTCCCTGGAGGAAGAGATGAAGAAAGCCTCTGCTGTGAGTGACAAGATGTCTCGTGTGCACAGCGAGCGTGATGCTGAGCTGGACCACTACCGCCAGCTCCTGTCTAGTCTTCAGGACCGCTGGAGGGCTGTGTTCACTCAGATTGACCTTCGCCAGAGGGAGCTGGAGCAGCTTGGTCGCCAGCTAGGATACTATCGCGAGAGCTATGATTGGCTGATACGCTGGATTGCCGACGCCAAGCAAAGGCAGGAGAAGATCCAGGCTGTGCCCATCACTGACAGCAAAACTCTGAAGGAGCAGCTTGCCCAGGAGAAGGTATTTTGTGTTTGGTTCATTCTTTTTATTGTTTTTAACATGAAACTAGTGAGCTTATCTCTTATTTTAACCTTTTTTTCAAAACAGAAACTGCTGGAGGAGATTGAGCAGAACAAAGACAAAGTGGATGAGTGTCAGAAGTATGCTAAAGCATACATTGATACTATCAAGGTGAGCATTAAATAGCAGAGGTTTACATTAATTATCATAAATATTGTAATTTGGATCATTTAGAAAAAGTGTCTGATGAATGGAGACACTTTTTTTTCTCCATCATATAGGACTATGAACTCCAGCTGGTCGCCTACAGAGCTCAGGTGGAGCCTCTTGCTTCGCCGTTGAAGAAAACCAAACTGGATTCTGCCTCTGACAACATTATTCAGGAGGTATGTGTCTTCCAAAAAATAATGGATATCATTTCTAGAAAATACTGAATATTTGTATAAAGGACAACATCACTGTTGGCTGGTTGGAAAGTCATACTGCATGCATTAAGATGACAGTTACTCATCTCTAAGTGCTGTTTTTCTCTCTGTATCAGTATGTAACACTGAGGACCCGGTACAGCGAGCTGATGACTCTGACTAGTCAGTACATCAAGTTCATCACCGACACCCAGCGCCGCTTGGAGGATGAGGAGGTGCGTGACAACTGGCTGGGATTCCCAAACAAACTAAATTCTAACATTAATCTAACCAACCAAACAAATAATCAACCGACCGACCAACCGAAGAGTTTACCCGCCGATCACAAACACGCATGCATGCACGCATATACACACTTTTCTCTGTCATGATCACACAAACGCACACATTATATTAATGTAAGGGTGACAAATAGTTCCTTTGCACTGGTTATGCATGAAACATTGGCATGCTGTAGCTGATCTATTTGCCAGAGCAACTGATATTTTTTGCAGCATATTATATGTTGTCAGTAGTGATCAAATGAAGACTTAAGGTTTGTAAAACAGTAAAAAATATGACCAACATAACAATTACAAACAAATATGAAGCACACGGTTTGACTGTGAACATACATTGAGGTAAATACAGTATTAAAAGTAGATTATTCAGTTGGAAGCCTCACCGAGATCATGACTCTATGTCTTAAACTAGAATGAATAAATACGGCACAGTGTATGTTCATACATGCATTAAATACTCCATTTCCATTCATTGTGTGTATTGTGCCATTGTAGATTTAGAACCAGGGGTTCTTTCTTTCACTTCTTTAAGTTTTCCTTTTCTTTCTTATCCCACTGGCCTCTTTATTTCCTGAAGTTAAAAGTTAGGACACTGGTTCAACCTGATTATCATGGTCTTCAGCTCTCCTTTTTCTAAATTAACACAGTTCACAGTTTTACGCTATATTCTAACCCTAATGTTTTGTTTGTTTCTTTGCTTCTCTTAACTGCTTGCCAGTGCTTTGCCATGATGAATGCTTAACTTGTTTGAGCATTAAAGAGGTAAATTAAGTGTGTTTCAGTTTCCTACTGTACTGTATAATCTCCATTCCTTCTGTCACTTTAACATCTGTCTCACTCTCAAACTGCATTGTGGCTTTCCACGGCATATTTATTTTCCTGCTTTCACTACAGCCTTTTATAGAATTACTGCAACTATTGATACTGTCTCCTAGTCACTAATGTCCTTGCTTGCAGTATTTGCATAGTCAGTATTTAACTTAATTTACACTGCTTCTTAAACTTATCTTAGTCATATGCTAGTTTCTTAACTTGCAGTAATTTCACCTGAACCCGTTATCCTTGACTTTTTCTTTCCTTTTCATTCCATTTTCTGCCAAATAGTGATTTAAAGAACCCCCAGTGCATGGGATGAAATAAAACAGTCTAAGTGAATGCTGTGAATAAATCTCTAACATGAAGCATTTAGTGTTTCTTTTAAATGAGTGAACTGTGCTACACAGTCAACAACATGTAAACATAAAAAAGACAAGTAAAACATATTTTTATGAGAAGCAGTTCAAGAGAAGCCCTCCATAAACTAACCCTATTAAACACATTTAAGTTGAACACATATATTTGAATACTGATGAGAAAATATCACTATATATAACTGTATATCGCTATAACTGTACTCACAAGAAAATAAAAAAATTGCTGCCAACATTATTAAAAAAAATATTTTTAAACATTTTGATAAGCATTAAAGTAAAATTGTAGACTTTAATATTGTTATCATTCATAATGCAGTTTTAGAAAGTTAGTGCGACAGCTACAGTTGCATGCCATATGATTTTCTTGCTGTGTTGTGAAGTGATATTTTGTTTCCATACATTAATTGATACATTCCCATCATCCATTTTTTCCTGAATTGTTTTGTCATGAATTATTTTAATTGCATTGTGAATTTAACATCACTTTGATGAATGTGCATCTAATTTGCATCTAGAGATTGATCTTTGAGCTAATTTTTAACATTAACATTGCCTGGGTAACACAGTACATTAAAATGCTCTCATTCCAGTGGGATTAGGCTGTGATTACTATAGTAATTACAATTTTAATCCACACTGTTTTGAGCTGACTAATGTGAAGTGTTACCTTTAACCTGTCATGCTTGTTTATAATCCTTTCTTTACAATTTGCTTCCACTAATGCAGAAAGCTGCAGAGAAACTCAAAGCGGAAGAGCAGAAAAAAATGGCCGAGATGCAGGCTGAGTTAGACAAACAGAAGCAGTTAGCTGAAGCTCATGCAAAGGCCATTGCCAAAGCTGAGAAAGAGGCTCAAGAGCTGAAGCTCAGAATGCAGGAAGAAGTAAGCAAGAGAGAAGTTGCTGCTGTAGATGCAGAAAAACAAAAACACAACATCCAGCTGGAACTGCATGAGCTCAAAAACATCTCAGAGCAGCAGATCAAGGACAAGAGTCAACAGGTGGATGAAGCTCTTCAAAGCAGGACCAAGATTGAGGAGGAAATCCACCTTATTAGGATCCAGCTTGAGACAACAGTAAAACAAAAGTCAACCGCTGAAGCTGAGCTCCAGCAACTTCGTGATAGAGCAGATGAGACTGAGAAACTCAGAAAGGCTGCCCAGGAGGAAGCTGAGAAGCTCCGCAAACAAGTCAATGAAGAGACCCAGAAAAAGCGCATAGCAGAGGATAAACTCAAAGACAAATATGAGGCAGAGAAAGAAGCTGCTAGGCAAAAGCAAAAAGCCCTGGAAGACCTTGAACTCCTCAAGAGGCAGGCCGAGGAGGCTGAAAGACAGGTGAAGCAAGCGGAGATTGAAAAGGAAAGACAAATCAAAGTTGCTCAGGAGGCAGCCCAGAAGAGTGCTGCTGCTGTGCTCCAGAGCAAACACATGTCCTTTGTGGAAAAGACCTCAAAGTTAGAGGAATCACTCAAACAGGAGCATGGTGCTGTCCTTCAGCTGCAACAACAAGCAGCGCATCTCAAGAAACAACAGGAAGATGCAGAACAAGCCAGGGAAGAGGCAGAAAAAGAGCTTGAGAAATGGAGGCAGAAAGCTAATGAGGCCCTTCGTCTAAGACTCCAGGCTGAAGAAGAAGCTCACAAAAAGAGCCTTGCTCAAGAAGAAGCTGAGAAACAGAAGGAAGAGGCTGAGCGTGAGGCTAAAAAGCGAGCCAAAGCTGAAGAGTCAGCCCTAAAGCAGAAAGATATGGCTGAGAAAGAACTTGAGAGGCAGAGAAAGGTAGCTGAGAGCACAGCTCAGCAGAAACTCACTGCAGAACAGGAACTGATTCGACTTAGGGCAGACTTTGACAATGCAGAACAACAGAGATCCCTCCTTGAAGATGAACTTTACCGTCTAAAGAATGAAGTCATTGCAGCTCAACAACAAAGGAAACTGCTAGAAGATGAACTTGCCAAAGTGAGGAGTGAAATGGATGTACTCATAAAGCTCAAGTCCAAGGCGGAAAATGATTCCATGTCCAACACAGAGAAGAGCAAACAGCTTCTTGAGGCAGAGGCCGCCAAGATGAGGGACCTGGCCGAGGAGGCGAGCAAGCTTAGAGCCATTGCAGGGGAAGCCAAGCATCAGAGACAAGTTGCTGAGGAAGAGGCAGCTCGTCAGAGAGCAGAAGCTGAGAGGATTCTCAAAGAGAAGCTGGCTGCAATCAGTGAGGCTACTCGTTTGAAGACAGAGGCGGAAATTGCCCTGAAGGAGAAGGAGGCAGAAAATGAGAGACTCCGGCGACAAGCTGAGGATGAGGCTTACCAGAGGAAAGCTCTTGAAGACCAGGCCAACCAGCACAAGCAAGAGATTGAGGAAAAGATAGCCCAACTCAAGACATCATCTGAGGCTGAAATGGAAAGACAAAAGGCCATAGTGGATGACACGCTGAAACAGAGACGGGTTGTTGAAGAAGAAATACGAATTCTTAAGCTCAACTTTGAAAAGGCTTCTTCAGGAAAACTCGATCTGGAGCTAGAACTGAACAAACTGAAAAACATTGCAGAGGAAACTCAACAAAGCAAGCTCAGAGCAGAGGAGGAGGCAGAGAAACTAAGGAAGTTTGCCCTTGAGGAGGAGAAGAGGAGGAGGGAAGCAGAGGAGAAGCTTAAGAAGATTGCAGCTGCAGAGGAAGAGGCAGCTAGACAACGCAAGGCAGCCCAAGAAGAGCTTGAGCGTCTGAAAACGAAAGCAGAAGAAGTCAAAAAGCAGAAAGAAGAAGCTGACAAAGAAGCAGAAAAACAGATTGTTGCAGCCCAACAAGCAGCCCTGAAATGCAGTGCAGCTGAACACCAAGTCCAGAGTGTCCTGGCACAACAGAAGGAAGACAGCATCATGCAGAAGAAGCTTAAGGAAGAATTTGAGAAAGCCAAGAAGCTTGCAAAAGAGGCTGAGGCTGCCAAGGAGAACGCAGAGAGAGAGGCAGCTCTCCTTCGTCAACAAGCAGAGGAAGCAGAACGACAAAAATCGGCTGCTGAGCAAGAAGCTGCAAACCAAACCAAAGCTCAGGAGGACGCTGAGAGGTTGAGGAAGGAGGCTGAATTTGAAGCTGCTAAACGAGCACAGGCAGAAGCTGCAGCACTCAAGCAAAAGCAGCAAGCTGATGCTGAAATGGCAAAACACAAAAAACTGGCAGAGCAAACATTAAAACAGAAGTTCCAAGTCGAGCAAGAGCTCACAAAGGTTAAACTTAAGCTTGATGAAACTGATAAACAGAAAGCTGTACTGGATGAAGAGCTGCAGCGCTTGAAGGACGAGATTGATGATGCTGTCAAACAAAGGGCCCAGGTGGAGGATGAGCTATTCAAAGTCAAGATTCAGATGGAGGAACTACTCAAACTGAAAAGCAGAATTGAGGAGGAAAATCAGCGCCTCCTCAAGAAAGACAAAGATAACACACAAAAATTACTTGCAGAAGAGGCTGAAAATATGAAAAGGCTTGCAGAGGATGCTGCTAGGCTTAGTGTAGAAGCCCAAGAGGCTGCACGCTTGAGACAGATTGCAGAAGAAGACCTCAATCAGCAACGAGCTCTTGCAGATAAAATGCTCAAAGAGAAAATGCAGGCCATACAAGAGGCATCTAGACTTAGAGCTGAGGCAGAGATGCTCCAAAAGCAGAAGGACTTGGCTCAGGAGCAGGCACAAAAGCTGCTAGAGGATAAACAACTAATGCAACAGCGTCTGGAGGAGGAAACAGAGGAGTACCAGAAATCGCTTGAAGCAGAGAGAAAAAGGCAACTGGAGATCATAGCTGAAGCTGAAAGACTCAAGCTTCAGGTTTCTCAGCTCAGTGAAGCCCAGGCCAAAGCTGAAGAGGAGGCTAAAAAATTCAAGAAACAAGCTGATTCAGTTGCTGCTCGTCTTCATGAGACTGAAATAGCCACCAAAGAACAAAAGACAGTTGTGGAAATACTGGAAGTCGAGAGACTTAATACCAGCAAAGAGGCTGACGATTTACGCAGAGCTATTGCAGACCTAGAGAAGGAGAAGTCTAGACTGAAAAAGGAGGCTGAAGAACTTCAAAATAAGTCTAAAGAGGTATTGTGTCAAAAATGGCATAACAGAGCAGCTTATGTCATTGTTAATTCTATCTGAAAACTAACACACTTGTTTCTTAAATTTCCTCTGTCCCTTTCTCTGATTACACTAATCATGAAACCATATCTTTGATTTCAAATATGATTTAAATTTTAATTTGAATTCTTTACAGTGCACTGTGCTCATGCCAGATCATATCCTGTACCCCTCCCATCCTGGAATGTTTCCTCATTTTAAGACATGCTTCATATTTCTTTCAGTTTCAAAACTCAGTTGCAGCTTAGGTCCAAAATAAATTAACACAGCATTATTTGAAATCGGGTTTAAGTGCTTAAAATTATGACATTCCATAAACAGTTTAGTAAGTCTGACACTCAAATACCCAGTTTTGGCTGAGAAAAATAGATTTCCACCTGCAGTCAAGTTCCCATTCGTCACAATGCCCAGTATTCACTGGGAAAACTGTTGCTGGCAAGCAGAAGCCTACCATCAACATGAACATGCTAAAACATTTGCCAGAGTCAACATACATGCTGAGCCTGTCCACTCTCCATCTGACATCAACATTACATGCACTCATATGCATCGGATGGCACAAAAGGCATGCCCTTTTTGACAAGTGTATGCTGGCTTCTCCCACAACACCCCATCTGCCACAGTGCCAAAGGAGACAATTGCTATAGTATAAGATGTATTCATGCTATTACCATATATGGCTGGATAGTCCACCACGTACTGAATTGAGAGTGCTGTTTTATTTTTATAATTACAACATAGAAAGGTACAGTTCAAAAACAGTGTAGTGTGTAATTTGAAGTTCCCCCCTAGAGCCCATGTAAACTATCCCTTTTACACTAAGCATTATAAAATGACCATCCAAATTATTTTCCTTGCCATTTAACAGGAAATAACACAAAAATGCACTATTCAAAGTGAGAGCCACAAACATAGCACTCAGAATAGTGGCCTGCAGAATACAATTAATTTCATAGTGTCCACAATCAGGAGAATGTCTTACCATTTTATTGCCAGTTTGTAAAAGTGTTTATTTTCATGGAACCTTGTTGGACCTAGTCTTTTAAAATCCAAAGATCTTGTTTACAAGGAGGCTAGGAAAGTAAAAGATAATAAAAAAGTAAATTTATTTGGAAAAAATACATTTACAAAATAAAACAAACAAACAACAGAACAATCAGATATACAACTTCACTTGGGGAATGTTTTATCTCCATGTGCATAAGCAGAGTGCATTGTACAAACTTTATTCATTAAAAAATTCAGTAAACTATATAATATGTATACACAACATGTGCCTCAGCTAAAAACCTCTTGTAACTTATGTTTTGTCTTGTTTTTTCTACTAGATTGCTGATGCACAGCAGAAACAAATAGAACATGAGAAGACAGTGCTCCAGCAGACATTCCTGACAGAAAAGGAAATGCTGTTGAAGAAGGAGAAGCTAATTGAAGATGAGAAAAAGAGGCTGGAGAGCCAGTTTGAAGAAGAGGTCAAAAAAGCCAAGGCTCTTAAAGATGAACAGGAACGCCAGAGACAGCTTATGGAGGAGGAGAAGAAGAAACTCCAGGCTACCATGGACGCGGCCCTGAATAAGCAGAAAGAGGCGGAGAAAGAGATGCTCAACAAGCAAAAAGAAATGCAGGAGCTGGAAAAGAAGAGACTAGAGCAGGAAAGAATTCTTGCAGAAGAGAACCAGAAATTGCGTGAGAAGCTGCAGCAGCTTGAGGAAGCACCAAAACTGGAGACACTTAAAGCAGTTTACAATGGCCAAAATGCCAGTGAAGTGGTAGACAGTGTGGAGAAGAGACCAGATCCACTGGCTTTTGACGGAATCCGTGACAAGGTACCTGCAAGCAGACTTCATGACATCGGTCTTTTACCCAAGAAGGACTTTGATAAGCTGAAAAATGGCAAAACCACCGTGCAAGAGCTTGGTGAAACTGAAAATCTGAAAAGAATTCTTAAAGGAAAGGACTGCATTGCTGGTGTTTTGACACCAGCTAATCAAAAAATGTCAATCTATCAGGCATCAAAAGAGAAGAAGCTTACTCCAGGCACAGCCATGATCCTTCTTGAAGCCCAAGCAGCCACAGGTTACATTTTAGACCCTATTAAGAACCAGAAACTTTCTGTAAATGAGGCTGTCAAGGAAGGTGTAATTGGCCCTGAACTACACCACAAAATGCTTTCAGCTGAGAGGGCCGTTGTTGGCTACAAAGATCCATACACTGGAGGGAAGATATCTGTCTTTGAAGCTATGAAAAAGGGTCTTTTGGACCATGATCATGCCATCAGAGTCCTTGAGGCTCAGCTTGCAACAGGTGGCATCATCGACCCTGTCAACAGTCACCGTGTACCCAATGAAACAGCCTATAAGCAGGGACAATATGATGCAGAAATGAATAAGATTATGGAGAACCCTTCAGATGACACAAAGGGATACTTTGACCCCAGCACTCAGGAGCCTTTGACATATTCTGAGCTAATGGCGAGATGCACCACTGACCCTGACACAGGTCTGCTACTCCTGCCAATCACAGATAAAGCTGCTCAGTGTTCAAGTATATACACAGAGGAGGAAACCAAGGATGTGTTCAGCAAAACAACTGTGTCTGTGCCATTTGGAAGATTCAAGGGAAAGACTGTCACCATTTGGGAAATAATCAATTCTGAGTACTTCACTGAAGACCAGAAGAAGGACCTTCTCCGTCAGTACAAGACAGGCAAAATCACAATCGAAAAAATTATTAAGATTGTGATCACTGTGGCAGAGGAGAAAGAGAAGAAGAACGAAATTACCTTTGATGGTCTTAGAGCACCTGTCCCTGCAACTGATCTCCTGGAATCCAAAATCATTGATAAAGACCTGTACAACAAATTACACAAGGGCAATAAGACAGTCAAAGAGGTGTCTGAAATGGAGCTTGTCCATAAAGCATTGAAGGGTACAAACTGCATTGCAGGTGTAATTATTGATTCATCCAAGGAGACAATGTCCTTCTATCAAGCTATGAAGAAGAACATGATGAGGTCAGGGCCTGCCTTAATTATGCTTGAAGCCCAAGCAGGAACAGGCTACATAGTTGACCCTGTTAATAATCAGAAGTACACTGTTGATGAAGCTGTCAAAGCAGGTGTTGTTGGTCCTGAGCTGCATGAAAAGCTCCTGTCTGCAGAGAGAGCTGTGACAGGTTACAAAGATCCTTACACTGGAAAGACTGTCTCTCTGTTCCAAGCAATGACAAAAGATCTCATCCCTAAAGAACAAGGCATCCGACTGCTCGATGCCCAAATGACCACAGGTGGCATCATTGATCCAGTAAAGAGCCATCGCATTCCACATGATGTGGCCTGCAAGAGAAATTATTTTGATGATGAAATGAAGCAGACTCTAAGCAGTCCCACTGATGAAACTAAATGCTTCTTTGACCCCAACACAAAAGAAAATATCACATACTCACAGCTCTTCAAGAGATGTGTCACTGACAAGAAAACTGGTCTCCAACTTCTTCCTCTTTCTGACGAAGCAGTCAATGCAAAGGAGGAGCAAGCATACACTGAAGCCCAGACAAAGGAGGCTATGACTCAGGCAACAGTGCAGCTTGATTCTGGACCATTTAAGGGCAGGAAGATGACCATCTGGGAAATAATCAACTCTGAATATCTCACTGAGGAACAAAGGCTTGATCTGATCAGACAGTTTAGATCCGGAAAGGTTACAATTGAAAAGATCATCAAGATTGTTATCACGATTGTAGACGAGAAGGAGGCCAAGAAACGAGAACAGTCCAGCTTCAAGGGACTCAGAGCCCCTGTCCCAGCAGTCTCTTTGTATGATTCCAAAATCATTGACAAACCAACCTTTGAACTCCTTCAACAAGGCAAAACAACGCCACAGCAAGTCAGTGAGAATCCCATTGTCAATAAATACCTCCAAGGATCCGATAGCATTGCTGGCATCTACCTGGAGCCAACAAAAGAGAAAGTAAGCGTTTATCAGGCTATGAGGAAAAAGCTCCTCAGACACAGCACAGGCCTTTCACTTCTTGAGGCCCAAGCTGCCACTGGGTTCATTGTAGATCCAGTGAGGAACCAGTGCCTCACAGTCGATGAGGCAGTGAAGTCAGGCCTTGTTGGTCCAGAGCTTCATGAAAAACTCCTCTCTGCAGAAAAAGCTGTCACTGGCTATAAAGATCCCTTCACAGGCAACAAAATCTCTCTCTTTGAGGCAATGCAAAAAGATCTCATCCTGAAAGAGCATGCCATGCCACTGTTAGAGGCACAGATGGTGAGTGGAGGAATTATTGATCCTGTAAATAGCCATCGTGTCCCAGCTGATGTTGCATATCAGAAGAATATTTTCAGCAAAGAGATTGCAAAGACCCTGTCTGAACCATCTGACAATAACAAGGCTTTCTCAGACCCAGAAAGTGATGAGAATGTCACCTACAGAAAGCTCAAAGACAAATGCCAAAGAGATCCAGAGACAGGCCTGTACATCCTCTCACTCTCCAAACCTCAGTCTCCAACTGTGGTGGAGAAGACATACCTCTACACAGAGGAACAGACACAGAGTGACCTGGCCACCACCCAGATTGACATTCCAATTGAGGGCCTTGCTGATAAACCAATGAACCTCTGGGATGTAATGAACTCAAATTTGCTTCCAGAAGCAGAGAGGCAGAAGCTCATGGATGAATATCGCTCCGGTAAAATCACTAAAGAGAGGATGATCATCATTATTATTGAGATCATGGAGCAAAGAGAGATCATTAGAAATGAGAGCCCGCTGTCATGTAAGACTATAAGGAGAAGGATAACTATTGAGGAGCTCTACAGTGCCCGCATCATTGACTTGGAGACATACAACTTCCTTAAAGAGGGCAAGAGGAATATCCGTGACATAATGGAGATGACCAGTGTGAAACAGTATCTCTATGGCACAGGCTGTGTTGCTGGGGTCACAACTGACTCTAGTTCCAAGATAAGCATATACCAAGCAATGAAGAGAGGTTTTATCAAACCAGAAATAGCCCTCAGCCTCCTTGAAGCACAAGCTGCTACAGGATTCATTGTTGATCCAGTAAAGAATGAGACACTCACTGTTGATGAAGCTGTTCGTAAGGGTGTTGTCGGTCCTGAGATCCATGATAAACTTCTGTCAGCTGAGAGAGCAGTCACAGGATACAAAGATCCATACAGTGGGAAAATCATATCTCTTTTCCAGGCCATGAAAAAGGACCTTGTTCCAGAGGATTATGCTCTGAAAATGTTAGAGGCACAAACTGCAACTGGTGGTATTATTGATCCTGAATTCCAGTTCCACCTGCCAGCAGACATTGCCATACAAAGAGGTTATATCAACAAGGAAACCAACGAGAGACTGGCTGGCGATGTTAAGGGATTTGTTGACCCTGTCACTGAAGAGAAACTATCATATGCACAACTGCTCAAGAGATGCAAGTTAGATGGTGGATTGCGCCTCCTTTCCCTGGGAGACAAGAGGCTGACATTCAAGGGTCTGAGGAAACAGATCACAATGGAGGAGCTGCTCAGCTCACAAATTATTGACCAACAGACTGTCACTCAACTAAATGAAGGTCTCATTTCAGTGGAAGAAGTAAGCAAGAGGCTATCAAAGTACCTTGAGGGCACAAGCTGTATTGCTGGTGTGTTTTTAGAGTCCACAAAGGAACGTCTATCAATTTACCAGGCCATGAAGAAGAACATGATTAGGCCAGGCACTGCATTTGAGCTCCTTGAGGCACAGGCAGCCACAGGCTATGTCATTGATCCAATCAAAAACCTCAAACTGACTGTCAATGAATCAGTGAAAATGGGAATTGTCGGTCCAGAATTCAAAGACAAGCTTCTTTCTGCTGAGCGTGCAGTGACAGGATATAGAGATCCTTATTCAGGCAAGACAATCTCCCTGTTCCAGGCCATGAAAAAGGGGCTCATCCTAAAAGATCATGGTATCCGTCTCCTGGAAGCCCAGATTGCCACTGGTGGAATCATTGACCCAGAGGAAAGTCACCGTCTGCCAGTTGAGGTGGCCTATAAACGTGGCTTCTTTGATGAGGAAATGAATGAGATCCTGACAGATCCATCAGATGACACCAAAGGTTTCTTTGATCCCAACACTGAGGAAAACCTAACCTACCTCCAGCTCATGGAGAGGTGCATCACTGATCCTGACACTGGCCTGGTGCTCCTGCTATTGAAACAAAAGCAGCGAGAAAGGAAGACCTCTTCCAAATCCTCAGTTCGTAAACGCAGAGTTGTCATTGTAGACCCAGAGACAGGCAAAGAAATGACTGTGTACGAAGCCTACAGGAAGGGACTCATTGACCATCAAACCTACTTGGAGCTTGCTGAGCAAGAGTGTGAATGGGAAGAGATCACAATGACTTCCTCTGATGGTACTGTCAAATCCATTATCATTGACAGGAGGTCAGGGAGACAGTATGATGTTGACGATGCTCTTTCACGTGGCCTCATTGACCAGAATTCTCTTGATACATACCGGTCTGGAAACCTCTCCATCACAGAATTTGCTGACATGCTTTCTGGAAACATGGGAGGCTTCCGTTCACGATCATCCTCCTTTGGTTCCACCACTGGTTCCACCTACTCCTCACCTATGAGCCCCATTCCCTCCATTAAACCACCTGCAGTCATATGGAATGACCCAACAGAGGAGACTGGCCCCGTAGCTGGAATACTGGACATAGACACCCTGGAGAAAGTGTCTATCACTGAGGCAATGCACAGAAACCTGGTAGACAATATCACAGGCCAAAGACTGTTGGAGGCCCAGGCATGCACAGGAGGAATAATTGACCCTACAACTGGAGAGAGATTGTCAGTCACTGATGCTACCGAAAAAGG
Organism: Toxotes lorentzi; assembly: GCA_037833715.1. Taxonomy (NCBI): domain Eukaryota; kingdom Metazoa; phylum Chordata; class Actinopteri; family Toxotidae; genus Toxotes; species Toxotes lorentzi. The sequence goes on along the minus strand of JBBMJY010000025.1, from coordinate 19,262,687 downwards.
CCTTGTGGATAAAGTCATGGTTGATCGCCTCAACCTGGCTCAAAAAGCATTCAATGGATTTGAAGATCCCAGAACTAAAATAAAGATGTCCGCCTCCCAGGCTCTAAAGAAGGGCTGGCTATATTATGAGGCTGGCCAGCGTTTCCTTGAGGTTCAATATCTGACAGGTGGACTCATTGAGCCTGATGTTGAGGGCAGAGTGTCCCTTGATGAATCCATCAGGAAGGGCACGATCGATGCCCGCACTGCCCAGAAACTGAGAGATGTCAGTGCTTATTCTAAATACCTAACATGTCCAAAAACCAAACTGAAAATCTCCTTCAAAGATGCCATGGAAAGAAGTATGGTCGAGGAAGGATCAAGCCTAAGGCTTCTGGAGGCCTCCTCGCAATCCAGCAAAGGCCTCTACAGTCCCTACAATGTCAGTGGCTCTGGATCTGCTTATGGCTCCCGGACCGGCTCGAGGACTGGATCCCGATCAGGCTCCAGGAGAGGCAGCTTTGACGCTGGCTCTGGCTTTAGCATGAACTTCTCATCATCCTCCTTCACATCCTCTTCCACAAGCTACAGTCGCAGATTCTAATTAACAGAATTAGTTTTCTTTCTAACAACTTGTGACTACGAACCAACAATACTAATGCACTTTACAGCTGCATTTCTCACAGGAAAAAAATAGTTACAGTAACAAAGAAAATATAATTTATTTATTCTGCTCTGCATGTGGTCACTATTGGCTATTACTTTTTTTTTCATATATAGCAGATGGCTAAACATGTGCCTCATAAATAGAGACATAACCAAGCATTGCTAGATATATAGAAATATTAATTTCCTTTAGTATTGATTATAAAGTCATTCTATATTTTTCAAAGCAAAGCATGATTATCACCTGTTTTTTAAGTGACTTTTTAGTTTTCATTTTACACGTTAAAAAGTTGTATACTTGTGCTTTCTGAAACTAATATATAATGTATGTAAGTCAAATATTTTTCCAGTATTCCTTGTTTCCTTTTAAATTCAAGAATATTTGTCTATTTTTTATCTTTTTTTGACAGTACTATAATAAGATACTGTAAGTCAACGTAGTTCTGATGCTTTTAACAGATTCTAAAATACATAGATGCCTTTAAATTTCTGAATGTTTGTATAGAGTATGGACAGATTTTTTGTGAATGTTTTTATGTTAAATGTTGCCTGGGTAACTTAATAGTACACCCAGCCAGAATACACCTGTGAGACACTATAAAATGAGACATTACTAGAATGCAACACTGACAATAAGTGCCAGAATTAAAATAATTCAGACTGTTCTAAAACCAGTTTCACATCTGTCATTACTTTGTAGTCATTTATATTCAGTGGACTTTTACATTCTTTAAGTTCATTACTTCATAGTTTTAAACACTACAAGTTTTGGATTCTTCACATTCACCGTCAATCAAGTGTTCCTGATAAATCCCAAGATGATGTCAGACTTGATCCTGATACAGACCTGCCTCCTGTTATTTTGGTTCTTGTAAGTTGAAATTATTATTTTTTTTTAAATTATGTTTGTTTTGTTGTTATTTTTCTTTATCTGATTTTGATCTGATTTTCTTATTTATGCCACTTCTCCCCATCAAACACATAACCATGGTGATAGCACTGGTGAACCATTTCAGTTAAAAAATCTGAAACCACTGCTAACTGACTGTTGCTTATCCTCTTGTTTTTGACAGGTGCTTCAGTCCCTTAGAATCCAACATCTGAGCACAGATGGTCAGCTGGCTGGAGCATACGATCCCTTCAACTTAGATGGATTTGTGAGACGCTGTCATCCTCACGCAGTAACACAGGTACAGTGTATAACTGTTTCAGAAAACACTGTGTCATTTTCATTTCATTTGCAAAAAATTAAGCTAATTTTCATTCAGATTTGTTTTACATTTTTCATTTAGTTTCAGTTTTTTTCTCGTTGCATTGTTTGGTTTATTTTGGTCATTTATGATTTTAATTCAGAGCTATTTCCTTTTGTTTCTAGATCTGCCATTGAATATATCCATTATTTCCATTGCACATTTGCAATGACATCACATTTGAAGAAAGCGGAGGCTGAGTCAACCTGACACCATCTTGGGATGCTTTTCTAGGAACTCTCTTCATTCATGACCTTTTTTCATGTATTTATTACTTGAATACTAATAGTGATATTTATGTTGTCATATCCTGATTTTAAAGTGAACACTCCCAAAGCATACACACATCTGTGTGTACACTCTGTCATTGAAATTCGAAACAACTGTAATGATACAACAGCACATCTTCATTTCATTAGTCTTAAGTCCACTGAGTATATTTTTGTAAATTCAGTTCAACCAAAGCACTAATGAGAGAAATTTGGAGAATTGACATATTTCATACAGCACCACATTGCATGAATGTATGTACTATATCAAATGAACTCTTTTCAGTTGACATTTTGCCACAGATTTCCTTTGTAAACTGAAAAACAGCTTGAAGCTTTACTTTGCTCATAGTTTTTATTCCACAGCAAGTATTTCTTCTATGCATCTCTAAAGTGTTTTACTTCTGTAAATCCTTTTACTTTGTTTTCATCATGTTTTTGATATATTATGAATTTGCCTTGCATGTTTTACTAACTTTACAAAGGATATTTAAAAAAAAAAAGATGTAAAATAAAGAAAAATGCAGATGTAACTGTGCTGATATTGGCAATATATAAAATCACAAACTAACTAGTTGGTTTTGCTTATGGGCCAGATTTTGCTTTGAATGATACAGTGAGTGGATTTGTTGTATGTTCTGATGTAAATAAATATGCTCTGAAGAGGCCCTTCTGTCATCCATATATTGACAACCATGCATCTGAAGATATTTCTAGTAGTAGAATGTATTTTTTCTGTACTGGTGCTACATTTGATCACCCATGACACACTAGCAAATCAAATAAGGACACTTCACACAATTCTATTTTCCATCACTCCATGTTAAAAGAGCATAGCACTCCTTGAGGAGCTAGTGGTATATGTTAAAATATGACAAATATTCAAAGAAAAGTAATAGCTTCATGTCTTGCTCATACTGTGTATAAAGGGTAGTGTGAATATTTTAAACATGTCACAGTAGATCAGTAATATTATGATTTTCCAATGTTTATCTTCTTTACCGCTGCTCTGACAGTAAAGTTTATTTTATGAAAGTGGTCATAAAAGGAGAAACAATTGCATTAATATTCTGTTCAGGGCACCTGTTGATATATATATAGTAGTGTTAACTGAATCTTGTAGTGCCAATGATGTGAATTGTCCCTCTGGAAAAAACAGTAGTTGACCACATGAGGGCAGCATTATACTGACCTACAGGTGAAACAGCTACTTGGTCCAACACCAGCTCTACCACTGGTCATAATATGAATCCATTGCACTCTATTTTTACTATAATGATAAAGTATTTGTCAGATTAATGAGGGTCTGACTGGGTATTTGAAGGGTGATCACCAGAAATGTGTTCTGATCGTGGTGTAAAAGACACTTTAAAAACATTTAGATAATCACTGGAAATCACCTATTCAGTATATTGGTAGATGTTGGATAATCTTGGTATATCACCCAGTCTTTACACCCAGTGGCTTAATACTACATACATACTGTACATATTTTTGCTTATGTGCCAACATTAGTCACTGGGTTTGATGGAGGAGCCTGCCAACCGAAGCAACGGGGCACTCACCTCCCAGAATTCTTCACTCAGCTCCCTTGACTACTCAGATCTGACCCTTTCCCTCCCAGCTCTCCCCACATCTGAAGCTTCAGGCCAGAAGGTAAGCACATAGAAAAAAGTACAGTACTGGTCAGTAATTAATTATTAAATGAACAGTGTCAGCTCAAGCAGCTGGAAATGTTATAGAAGTAGCAAAGAAAAACACAGAAACCGATGCAACTAATGTAATTGATACATATTTCTTTTCTAATGGCCTTCTAGGATAAAGAAAGTGCTTTGTTTGGATCACCGACTCCTACATCACAAGACCAGAGATCTGGGTATGACAAATTATAACATTTGCACAAATTATATAGTCAACTCTTCAAAAATACTGACAGCAGTATTTCAGATTTACTCCAAAATAAGTACTAATGGTTCATCACATATATACTGTATACACACTTTCGTAAAATGCCAATATTGTAATCCAATGGAGTGAATCCTGCATGATTGAAAGTGGCCACCAACAGTCAGTTTAAACAAAATACACAGCCCGTGACGACAGTTGGTCAATTGTATCTGTTTTGTAGACCGGTGCGTCTGCATTTGTCAACAACACAAAGACAGAGTTGTGAAGTGAGCACACAGTGTAAAACACCTAATTGAAACATACTGATACAACAAAGCTAAGGTCCCAGCTCAGCACACAGAGACCAGATGCCACCCTAATGAGATATTTGGCTAACATTTTCAACTAAGGAGCCCTGGTTATATTATCCTAAAATAAGAATAATACCTTAAGGCTTTGTTTTCGCAGATTCTGCTGAAATACAGGCTGTGAATGTGCTGTGTGCTTTGATCTCAAAGGTTATCAGTCGCTCCTATCTTCCTTCATATCAAGCATCAGTGCTGCCAAAGCTGATGCAATAATAACAACAGCAGTACCACAGGCACTGGGAAATTATTTTTCCACCTTCAAAACATTACTCAGTCCCCCACCCCATCCACCAGACATAAAACCTCTTCTGATATCTTTAATACCAAAATATAACTGTCCTTCCCACCAGATGACTCCACAGAACTTGGCTTGTCTCTCAGACATATCCATATGGATGAAGGAACACCATCTTTAACTAAACTGCTCTAAGACTGAATCTGTTACAAACCACTTGTAAGCAAGGGACACAGTGTGTTGTCCCTGAACTGTAAATTTCTTTGAATAAAAGCTTTTGACAAATGATTAACATATGTATGATATATGTTTGACAAAATTTAGTTGTGTGATCCTTTTAAGTAAACATGTTTAATTCCCCTGGTTACAGGATCATAATTTAATTGTAAAATATGATCAGTGTATCTTTGGACTTTGTATTGTTCTTCTGTGTTTCAGGATGGATGTGGAGGACTTAAGCCAATGGCAGAGTGAGTTCAGGAGTCAGATCAGAGCACTGAGACAGTGGCTGAAGAGCATGGAGATGAGGTTGCCTCCTCGGGACCCCAGGGTCAGTTGAGTCTATTGTCTGCCTGGCTGCTGTTGTTGCTCTACCTCTCTCTTTCTCTGTCTCTTTCTCTGTTTCACCACATCCCATGTTCTCTCATACAAAGAAAGTCATGGACTGTGTGCATTGTGCCAAGGTGGTCTACATGAAAAGAAATCCATCTGTCATATTTCTGCTCTCAACTGCAGTAGCTCTGACGGCTGAAGACGAAGATACTTGCAGGTCCGTATGTTCTCATCACACTGGGAAAATACAACAATTCTGCATCATCATCATTATCAAGTAACAAGAAAGTGTCTACAACCATGCTACAGCGACACTTTGAGCTAAATGCTCATTTCAGCATGCTAACGTGATCACAATGACAATGCTAACATGCTGATGTTTAGCAGGTAGGTGTATAATGTTTACCATGGTCACCATCTTATATTAGCATGTTTGCACGCTATCATTAATTAATTAGTGCTAAAGACAAAGTACAACCAAGGCTGAAGCAATTGTTTTGTGGATACTTGGTCATAAACTAAAGTATTGGAAATCAAGGTTGCCTCATTTTGGCTCAAATGTAATTGGGTAGAAAAATGAACAAGACAGAGTCTTGCCTATGTGAACATAGGCTCAGTCAACTGGCCCTATCGTGCAAGGCAAGCATACCTGAAAGAAATGTTTTAGAATCCATGTTCATGGAGAAAAATGGTCTTACAGTATATCCCTTCTACGATCCCTACGCCGCTCACATTACCTAACGCAACATCCTACTTTTCACATAGAGATCAATGCAGGTTGAACTTAGCTCATTTTAACAGGAGTAAAGTTTGTTTGTAAAACCAAAGAAAACAAGAAAGAGGAACAAAATTAATCATACAAGTCAGTATATGAACAATTCAGTTAATTGAGCATTGCAAAAAAAGAGGAAAGGGATTGTGGAGGTTTTTTTTAAAGTCCAGCATACTCAGACGGATACCAAGGTGGTCCTCCTTCACTCCTGAGGGGAGACCTCTTTAGGACACAGGGGGACAGAGTGCCTGAGGAATCAGGCTCTATTGTGCCTGGCCGGGACAGCCAGGCTAGAGAAGTGCTTGGCACTGGAGGCCCTCTGTACACATGAGCGAACACACTGAAAAGACATTAGACTCAGATGGTAGAAAGAGGCAAAGGGGACAGAAAAAGAAAAGCAGGACCTTTATGGCAGGAGCACTCAGATCTGACTGTTGAGGTATTTATTGAACACAACTGTAGATTTAGTTGTACAACCATTTAGGAGAATACCAATATTTATACAAAGATTTGTGGGAAGACATGTTTAAGTATCTAACTTTTGTTGATACAGTGACAATTACAAGATAATGGTACAAAAACATAATGTAACAGTAAGACGCTATTACCATCAAGTAATAGCGTCAAATTGACATGGTAATGTCGGTTACACAACAATATCTATGGGAAGTTTGTGAAAATTAGCTTACATTAGCCACCCTAAACTACTGGTCACACTACACCAAATATGGCTTCATCAGCAAATCCCCAAAGTGCATTGAATTGAGGGTTTTATTACCTACAAATTAAACTTTTCATTCAACTTTTCAAGTTACAGTGTCACCTCAGATGACCAGCTTGAATGGCAATAAAAGAACTTTGATCAAACTAACCTTAGCACTAACAATGCTAACCTCTCTCCCATTGTTTTTTTCAGTCTAACTGTTCATAAAACCTGTTGTGCTTAGGGTCTTCCCATCAGCTCTGATTTAACCTGTTAGATCATGACCACCTCCTTCTGTGTGTGTGTGGAAATGTTTAGTGACAAGTCTAATTTTGCTGGTTGAATATTGCTTTTTCCTACCATGGAAGAATGAAACGGTTACATTATGTATTATCCTGTGGGGTTTTGCCCTTTGACAATGAAGTGCATCTTCTCCAATGAGATACAAACTGATTACTAAAAAGAGTTTTTGATGTATTTACCATTATAGTAAAAATCAGTTTTGGCTGGTTTGGTTACATGGTCCGTTATAATGAATATGTGCCATTGTCCTGACTGAATGCTTGAGCAATTAAGTGATTGAAAGGGCCAAGAGACAATAAGCTGTTTGAACCCAAATGCTGATTATCATTTCAGAAAGAGTTTTTACAAAAACATTTTTCAACACGTGACGTTCTTATTTAAAAATTCTTTTTACACGTTTTGTCTGTGTTTGAAAGACTGTTTCTGTTTCCCTGGGGACTGACGTGTGAGATGCACAGGCATGTCTTATCACGTCATGAAAGCTTGAAGGCTTTGGAGAGCTTCAGTCTGACCCCCAGTGAGAGTGTGTGAAATAAGGGGGTGTCTTTTTATCTCTACCATGCCTTTATCATACTACATCCGACCACAGACCTTTGTCATGGTAATGCCGTTAGTCTGCTGCACTGCTGGTTCCAGTCTGGGCCTGGGGGACTCGTTAGTTAGCAGCGTGAATGAGGACATCCCTGAGCAGCCCCCCCATATATAGACCCTTCTATAATACACAGGAGAGAGACACACACCTGCTCCTTAACACAAGGCATACACTGGTACATCTTAGATTGTTTTTCCCAAGAATACTGGGATTCATATGAGCCTCAAATTGGAGGTTGTCTTGCATGAATATATTAAGAATCTAAATTAGAAATACCATGTTATCTGTGAGTTCTTATCTTATGGACCAGGGAAGCCTAAATATGAATAGATCTTTAATGGAGCAAGAACTGAAAGAGCAAATCATCAGTCCTCTAAATTTATGTTTGGCAAAGTAGCTGAATAATTGAAAATTTTGAAATATGCTTACAATAGCATTTCAAAATATGATACCTCAGATTAGGCTCGATGATATCAATATATTTTTTACATTTTACTTTTTTCCAACAACATTTTGTTGAGTTGGATTTACAGTATTGTCAGGTAAAGGGAAAGCTGCCTTTGATTTGATAAACTGTCTAAAATTCATCTTATCAATAAATTTAAATAAATCAGCACTGGAATCATGGTGAGGTGTGGCAAGTCCTCCTACTATGCCATGCCTACTTTGTGGCATTAATGAAAACTGTGAAAATAATTTATAAACTCATTGGGTTTATACATTTTGTTTGTAAAAATTAGTAAAATAAAGTGTAAATCCTTACACATATGAGTAACAGAGAAATTAGGATGGGTTTTGATAACAATCAGAACATTATGTCGGTGACAAGTCAAAACATCATCTCTTTGCTTTGACAGTCAACCTAAGGTCAGACGTTCTTCTTTTGGCACCCTCCTCTCCCCACTCCCCTGCTGATGACATTCTTCTGGATAAAGGCTCTCTGTGTTTAAAATGTCTCTGTTTTCCCTGGGCCTGTGGCAGATGCTGCATCCCAAATAAGCCTTGAACACACAAGTTACAAACGAGCCTGACCAGGCCCAGTAAGAGGGGTGAGAGATCACAGCCTTTTATCCTCTCCTCTCTGTTTCTGACAGCCAGCAAACAGCACCTCTGCTCTATGATGCCGTCATAACCTTTAGGAAAAAAGGGGGCTTGTTTTCTTAGGGACAAGATAAATGAATATAGAGGGGTATGTTTAGATGGCAGTAAAGTAAACTTCTTTATTCTGACTCACAGATTAAATGCTATCAATTTGATTGTTTGTCTTTTTTTTGGCGGATCAAATTGATTTTCATCTTATAGCGCTTTTGGTAATCTCTCCCATAAGAGATTTTTTGATTCACACACTTTATCAGGGTTAATGGCAATGTGGGGCCTCTTCCTTTATTGCAAATGCCTTGCTAGACTCAATAGAAAGACTTAGACTTATGCCTGTAAATCCTATCTTCCTAGGAGAAGCTGAAATAAAAGTGTAGCTGATGATGTGGTTGAACTCCTCTATCCCCAAGTGGCTAAATCCTCCTCTCACCCATGACTGTGATTTCCAGTTTCCAGGCACCCCAGCAGGGCCTGAGCAACCCAATAGGGAAGCCCATCAGCCTTTCATCCACTTTTCTTGGAAGCAACCTCTTTTGGTGATAAATGACAGTGCGCACACTGAATGGTGCTTCTGGTCTGACCCTTCAAAGGGAGCCCCTTTTTTTTCATTTCTCATGAAGAGGGCTAATTACCATGTTCTGTAGAGGAGCCATTGAGGTCTTATTTAATTTAAAGGCCACAGAGAGGTTGAGATGGCGGAGGAGGGGAAAAACAAGCCCGTGAAATGAATCTTTTTTTCTCAGGTCCTTTGGCACATGGGATCTGTGATCAAATTTAGATGCCCATTGGGTGCTATTTTGGAATCACATTAATTTGAAACTTATTTTATTCCATCTCCCAGGCTGTGTCCACTCCATGATAGCATGTGATTTGGAGGGATAATGTGGGCAGCTGAAGGAAAGATGAGCTAACTTCACCAAATTGTACTACCAGTAGCAGGTTATTGCATCACTGCATAGCTCAGCGTGCCAGTTGCTCTTCAACTACATCAGGTCTCGTCTTTTTAAGAGCTGTGTGCAGACTTTATGTGCACCTACTGTGAAATGGAGAGAAGAGAGTTTTGGCAAAATCATTTAATTAGTACAGAGGGGGCTGGAGGATGCTGAAAGCTGGGATCAGGTGTCATGGTTCTACAACAATGTCTTCCTGGCAAACTGTTCCCTCATCGCTGCCAGCTTCTCTCAGATAAAGGAAGGGGGGACGGGGAATGTGGGCCTAACTTGCTCATTAGACAGCTAAATACATTAGTTCTCTGAGTGACCCTAAGAAACAGCTATCTGTGAGCTCGTGATTCTTTTACAACTAAATTGTCAGCCAGAGGTGTTAATAATGTCTGATTCCCTGTACATCTCCTGCGCTGTGAGATAACTACTATTGTTTTTAGTACAATTAAAGATGGGAATTCTGTGCATCAGCACTGGAGTGCTCAGGGGTTAAATAACTTGACCCAAGGGGTTAGTCTATTCAGTTCGCTCACTCTCTCATTGGTCACAGCAACAGGCTGGTTTCCTTTTTTCTCCACCTTTGTTTTTATCCTTATTTGCATACATTAAGGCTGGGGGGTTCAGAAATGGGCCAATAATGTAGGGGCTAAGGACAGATCTGAAAACATATTTTTACCACCACCAGAGTCTTTAAGGCTCATTCATAAACAGAGGTTTTTAATGCTATTGAATACAAGACAATAACTGATGTATAAAATTACTATTGCTCTAGGACAGGATTTTTATGCAAGTCTATTGTCATATTATCAGTTGGAAACTGAGACTGCAAAAAATGATCCCCTCTCAGGTAACTTACATCCCCTAGATTTCAGCAGCTTTCTTAAATTATTAATTGGGAGCTGTGTACGATAACCAGCAGGAAACGTTTAAGCTAGGAGCATGGCACAAGGGATGTCTGTCTGTCAGATCCACTACTGTGGTCCAGGCTGAATTTTCTGTAACAACTATTAGATGGATTGCCATTAAACTTTGTACAGATATTTGTGGTCCCCAGATGATGAATCCTAAAGACTTTGGTGATTCCTTGACTTTTACTCTAGGTCACTGTGAGGTTGACATCTTTGGTTTTGAGACTGTCCTCCCAAGAAGAACAGCAGCATTTGTTGTTTCAGCAAGTGGCCCAAAACAATATGTGTTAATGTGACTTTATTTCCCTAATACCTTGGAAATAATGTTTGGTCTATGACCAGATACATAACCTACAAACCTAATGAGTCCCATCAGCCTCAGCTGTATTTTGTGTTCTTTGCTTAAAAACAAATGCTAGCATGTCAACAGGCTAAACTAAGCTGGTAAATATTACCTGCTTGCTCAAATCATCACTGTGACAAAGTACAGTCTCAGGGAGCCGCTAGTATGACTGTAGACTACTCTTATCGAGGGATAAAGCCTTCGAATTGAGTTCACTGTCTTGTGTACACATGCAATTCAAAATGTTTCAAGGTAAAATATGAGAAAACTGTCACCTTGTTTTATCTCTGTATTTAATTCAGAACGGCACATGCCCAGCCTGAAGTTCCCTCAGAATATACTGAAATTTAGTCTTTGTTAATGGAGTTACATCGTGATCCTGTGACCTGAACCAAATAAATCAGGCCTCTGCACACATCTCATGCTGAATTAACTAAGTTTGCATCGACAGATATTTCCACTCACATGTAACACAGTAGGCCATTTACACAAGAGAGTGGTATTGATTATATGATATTTTATAAGGTGATATGTACACTTGCAGTGGAATGCAAGCAGACACATGGACGTTCCTCCTACTCCTTGAACTCCTACTCCTTTATTATAATTTCTGGCAGCACCGGTTGAGAGATTAAATAAAGATGCATAAATATCTGAACCTGATGTGACCGTTTATAGAAAAAGTCAGTGGTGAGGTTTGTATTTGCCCTGAGTCCTTTTCATTTAACCAGTCCTGTAACACTCCCCCATTAAAATGAATGACCTTGTGAATTGAGGAGGAAGCTGACTGGTGGGTATCTGCATGCAGGTGTATGTGTTTACTGTCAAGACAGAGTGTGAGAGAGTGTGTGGGTGTGTGTACTGTAAATCCATGGGTGCATTTGGTGGATCAGTGGATTGGTTGATTATTTGGTTGGCTGGAGAAAGACATGAGGAAAGGAATAAAGAGGGGAGGATTTGAGGCGTGAACACTCATTGTAAGACAATCACCTGTATGCACGCTTCTGTTTAGTTTTAGTGCACCTGCACATTACAAAAATTTCAGAGAGATACTTGTATTTCTGGTGTATTAAAACTAGTGTTGATCCCATAGCCCGTATTTAAATAAACACCAGAAACGTATTTAACAGAAAAAGTTCACATGGATTAGTTCAAACACATGAAAATGCAAGTGACTGCTGCTGTAATGATGTTTGTATACAGTATTCTCGGTGTAAGGCAAATATTGTGACTTATTGAAATGGGGCATGATAGAATTTCACCATAGGGGTCCTTCCTTTGCTTTCCCATGCCAGAAGCAGAGAAAGGACTCAGTATTATCTTCCCATTGCTCTCTATTTTGTGTTTGCTTCCAGCTTCTTTGTTTATGTGCTGGGGTTGCAATGGCTGGAAGTGAGTTGAAAAGTAATCTGAGATGTTTTACAGTAATTAGTCGTCTTTGTTGCTGCTGTGGAGACTGCTGCACTGACTCTGAATGGGGAAAGAGGGGACTGCAAGGGGGATGGGGGTGAATTTGTGAGAGGGTGGGTAGCAGGGTGGGTGTGGGTCCCTTCTTTTGTCGCCTGCACTTCTCTCCCTCGCCATCGAGAGAGGGAATGGGCTGAGGCAGCTGTCACTTAACATGTGAATGTTTCGAAGGCGGCCCAGGGGTCTTTAGAAAACTCTCCTTTTTTTTGCCCCCCCACCCCATTTTTCACGCAGAAGCAGCATGGAGTTTCTGAGCCACAATCAGACCCAGAGGAGGGGCTTTGTTGAAAAAGAAGGGGGAGAGAGGGAGAGAAAAAAGCCCAGGGAAGGTAAAGGGGGCACTTTGCCGCCTAGCTGCCTGGTATAGGAGCAACCTGAGCAGCAGCAGTGCCGGTGAGAATGCCACCGCCTTGCCGTTATATGAAATTGGCACAATCTGACCTCCATGTGAAAACTGCTCTTGGCTGGGAACTGTGGGAGTTCAACTGAGCCGTTGGAATACATTGTCTCCATCTGGGCGCACTATCCCATCAGCGGCGTTAACAAGGAAGGAATTCCTCTATCACGGCTCCCACAACAAAGAAGAAAGGGAGAGGAGCAGAGCTGGTGGGAGGAGAAGTGAAGTGAGGGGAGGGGTGAACTGTGAGGGGAGAGGAGGACATTGTTTGCCTGTGACTGTGGGCAACGGAAAAGCATGAGTTATCAGGGCATGTTTGAGTGTGTTTAATAAGTGTGTTTGTATGCGAGCATGTGTGAATGAGTAAACTTGATTAAGTGTGTGTTGAAGGGAGTATGCAAGTGTGTGTGCGTGTGAGGAGCCTTCAGTTGGGGATGTTGGAGCTGGGAGGCCGTTCAAAGGATGCTCAAACAAAGCTGGATTTTTTTTCTTTCTCTCCTTTTTGAATGGTGATTGAGGACCCGCTGGATTCCTTTACTCATGCTGTTCAGCTCAACTCTGCTTCAGGGTGAGTGAGTGTGGTTCACGTGAGCTTCAAACCGCCAAAACTGCCAGTTACCCAGGATGGGCATAGATAGAGTTTGGTTTTGGACTTTGCTGGTCACTGACTGAACTAGGGAGCCATGTGACAGTGAATACGTTCTGACTAAGGGATTTTCTTCACTTATTCTTCCTAAATAAAAAAATACAAGTGCAGCAGGAGATGAAATATTCCAGTACAAATAACATCAGTGTGAATGGATCATTCTAATGTAAGTAGAGTTTATTTAGTACAATTTGTAAACAGTCTTTTAGGTACTTGGATTTCATGAAATGATCCACAGTTCTGCTCAGCACTTTTACACTTTTCAGCAGGCATTCATTTTGCTAAAGCCATGCTAATATTTAATTGTATACACTGTATTTTATATATATATTTAGAGATTTGCTGTGTGTTTAGACGACTGTTTTTGAGATGAACGTGTGACCTTGTACCATATCCACCCTAAAATGTTATGAGTCTCATGGGTGAATGCACAGCTGCCATCCTTGATTAGGGACCACTACCATGATTACTACTTCAGGACCTCCCTTAACAGAGGCTGACACACAGCAGTGACAGGACATTATGGGGCTCTACTGTTGTGATTGATGATTATTGTTTTGCTACTAATTACAAATCTGTACAGAGCTACTTGAATCAGGTAAATAGGTCAATCGATGCAATACATGAGATGAACATTAGATCTTTTGTACAGTATTTTGAAACGTGCGGTGCTGCTCAAAACACTTACATATACGCATACACGTGTCTCCTATATTGAGATTTTGGTAGTCATTTGACATTAATTGAGAGAATTAAATATTTGTTTTCTTCCAGACAATCCCATTAGGATTTTTTATTTCATATTTCTTTTGCCATACCATGGAGAAGCCCCTATACTACGGTTATAATCAAATTTGTCAAGAAATGGACTGCGCTCATGTATCATAAATCACTGCTGAGAGCGGAGAAAGGGCTGGGCTGAATTAAGGGCCATTTCAAAGTAGGTTAAGTGATGAGATGGTTAGGTCATCCGCAATATGAGTTAAATGGTGGCGTGGTTCTATGGTTCCCTGGTTCTCTTACTAGTATCATCATGATGATAGAAAATGAGAGGCACAGATCAGACACAGACTTGAGGTATGTTGGGAGGGTTTCTCTGGTTTGTTTTGACTGTAGAATAATGTAGGTCATGTCATTGTTACAGTCTTTTATGCTTTGGACAAAAAAAAAACACCTATAAAATGACTGATTTGCCTTCTTCAAACTGCATGTTGTATATCAGTACCTACGTGGCCTAGTAGAAATGATGAAAAATATTTATTAGACTATTTGTGTATGTAGAATGCAGAACATGCACGCTCAACACTCTACATACAGTGCTGTGAGATCACTGTAGAGGCAACTGTGTAATTTAGTAAATGACCACACATGCGGTGCAGTAACCAGACACGCCACACCCTCTCTCTTGAATTGTTAACCCATGTGGACATGGCCACAGACACTCTCTCTGCCCTCCTCAAGAGATCGCTGGGCAGTGATCTGAGCTAACTGGGTAATCATTGATCTTGGGGCTGGGGCTTTGTCTGGGCACCACTCTCTGATCTGACTTTGTACTCCCCTGTGGATCCCCTGACTGCATCATCTGCTCAGCAGAGACATGCAGGATGTAGGTAATTACTTAGCTAATGCACATGGAGGCATCAAATTAAACTAGATCATTTTTAGATTACACTTTATTAAAAGGCTGTGAAAAATTATAATCTCAAAATTATAGTTAGTTTCATATTTGAGGGTCACACAAATGAGATTTGATTCAAACATGGGGTGGATATTAACAGAAGCAAAGAGGCAGAGAGCTGCATATTCAGCATAATTTTGCCTGCCTGCAGCTTGACTGTAACATGTAACTGTACCCATTCACCACTATGAATGCACCTCCTCTGCAATTCAGCCAGAAAAAAACAAGCCAAAATCCCAATTTCCCCTTTTGTTGACTCATATAACCCCCCCTCCCAGATCTTTAGTCACCAAGCATGACCTGAGGTAACCTATATAATTCTGAATGGACCAGTCCAATCCCGCCTCAGGAGGAGGACTCAACCTCAACAGGAACCCTCCCTGTGATCTCCTGATGGGCTCACCTCAGCTCCTCTAGAACCAGATAATTACATTCACCTTTAACCCTTCTGTCAAAACAATGAAGGCACTGAGCTGAGGGGGAAGCAGACAGGCTGACACAGATTTTAATTCTGTCAGTAGTACACTATTTTTGATGTTGATTTGATGTTGGTGAGCTTGCTGTTCAATTGGAAATTGTCATTCAGTGATGCTGTAATAGGAGAAAAACTCCAGCTGATGACCATTTCAGAAAATATAGAATTTATTTTTGATTTTCCCATAATAGCAACTTTACTGCATAACACGGTGTATTGTTGTATAGACCGTTGTATGTTTTTCTAACTACACCCCCACGTCCCACTGTGTTCCTATTGTTACCCAAGAGAAATGAGGTGATCTCTGTATTTTTATGGCTGTCATATTTGATCAGATCCTTAACGGGTTTCCCAGGACTGGTCGAGGCTGAGTTAGAGAAAGTGCTGGCCGGCTGCCACCGATGCGCTGTGCCAGGCAAACAGTGGGATCCTTGACAAGCCTGTCACATTGATTTCTAAGCCCGGAATATTTCAGTTGGTGATGTGAGACAGAGGAGATCGTGTGTATGTGGCAGAAAGGGAGACAAAGGGACAGGGTATATCCTGGCCAAGTATCTCTGCTATAGTTCCCTCTGGTCTTTCAGTGTCAAGAAAAGGGCAATGTTGGCACAGAATATTTAGCAAATAAAGGATGTAAGAGACTGGTGTCATTTTGTCCCATAGCAGTTTGCTGAAGATTAGAATAAGCAGTGGCAAACAGTATTTAGTGATTCTGAAGCAGGAGAGTTGTGCTTTTAAAATAAGAACAGTAGCGGTACGCGTTTTGTTGATCTGCACAATGAGCATTTTTTCACTTCATGATGACCCAGAGCCCCCTTGTCTTATTTTAGGTAGCTGAAGGAACCCCCGCATGCATGGCAGAGGGGCCTTGCCTCACCTATTACCTCACTAGCCTCTGGGCTGAAGGATTATGGGTAACCTCATCAGCCGGCCCAGCTGCCTGGGCCAGAAGTCCAAGCATGTGAGGACAGACGAGGACTTCCTGAAAGAGTGCTACCAGCGACGGAGAGAGTGGCAGTCCCCTGAGCAACATGGCGAGACCCACCGAGAAGAGGCTGTCAAAGACAAAGCCAGAGAGGGTGCGGACAAGGAAAGAGAGGTGGAGAGAGACAAAGAGGCACAGGAAATTGATTACAAGAGGGAAGAGGGGACTCATACTCCCATTTCAGACAAACCCCTCCGCAGCTCTCCTGCCTCCACAATCAGGAGTAGCAGTACTCTGGATAACGCCTGGCACAGCAGCCCTTCGCCAATAAAAACATCCCGAAATGGAACACTAACAAGGAGAACAGTGCCTCCGGAGTTTGCCCGATCCCCTCTGGCTCATCCGGACAAGAGCACTACAGAGAGGAGGGCCAGCTTCCAGAGGAGAGACTCTAGAGAAGGAAGTCCCTGGTCCTGGAAGACTGTGGCATCACGTGAGGTTACAGAGGTGACGGAGGTGACAGAGACGATTGTAACCGAAATTGTAGAAGTGACAGAGTATCCACCAGGAGATAAAGGAGGGGACCCAATAGTCACCAGAACTGTTAGAGTCCTGAATGGGGTGGCCGAGGAACTCGCCGAGGTTGATAAAAACACCAACTTTCAACCACACCAAATCTCATCTGTCCTCCATTTCATTCTTTCCTCTTCTCAACAAAAACAGCCATTCTCACCTTAGTCTCTTTCTTTAATATAAAAATCATGTTTTCTCTATGTAACATGTTAATGGGTCTTTTTTTGTCAAGTCATGCAACATGTGGACTGTCTTTATTTTGCAGCTCCAAAGTGAAGGACACTCAGACCAGGATTCCAGTCTGGATAGATGGAAGGTATGCTTTACACTTTTCTGTTTTATGCTTGCATTGCTACACCAAAACTGATTATGTATATCTTGAAAGCATTCCCATGTTTTCATTTTATCATACTTCAGCTAATATTTTGTTATGGTCTCTATCAAGGGAACAAGATCCACCCTGGCACTGAGGGAC
This sequence comes from Toxotes lorentzi, assembly GCA_037833715.1. Taxonomy (NCBI): domain Eukaryota; kingdom Metazoa; phylum Chordata; class Actinopteri; family Toxotidae; genus Toxotes; species Toxotes lorentzi. The sequence continues at coordinate 19,245,182 of JBBMJY010000025.1, read as the reverse complement.
GTGTCAACAAATTGTGAGACTTTTCTCCAAAACCTGGATGCTTTGCTCACATGGATCTGTGAGATAAAGGAGCTCACAGCCAATCAAAAACCCACATCCTCAGAGGTCAAAGTGGTGAAAGCACAGCTCCAAGAACAAAAGGTGTGTTATCAGCAACATCACATTCTTTGTTCCAAAAAATATCTTCTCAAGTACCACTGCAGGGGGAATACACCTGAAAGATGTACCTACATAAAGTATAGGGCATAGTGAGGTCATGGAAAATGCTCAACTGCTTCCTTTATCGTATAAATTCAGTTCTATTCAGTGGTGAATGGGTGGCGTTCAGAGCCACAATGAGCCTCAGTAATTCTTTGTGAACATTTCCCTGGGGTATGAAAAAAAGCAGGGAAGTCTCTCACCTTTCAGCTGTAATCACATCCATTGTGAGCTCTTTGGATGAGATGAAACCTGCCTGGCTCTTGACAATGTAAGCTTGACACAGAAGACAGGGCGTCCTCCACACTGACACAAAGGCAGGTAAAAAACAAGAATAGGGCTTTGATAAATATTAATTCTTGCTGCAAGAAATGGGTTTCTTAGAATTTAAACCTCAGGTATAAACACTTTCTGTAATACTGATGAGAACACAAGATCTCATTTCTGATTTAATACTACTAATCTTTTTTGATTTCATGAAGTATTGCTTTACCTGAGCATGTTTTGTCGTTTTACAGCTCCTACAGCGCCTCCTAAAAGACCGCCGGCATAGTATGGACTCTATGATGTTAGAGGGCCCTCGGCTTATAGAGGCCCACCCAGGAGAGGAGGGGAAGCAGGCAAAGGTCAAGCTCTCCACTCTCAAACAAAAGTGGGAGGCCTTACAGCTGGAGGCAGAGCAAAGGTCAGCTACTTTTACTGGCAATGCCACACGTTCAACTTGGCAAAGCCTACTGCATAATACAATGATAACTCACCAAAAGTAACAATCAGTGGACATTTTGTTGTTGGTAGGAGGGCGAGTCTAGAGCTCATTCTGCCCCGGGCCCAGCTCTTCCAGGAAGGAGTAGACAGCCTGCAGCAATGGCTCATATCTGTGGAGCAGTCCCTAGCTGAACTACGAAATGCAGAAAGAGTGATGCTGCATCTCTCAGAGGCTACAGATCGAGCCAAGGTTGGAAACCTACCATGTATGGTTTAATTGCATGTACATTATAGTAAATATCTATTGTGTTGTTTGAGAGAAATATAATTAACACATTTACATTTCAACAGGCTGTTGTTGAAGAGATACAAGTCAAAACAGCTGAGTTGGGGAAAATACAAAAGTCAGGACATGATCTAATGGAAGCAATCCCAGGTAATCTATACTAAATAAGGTAAAAAACAAAATAAACAAACTAACTAATATTACATAAAATTATATAAAATATTCAGGGGCGACAATTCCACTTTAAAGTCTATGGATGGCGATATTAATACATGCTCCAGTAGATGTTCTATGAGGAATCTGTGTCAAAACAGTATATTCAAAACTATTTGTTTCCAATAGATACCTGGTATTTTACTGAATCAACTGTAGTGATCAAACTGTGCCAGTCCATAAAAGTTCATCCTACCGATCCTAAAGACACTGACTCACATTGAATATTTAATATTATCAATATATTGTAAAATATTTTATTCTTACCCTATGCATGCTGATATGTTTCTGATTTGTCCGGCATTTCAGAGGAGGAAGCTCAGCAGGTGCAAGAGAAGATGGATGCTCTACGTATCCGTTGCTCTGTGCTCAGTCTGAGCAGTCTGGATGTGCTGCAGAGGCTGGAACAGGCCCTGGAGGCCTCTAGTCGTTGCACCTCCAGCCAGGAGGACCTCCACCTGTGGCTGGGCCGCATTGAGAGGGAGCTCTTGGGAGCAGCAGGAGCACAGACACATGCTGGAGATGCAGTACTATGTGCAGCCGAGAGACAGAGGGTAACGTTCCCGCACAATCCTACAATCACCCGGTCAGATGTTTTCGGGTTGTTTAAGGGAAGCTTTCATAGAGCTACACCATGTAGGTTAGCATTTCTTGGCACATCGTAGCAAAGCAAACTTTTTTGAATCACTGACCACATTTCTGAACAGCATATGTTTGTGTTAGTATCATTTTTTTAAAAAGTAGCTAGTGGCGAGCCTTAGATGCGCACACTTAACTGACGTGAAAAACTTTTTTTCGTTTTTTTTTTTAAACATTACTAGCTAGCTAATTCACCAGTTAGCGGTTAACTTCGATTTAGCAAAGCAACCATTTATACATTTACAATATAAACTTCATTACTTTGCCAAATGTAAAAGGCTGGGTTGCCTGGCTAGCTAGCTATTAAAGCAATAAAGAAAGTGTGTTCAGATTAACTAAGCTGATGCACGTAAAATTGGTGAGATTCTTTTTTTTTTTTTTTTTACACATTTGGTGAACACATTTACATGACAGCTAAATGTGTTCACCAAATGTTCAGATGCTGTATTTCATGACTTGCCGTCTTTAGCGGACCTCAAGTGGGACCTGCCTTTGTTGTAACGCCACTGTGGAACATCTAACACTGCAGACCTGCTTTACATCAAACATGTCCTCTTATAGTTGCAAGGATGACACAGGTGCAGTTAATAATGTGAATACAGGGACGGAGCCCTCGTTAATGTTATTAGTTCCACCTTTCTCTTTACTATTGTGAGATTGTCGGACCTGAAAATGGACTATTGCTGCTTAGTAATTGATTTCTGATAAATCTTCTGGCATAAATATACAATTGGTATATGTTTATGTCATTTTGTTATACAGTACTGTGCTGTTTTCATGTATGTTGTATTTATAGCTTGTACACACCATAATTATGTTAGAATTATGAGGCTACAGCCAGTACTTGTCTTGTGCTGTTGTTAAGACTTGAGAAATTTTAGTATCATATTTAAATGATGATGTTACCGATGATATGCTAACATACATTATATTCTTATTAGCTGGAACAGGCGGTGGTGAAAGAGATGGCTTGGTTCAGAGACACAGCGCTGAGTCTTGAAAAGCTGAAAACCATTAATCTGGATCCAGAGCTCATAGCAGAACAACTCTATGAGCAAAAGGTCAGGACAAATATTGCAGATGAAATAATGAACTAAATAAATATATTCCCACTTATAATTTTTTTAAGAAGTTTGTCATCTGTAATTTCCAAGGTGTACATTTTTTTTTAGAAATTCATTAAAATTATGTTTGGTGGGTGAATCTAATTTGATATATTGTGTCCTGAACAGATTTTGGCTGTGGAGATTCTCCAGCACAGGTTCAACATTGAGAAGATGGTAAAGATCGCTGAAATCCTGCTAACATACAGTGATGAAGGAGAAACGGGTGATCTCCGGGTATAGTGTTCACTATAATTTATGCAACCATTTCACATATAAATGTATTATGAAGGATTTGAGATTTCACATATCTTCATTTTACTGTCATCTCTCCAAGCAGACCCCAATAGATGTGTTACAGGAACAATGTAACACCACCTCAGCCACCAATGCCCACGTGGTTCTGCAGCTCGAGCATGCTCAGTCGCTTCTTCTCCAGTTCTCCGAGGGCCTTGCTGAGGTTTCGCCCTGGCTAGAAGAAACTCAAACCCTCATCGGCCAGCTCTCCCTGAGCACAATCAGCTATGAAGCATTTCGGGAACAACAGGACCTCTTACAGGTAGAAGAAACCTGCCTCTCCACATTGGAGTGCCAGCTTTTTTCTTCCCTTCTTTGACCTGTTCAACAAAGAAGTTCTTTTAGACTTTACTGTATGCCACCATTTACCTTTGAGTAAATGAGCTGGTCTGTTCAAGCTCAGTTCATTTGTTTAATCTACTTCTTGGCATGGTTACTTGTCCACCAGTGTACTATAACAGCATTTCTATTTTGTCAGGTATCCCATGAAAAGTGAAACAGTTTTTTTTTTCTATCTATTCTCCATCCATCTTAGGGATTACGTTCAGATCAAGTTCTTTTTGAAGAAAATGTACTCTCTATATTGTTACTAACCTTTCTCTATCTCTCTCTTTTGCTAAGGGTCTGAGGGAGTCTATAGCCGAACACAGACCCTTGATTGCACGATTGGGCTCTCTGGCAAAACGCTTGTCAGAACTAAATCCCATTCAGGGAGACGAGTTCTGTCACAAGGCCACGAATGCTGAGGACCAACACACAGCCATCAGAGACCGGGTCAGGGAGACCGCCAGTCTACTTGAGGAGTCACTGCCACGACTCACACAGGTAAGAATGCTTAGATAATACAAATAATATTATAAACGGCCCTACACACTCAATACATCACAGATACACAAAAGTACATATCTAAAACTTCATATCTTCTCTGGTTCCTGTAGCTGAATGAGAGGATGACTCTAATCAGAGAGAGTCTTGACCGCCTGCGCAGTCGTATACAGACTCCAACCTCACTTCAAGGACTCACGCCAAGGATCCAGGAGCAGCTGCAGGACAACAAGCATACCCTGGCTGAGCTGTCCAAAATGGAGCTGGGCCTCAGCAGCGTCAAGACACAGGCAGACGAGCTGCTGGCTAACACACAGGCAGCTGGTGATGGATCCATCGGCACAGGTGATCATCTTTTCAGAAATTACTGTTTGTACACAACTGTGATATCGTGCCAAGACACCGATGAGTTGTGTGTACTGTAAAGGTGGTGCAGTTCTATTTTATGTGGGATAAGGACAGATTCTAAGCTATGTCCTTATTATATTCTGGCAATCCTAGCAATCCAGGAGCGAGTGTCCAGCCTGTCCCAGCTGTGGGATGAGACACACACTCAGGCCCAGGAAAGGGAAAGATGGTTGCTCAAACTCTTGGATCTTGCCATGAAGTTCTGGAGCGATGTCAGCGATGTCACGGCTGCTCTCAATGATGCTCAGCAGGCTGTTTTAGACCTCAATGCCAGTCGGACAGACTCTGAAACAATCCGCCAGAGCCTTGAAACCATGCAGGTTTGTAAACTCTGGATCATAAGAAACCCACAGTGTTTTGTGTAATTATTCACCACTATACTATATAACCTTTTTCATTCTTTCCTCTTCAGACTGTCAGGGAGGATATCGACAGTTTACAGGGAGATCTGGACACGCTTGGCGTTTTGGGAATGGACCTGATGTCAGCATGTGGGGATACAGACAAGCCAGATGTCACAAAGAGCCTAGATGAAGTAAGCAATAATTTAAACAAAATCCTTTTTGACTCACGAAGATGTGTTGACTAAGCTAACACCCCATCTTTTTCTGTCTTAAAGCTCTATTGCACATGGAACAACTTGAGCAAACTGTGGAACGAATGTCACAAAAAGCTGGAGGAGTCTTTGCAGATGGCACTACATTATCAAGACACTATGCAGGTGTGTGTCTACTTACAGTATATGCATTATGTATATAGCAAATATGCCATGATTGGTATCATAGCCGTGACAGACAGGACACTTCACTGCCTGGCACAAGCAGCGGTGTTATGGCATCCTACCAAAGACAAAACTAGTCTTTTATTTTGTTGCCACAGAAAAGTTCAGACTGTGACTCCCTGCAGTTTTACTTATGAGTAAATGACAGATGGTGAGGTCCTCTGCCAAATGCAAATGAGTTTAATGGTGTAAACCATGTGAGACAGTATCAAAGGAAAACTAGATGAAATGTTTCCGCTCTATATACCAGCAAGGACACGTTTGGCTGTTGAGAACAAAAATTCTATCAGTGTTACAGTCACACGACAAGATTTAAGGGCTGAGTGGAGCAAGCAGTCGACAGGATCTCATTCATTGTTCTTACATGCATATTCTGTTATTGTTTTGCTAACAGGGTCTTTTTGAGTGGTTGAAGTCAGCTGAGCTGAGGTCTACTGAAGAATTCATGGTGGGAACTGACCTGGAATCAGTTAAAGAGCAGCTGTGTGATCTCAAGGTGAGCTCATACACCAAAGTCACCCATAACAAGCCATGAGACTAAATTATACCTATTTTTATTATAACATAAAACATATCAGTGATGACAATAGTGAGCTGAATGTTTGACCAAACGTATTCATTCTGTATTTTCTGCTTCAGGAATTTAAGCGAGAACTCTACCAGAAGAAGATTGAGATAGAAAGCCTGAACCATCGCTTTGTGTGCCGGCTGTCTCCAGGGTCGGAGCGTCCAGGCTCAGTCTCACCGCTGTGTGACTTCAGACTTCGCTGGGATAGCCTGGAATCCGAGACAGTCAGCAGACAGGTGAGGATATGAAAGCAGATAAAAAAATTAAATTTGAATGTTAAGTTGTCTGAAACTGCAAAACACAAAATGAATGGTAATCCAGCATAGAAATAAGTTATGTCACCAAGTCTCAGACAAGTTTAGACATAGAATCTGCTGTTCTCAGAATAAGTTCTCCTAATGCTATGTCACGTGAAAGCTTTCTATTGATATTTTATATTTTCAGCATCAACTGGAGTGTGCTCTGCTGGGTCTGGGTCAGTTCCAAAACACACTGGATGAGCTGCACACATGGCTTTCCCGGACCGCAGAACAACTGCAGGGAAGCCAGCCAATCAGCATTGACCTGCAGGCCTGTGAAATACAGCTGGCCAAACACAAGGTTGGTGCTGGTCTAGTTACATTTGTGTATAGTGATAAACATGTCAAAATAAGTGCTTCATTGTAGGTCTGCATGATCAGAGGTGAGCTCTGAGGTAAGAGAGCTCATTCAGACTTTGAAGGTCTTAGAATACAGTAAGCCTTGTAACTCAGATTTTCCCACAGAACTGTGGGTTATCTGGTAGATAACACTCAACACTTAGCCTTGAATTAATAACAGGCCTCTGTCTCCTGAAACTCTTCACCACTGTATCCATCAGTGTCTGTACTGTATATATTTTTATGTTACTTTATGCTTTTAACAGAACACACTGCTAGAACCCGGTCTTGATCTATACTGCAAAACACAACTAAGACCTGAAAACACCTACTCCAGGCGATACATTTTAATTAATCAGATACTGATACCATGATAATTCTCTAACCTCGAAGGCTTCTTCCTTCTCAAAGGTCTTGCGTAATGATGTCATGTCCCATGTTCGCACGATGAAGTCACTAAACCAGGCTGGCAGGGGGCTGCTGGAGGTCGGGTCGGGTGACAGTCCACATGGTCTGCAGTCTCGGCTAGAGCAACTCAATGAAAGCTGGGAGTTTGTTCGCTGCGAGACTGAACGCAGGCAGCTGGAACTGGAGAACAGACTGAGTCAGGTGAAGAGAGAACAGATCTACTGTTTTGTTACAGCTGCAGTAACAGTCATAAATTAGATTAAACTAATAGTTACATGTACATTGTACATTCAGCATCTTTATACACTATTTTGTTTTCATATCAGTGGTTGAAGGCGCCATCTTGTGGTGGTTGTCTGAATAGGAACAAATGAGATGTTTCATTTTCTAACTGAGAAAGATGAACAAACAAATAGGTCAAGACAAGCCTGAATTTGAATGTATGGCTTTTCTGTCACAAAGGAAAGCACAGCATATAATTTAGTTATCCTCAAATTAAAAAAAAAAAGGTTGATGGGAAATGGTGTTCTATTGGTCGAACTTTCAACATAATTAATAAATCACTATCACTATGTAGAGAATTGACAGCTCTGTTACCATAGATGATTTTGCATACATTTCATCAAGCCTTATTTAACTGATGGATTTTTATTACAGGTCCAAGATGTCACAATGGAAATTCAAGATCTTCTGCAGTGGCTGGAGAACACAGACCTGAGATTGTCCTCCTCTAAAACCATGTGGGGAATGCCGGACTCTGCCAGTGAAAGGCTGAGCGCACACTTGGTGAGACCTACCATAATTTTAGCTGTAAAAATGATTTTAAAAATTATAATCAAAAAAACAAAAAATTGTTTCCCATGAAAATGATTATTTCCTCCCTCTAATCTGATTTTCGTGACTCTCCTGACTCACAACAGGAGTTGTGTAGTGAGATGGAGTCAAAGCTCCACGCCTACACAGATGTGAAGAATGCCATCCACAGGATGCTAGAGAGCAGCAATGTTGTGCGAGGATCGAGCACCGAACACAGCCTGTCTATTCTTGAACAGAAATGGGCATCTGTTTACAGCAAAGTCCAGGAGCGAAAGGTTAATTAACTTCACATAGTCACCAAGCTACATTTGTTTTCAGTATAAATTTGTTTTTATAATGAATACAAGTACATGATCATAATAGAGTGTAATGCTTGTCCTGCAGGCTAAACTCACAGAGGGATTGAGTCTGGCCAAGGAGTTCCACAGTAACGTCCAGGAACTTCTCACTAAGATGAGCAAGTGTGAAGAGTCTATCGGGCTTCTTCCTTCTCCCAGCTTTGTTCTGGACACCGTTTGTAGTCAGCTACAAGATCACAAAGTACGTCTTTTTATACCTGCTGTATTCTTTCTTACTGTCTGCCTCAGATCCAGGTTTACTTATGCTTTTGTAAGTATTTGTTTTTAAATTAGAAATTACATTTTACTTCTTTTTACAGACCCTGGTGAATGAGGTGAACGGTTACTGTGAGAAGAAAACCACAGTGGAGAACACAGGCTGTAGACTAACTGAACTGAGCAGGAAGGAAGACTGCGATGTCATTCACAACCTGATAATGACCGTCCAGGATCGCTTCAAAAAACTACAGCAACGCACCACAGAACGAGGCAGGATTCTGGAGGAGGTCAAAAAGAACGCCAGACAGGTAAACCACTTTATCTCCTCCACTATGAATGGATGACCGTCACTTTCATGCTCAAACTATATGTGAACTTGAGAAACGTATAATTCTGTCTTTATCTCTCATGTTTCAGTTCAGTGAATCTTGGCGCCTACTAGTGGACTGGATGACTGAAGTAGAACAAACATTAGACACACATAAAGAGATCGCTGTGTCCCATGAGGAGATTAAACAACAGCTGACTGAACAGAAGGTGCAGTTGGCATCACAATGAATACTACTTGGTTACATGCATTATGTTTACGAGTGCTTCTACTGATCAATTGTTGGTTAATTAGGAGTTCCAGAAACTGCTGAGGTCAAAAAGGCCCATGTATGAGGCCACGCTGAAGAGCGGTCGCAGCCTCCATGAAAGAGCTCAAACCAGCTACGATAGACAACATCTGGAAAACCTACTGGCTGAACTTAAAGACACATGGGACACCATCAGTGGCAAGTCTATGGAGAGGTATGGAACTCTGTTAAAGTATGAAAATACCCAATGCAATTTATTTCAAATGATGCAGCAAAGATTCTGATTAATGCAGAGTAATGTTGAAAATGTACAGTGTTGTTTGTGGTTTTCTCTCAGACAACATAAGCTGGAGGAAGCGCTGCTGTTCTCAGGCAGATTCACTGATGCTCTCCAGGCACTGAATGACTGGTTGTATAGAGCAGAGCCCCAGCTGGCTGAGGATGTTCCTGTTGGTGGAGACAAGGACATGGTCAATAATCTGATAGACAAACACAAGGTAGGCTGGTGATGGTCTCATTTGCTTACAATGATAATACTATGAATCAGTTTTATTAGTGTGAAGTTGTTTTTTGCTACACTGACTTTTTAATCTACATTTCTATGAAAGTTTCTTCCCAGTCCTGTCCTGTAAGGAAAACTGGAAGTTCTCCTCAAATATTCTGTCTCTCAGGCTTTCCAGAAGGAGTTAGGGAAGCGAGCCGGATGCATTAGGACCCTGAAGCGCTCAGTGAGGGATCTGACCAGGAGCAGCACAGCTGATGCTCACTGGCTGCAGGAGCAGATGGATGAACTAGAGGGCCGCTGGGAGGCTGTTTGCAAGCTGTCAGTCAGCAAGCAAGACAGGCTGGAAGCTGCACTTCAGCAGGTAGTTCTCCAGTTATAGAAAACTAAAAAGGCACAAACTTCACAAAAGCTGCTGCTTCTAGTGTGAGAGTAAACCCACTTTTAAATACTGCTAGTTTTTGACTAGAGGTATCAATAACCAATACACTACACTGACAGTGGCTTTAAATTTGACATTTTACCTGCAAAAGTTGTAGATATTCTCTCAAATCCAAATTTTTGTTCAAGCCTAAATGGTCATGTGGAAACAGCAATCATACCACGAATGAAAGATGGTTTACCAGCTTGCATCTGACTATTAACAAAACTTCATAAGGGGGTCTAATCCCACACATTGATCTTTCTATGTTCTCATTAGGCTGAGAAGTTTGACGGCCTCGTCCACTCTTTCATGGAGCGCCTCACTGAGGCGGAGAGGATATTGAAATATGGGCTGATACCGGAGGAGGAGGAAGGTCTGCTTGCCTTCCGCAAACAGCACAAGGTCAGTATAGCATGATAATATATCTCTCCCTGTAGGGCAGATAATTTTTTTCCACTGAGGTCAAAGGTTAGGGTCTGCTACATACCAGCAAGTTGGTGCTGATAAGGATTCAGTGTTTGGCTTGAAGGCAGTTAAGTGAGGGGATACTTGAACCCACTTCACCCCTTTGTAGGGTGGGTGCTGTGATCATAATGTCACTGTTGAATAGGCACAGGCTATTTAACACACATTATATTTTCATGTGTCATACAAAGATAATGTCTCACTCCACATGCGAACCCATGACAAAATGCTGAAAAATCTTTTTGTGTGGCCCTCCACAGGAGTCAGTGAGTGCTTTGCAGGCTCAGGCTGTAGAGTTAGAGAACATCCAGTGTCTGGGTGAGGAGATCCTGGCCTCCTGTCACCCAGACTCTATAATCACCCTCAAGTCTTGGATCAGTGTCACCAAAACCCGCTATGAGGAGGTGAGTAGTTTCATGGCCACATAATAGAAAAATCTGTCTATCCTAAGGATTAACTGTGTCATAAATACATAAATCATCCAGATGTGACTTGTCTAGTTTCCTTTGCCTTCCCATTTACTGAGTCAGGTTCAAACATGGGCTCAGCAGCAGGGTCAGAAGATCCAGGCCAGCTTGGCTTCACTGGAGGCAGAGAAAGAGGATATCCAGAGACTTCTAGACTGGATCTCCTCAGCAGAGGAAGCCCTAAACCTCAGAGACCAGGAGCCTTTGTCTGAGACCACAGAGCAGAACCAAGAACTCATTGAGCAACACACGGTACAATTTTCCTCTGTTCTATGAGCTAGCCAGAAAAAAATCTTACTGTGCTCTCTGTCAAATCAAGACTCTTAATCACACATTTGAAATGGTCGGAATTTACGGATACATTTTTCAATATTTAAATCACAATATAACTTTGCTATTTTGCCGTGGTTACAATGCAGAAAAATAATTTTGCTCTAACAGTGCATTAAGAAGCATCTTGACCACGCAACTGATGATTCATCTTTCTAGGTATTCATGGAGGAGCTGAATAAAAAATTTCCGGAGGTTGAACATGCGACAAAGTCCTGCAAACACAAGAGCATTCCTAAACAGCAAGTGTCTCCCAGCAAAAGGCCGCTCACGAGTAAGTCACCACGGACAGTGGTTTACAGCATAGTTCATATTCATTAAAAAAAGTCATAATTGTAATGAAAGTATCAACAGCTTAATGCCTGTGTAAAGCATGTCTTACTTGACTGAGCTGATTCCTGACACCCATGTTGCTGTATCTCCATCCAGAGAGGAGAAGCACCCTGAAGCTGCAGCCTGCTATTCCGGTTCCCCTGGAGCACCTCGACCCCCAGACCCCACAGCTCTGTCAGCTGGTCAGTCAGTGGCAGAAGCTTTGGCTCCTGGCTGTGGCGAGACAAAACCGTCTGGAACAACACCAGCAAACACTCAAAGAGGTTATTGAGCCTTTTAAAATATTGCTGTAAACATGTCACCGGGTTTTTGGTGCCAGTACCTAGTTGGCCTAGATTAAATTTGAAGTAGGTAAAGTTAAATTATATTTTACATTTCTGGACAGATGGAAGAATTTGCGAACTTCGACTTCAATGTCTGGCGAAAGCGGTACATACAGTGGATTAGTCATTTAAAGTCACGGATCTTAGACGTGTTCCGCAGCATCGACCGCGACCAGGACGGACGCATCAGCCAGAAGGAGTTCGTCGATTATGTCCTCGCCTCAAGTAAGACCCACTGGCTATGAATCTACTCAGTGTTGTGACCTATGTATCACCTATGTATGTCTTTGTAATTAGGCTACCAGTTTAAAATCTCCTTGGCTTTACACCTCACTCATGTAGAATTTCCCACCAACTCTCTGGAGATGAACGCAGTGGCAAACATCTTTGACATGAACAGTGATGGTTTCATTGACTACTATGAATTTGTGAGTGCCCTTCATCCCAGCAGAGATCCTTACAGGAAGACACTGGATGCGGATCAAATCAACGAAGAGGTATGAACTGTGTCTGCATTAGAAAACACACAAATGTTCAGTACCAGTCGTAAGTTTGGACACACCTTCTCATTCAGTGGTTTTTCTTTATCTTTAATTCTTTCTACATTGTAGATTCATACTGAAGTCATCAAAACTATGAAGGAGCACATACGGGGTTATGTAGTTAACAAAAAAGTGTTAAACCAACCAGAATATGTTTTATATTTTAAATTCTTCGAAGTAGCCACCCTTTGCTTTGATGACAGCTTTGCACACTCTTCTCTCAATCGGTTTCATGAGGTAGTCACCTGGAATGGTTTTCCAACAGTCTTGAAGGAGTTCCCAGAGGTGCTGAGCACTTGTTGGCTGTTTTGCCTTTACTCTGCGGTCCAAATCATCCCCACCCATCTCAACTGGGTTTAGGTCAGGTGACTGTGGAGGCCAGGTGATCTGACGCAGCACTCCATCACTCTCCTTTTTGGTCAAATAGAAGAATCTGAAATCTAAAACGTATTCTGGTTGGTTTAACACTTTTTTGTTAGTTCTGATGTCTTCAGTATGAATCTTCAATGTACAAAGTAATACAAATAAAGAAAAACCACTGAATGAGAAGGTGTGTCCAAATGTTTGGCTGGTGCTGTAGTTTGATTCATTAGAGTGGTTTATGTACTGTGACACTGTCACGTTATCTCGTTATCTATCTTCCTTCTTCAGGTGAGTCGACAGGTATCACAATGTAACTGTCCCAAGAGGTTCCAAGTGGAGCAAATAAGTGCCAATAGATACAGGGTGAGTCCTTTTTATTGACTCAAATTCAAAAAATGATCCAAGCAGCTTCTTCATTCACTGCTTCATTCACAAGATGTCTGGTGGGTGTTTGTGGGAAAGCATCCTCTAACCCACAAGTCATGGAATTTTGTTTAATAAACATAAAAAAACACAGGGTTGTTTTATTATAAACAAAAAAAAGAGGAAATGAGTGATTGGAAAGAGCATGACGTTAACATCAGTGATCATCATCTTGAAAGTGCAGTTTGAAAATGAGCAATGAGAAAAATATTATTACTCTCTGTCTTATTACCTGTGCAGCTGTGACCTCAAAGATATATCTTGCAATATGCATACTGTCTGTTTTCTGCAGTTTGGAGATTCCCAACAGCTGCGAATGGTTCGTATCCTGCGAAGCACATTGATGGTGAGGGTGGGAGGAGGCTGGACTGCTTTAGATGAGTTCCTGGTCAAGAATGACCCTTGCAGAGGTCAGTACGCTTTGCCCACTTCCTGTGCTCTGTACTTTATTAACATAACAACGCACCACCGTCTGCTACTGTAATATGAGAAGCCTTCAGCACATGGCATGACTGAAAATGCTTTATTGATCATTTGTATGGAAATCAGTTGATTCATACAGTTGACATTATTGATGCAGGTAACACATCTGATGCCACATAAACACAATTTTACGTGTATCTCCATTTATCTCCAAATCTGGTGATAAAGTACACGTTTTACTGTCTCACCAACAGTCAAAGGTCGGACCAACCTGAAGATCAAGGAGAAGTACTTGTCTCCTGCAGGAAGCACCTCTAAAGGTTTGACTGTCAGCAGGTCTAACTCCAGCCTGAGCCTCTATAGCAGCGCCTCTGCCCCCACCAGCCCCATGACACGCAAGGCAAGATTTAAAACTCTATCCTGTTACAAATGCAAACTGCAGACTTTCACCTTCAGATGAACGTAACTCATTAAAATGCTGAATCTTATCCTATAAAACAAATACTGAATAATACAAAACAGTAGTAACATCCTTTGTGAAGAGTTTTCTTGAGATGTGAGTTTGGGAAACTATGAGCACTTTAAGAGTTTTTACCACTGAGCTATCTTCCTCTAATTAGTCTAACATGTCTTGCTTTAGGCATTACTCCGCAGGAGTTTCTCAGGTGACCGCTGCATCCGTCCCAGGAGCTCCATAGCTGCTTTGGGGTCTGATCTACAGTTTGTCACAACAGGGGAGGACAACTCGTCTTCACCCTCAGGTCAGCCAGTCGCCTCAGTCGTGCATCCTGCAGAATTACAGCGTTCACTGGATACACTGGATACACACACAAAATATTTATAACTTGATCTGGTGAGTTAACCCCATCTTGTGTGTTTACACTCTTTTTTTTTTTTTTTTTTTACCCTCCAGACGAAGCCGAGAGGTTACCCACATGATTACCTCTGCCTTTGACCACCATGTGTATGCTGCAGCGCTGAAGCCAAACACACAACAGCCTCGGGGCCCCCGAAACAGAGTGATAAGCAGAAGTATCAGTGTCATCTGAAAAGCAGACACTGACCGAAAGGTACAAAGAAGGTCACCAGAGGTGATGCTGAAAGGTCTTTAGCTTTGTTAAATCTCTGTGAAGATAATGTTCGGACAATGAGGATGTCAGTCCAGATGCAAGACAAAGATTATTTTGTCCCCTGTTACATTTCATTAGTATCTGATTGCATAGACAGTAGGATTTGAGAAGTTCTGCATGGATGCTTATTGCATGATAGCCAGAGCCTTGCTTAAATCATATTTTTTATTTTATTTTTTTTTTTTTCCAAGCTTGTTGTTTTGTGATTGTAAAGATAAGCAAAGTCAGACGGTGCCACAACCTGAGAGTAGTACTCGCTCATGGGCAGTAATACAGTGTAACTGGTTTAAAAGTGACATACAGCTAGGACATATTTGTATATGGTGTGTGAGGGTGGTGTGCTGTTTGTCTGCCCCAACTAGCATCCAAAAAAAAAACACACATACACCAAAAGCATTACTGTGTGAAGGGTACAGTATGCTGTCCTTCAACTTCTTGATATTCTTTTTGTTTTTAATTTCTTTCCATGGAGATGACATTGTTGGCAGGGCCACACTGTTTCTGTCTTTGACCTTTTTTGACACCATGTTTTCAAGCAATTATGTATTTTCATTGTTGTGTATTGTGAGGATGTTTTAAACATTGGAGATTGTGTAATGAACCGTGCACCGAAGAGATTGTAGATTATTGTAGAGATTATTTTCTCAGGATTGGTTTTGCCTTTGGATTAATGTATTTCTCTGGAACATTACTGTGAAAATGTAGACGTGTTGTTTTCTTTATAACACTACTTCGTAGCAAAGTTTTGTTTAGCACATTCGTTTCATAAAGATGCACTTTTCTGTGTCCAACTACTGTAGATAAGTTGTTCTGCTCAGTGGGTAATTTGTCTGTTGCCATGAGAAAGAGAATTAATTTGGAAACACAAACTATAATTTTAGCTCGTGTACCTTAAAAATGTAGAATTTTTACAATTGTGTTTCAGCAGAATGCACTAGAGTTGATGCTGTGAGGCAGAGCAGTGTAGCTTTTTTCAGTGGAATCTGCCTTTTTGTTTCCTTGTCTTCCCTTTCCAGCATATTTTACCCAAAGCAGTGTGTGTGCGTGTGTGTGTGTATATATATATATATACATTTATACACATACGTATGTGTGTATATATATATATATATGTGTGTGTGTGATTTTTTTTTCTGTCTTTAATGTTTGATTTCTCTGATCTCCAGTCCAGTCAGAAATCCTCACAGCTGTCTTAATCTTATTACTCGACTCTCAAAGGTGTTCAGGAAACATGTAAGACTCTACATCTGTTCCTCTTGATCCTGAAGGTAACTATATGCATTGTTTTAGCAAAAAATACCGCAACACATTTACCCTGAGAGAGAAGCAACTGCGGCTCCACCATCAGTTTACTGCACAGGCTGTTCAGTGTTGCACTGCGCCTGGCCTTTACTCTGTGGTTTCATTATAGAGCAGTAAATACTTCACAATGCGTTATGAGCTGTTTAAAGGTATTGTATTTGTAAGTGTCCCTTTGTACTAGCTCTACTTGAGGTTGAAGACAGTAGCTCATGTACTTAATTGCATTTGGTCTATGCAGTTGTGAAAAAAACATTTTTTTTTTTAAGTCGAAAAAGTTTTTACATGATAAAGTACCTTTTCCTCTTGGCCTCAATGTGTTGGTGTTTTGGAGAAGGTTGATAATTTACTGTACTGTACAAATACAATAGCCAGATTTCACTACTATTGCTATGCACCCTAATCTTTCTGTACTGTAAATGTTTCTATACCCAGCACTCATTCTGATGTCTAATTTAGGGAAACTGTAGATGAATGTTACTAATAATTTTAACTCCACTTGTATAAAAAAAATAATCTTTTTGTAAGAAAAATAAAAAATATTTGCAATGATCATAAATATTATTTTGCCAGCTGTGGGACAGAGAAGACGAAATGATCAAATTAACACCTGCAGATGGACAAACCAAATGAGCAGTATTCTAATGTTCAGGTGGTTGTTTATTTTCTTTTGCCTGCAATTGCAGATTTTTTTTTCTAAATAAAAGGTTGAAAGAATGCATCACTAGTCACCATAGTAACAGAATTAGGACAAAGGTCAGGTGTACACTGTCTTGTGCTTGGTGATGAATTCTCAGTGGCAGAAATTTCATCTGCGGATCCCCGGCTCAGGCAGACCTCCTGTTGACGTCTAACAAGTGAATCTTTCAGACCCCATTGCACTGTACATGCAGTGCCAAAAACACAGACATATTTGTTTAAACACAGAGCCCCAGCAGTTGTGAGAAAGAAAGCTGGGTATTGTACTTCTACGCAAATAGTCGCCATGACTCCAGGTCACTGGAGTACCCTGTACAGTCCTGAAGTTTTATCCAAAACAACACCGTCCTGTGACCGGACATCAGTGTGTTTCAGTTCACAAACATACACGCTTAAGATGAGTGTAGCAGAGCAGTGAGGTCATGCAATCAGCAGATACCATCTGAAGTAAACAGCAAACAAGTCTCTGGTGGTTTGGATCTTCTCACCCTGCAACATTTTGTATTTTACTCATTCTTCTCTGACTGGAGCGAGGCATCTCACAGCCAGACAATACACATCTACTGCATACTGAATGTTAAGCACACTATATACATTGTGTGTATAATATAGAAATGTACAGCATTGTTCCAAAACAGTGACATTCCCATGTCTCTTCACAGCAGGTGAACACTGGTGAACACTGGCAGGTGAATAACCAGAGCGACTACTGTAAACACTTTGAAAGTGATGCTGTGGTTTGTGTTTCTATAGCTCAGCTGTGCTAATTCATCAGAAGATGAAACTGAAACAGGAGACAGGTGCTTGAATTTATCTGTCATACTGGTGAAGTGAATGGGAGATCAAGCAATAGCTTATCGGACTGAAGTTAATGTTGGTGTTTCTACACTTATTCAGGTTTTTCTTCTGTTTGTCACAAAGTGTATATATATATATATATATATATATATATATATATATATATATTCTCTTTCACTCTGATTATACTGTACATTTACTATCTCACACATGCATTAATGAAGAGTATACGAAAACACAGCACTCACAATATAAGCAAGTTTATTCTGTTCAAAGCAAATTTGAGGTTCTTTCTGTGGCCAAACCGCAAACTCTTTTAAAATAATAAGTACAGCTGCAAGTATGCCAGTGGAAAATAAGATGAACATGCTCAAAAGAGTTTTGCATCACAACTACCACATATTAGCCACTTAGTAAATAGTATGTTCAGGTAAGTAGCATTTCTCAAAAGTGAGCAGATACGACACTGAGAATCTGAAGCAGGTGCGCAGGTGATGTGTTAGCAGGTTGTACTTCTCAGTAGGTTTGTGGTTCTGTTCAGTTTTATGAAGAACATTGGGATAGTAAACTATATTGAGTTACTTTGCTAAACTTATATAACTTCAAACATTACAAAGGTGAATTTGCAAAAAAATAAAATAACAAGAGGATATTTTGGGGAAAGGAAAGTCCAGAGATTTAATTGATATTTGTACAAAAAAAAAAAACAGTCCAAATTTGCCTTAATCCCACATCCAGGAACGTTCAAATCATTGTTATTTACTGTATCAAAAGTAATTTGCTTCATCACAGTGTCCCAAGCCTAAAAAGAACTTTGTTGTTATGTCTTCAGGCAGGGAACATGTAGTACCAGTCAGTGCAGACGTGGGTACAAGGGCACTCAAATGAAATACCATCCAGTGAAGTTACTGCCCAACAGGGGTCATTCATTTGAGCTGGAATTTGTGCTAAACAAAAGCCAGACTGACCCCGACCAAACACCCACTCAGAAATCACAGAAAGCTGTCCAAAGTCATCTTCTGATTGGCTAAGCTGCCCTCACTCAAACTCTACCCAAATGTTGATGACCTTCGTGATCGTGTAGAACACTGATGTGGCAGATTCAGTCTTTTTCCTGCTGTATCTTCTACTATTCCCCCCAACAGGTTTTTAAGCTCCTCTTCTTCCATTCTTCCTCTCTCCTTTCTTCTTTCCTTGTATCCTTGTTCCCTTCCTCCACCCACCCCTGCTGCTGCTGCTGAGAACTTTGGTTCCCAAACTGGACCCCTGGCTCAGCCCTGAGTAAGTCACATGACACAAATCCAGCGATCTGGACTGGTAAAGTACAAAGCACTCAACTCAATGTGTATGCATACTTCACAGATAGGAGCATCAGAAGGCCACTGTGCTCTTACACATGTGAGCAGAGCAACCCTCGGCACAGTTTCCACAGCACTCTGTAACCTCTCACCAGAACTGACTCTGCACTTTTACTCCCTCAAACAGGTAAGTGATATCTTGTGTAATTTAGAATGATCAATAGAGGTGATTTAAAATGTTGAAAGCAGTTCACAGTTTAGTTGCATCATTTTATTATGAGAAAATGTGTCACAAATTCGGAAAATGGTCCAGTTTAGGAGTTTTGCAACAGAACAAAAAACCTAATTATTTTAACAACCAAAGAATATTTTGTCAGATTTCCCACCGTACGGTCTTTGAGAATTTAGCTTGACTTCAAGTATTCCCACCTAACCCAGTGTTATGAGATTTGTATCTGTATATGTGTAGTTTTGTAATATGTATCTATGATGCTATTGTACTTCAGTCATATGTTCTAAGACATGATTTGACATTCATGTGCAGTTTTATCACAACTTTATCACAACTGATTTTCTTTGATTTGTGTAGTTGCATGATGGAAATGAGGCAATATTATTTCAAAAGTATGAAATGAACACAAGTCACGATTTATCAGCTAACAGTGATATGTTTAACATATGTTTCTCTGTAGCCCTCTGGTATGTAACATGGTTCCTACATTCTCAGCCTTGTCCAGGCAGCTCCTAATCTTCCCATTTGTTGTTGGCAACCTTGAAAAAGGTGCTGATTTATCTCCAGACAACATTATCGCTGATTTGTTTCACATTATGAGAACCTTTTAGATTCCTGCTGGCTCATTAAGATACAGTTCAGTAAAATTAGGAATAATCTGCTCAAAATGGAAAATTCTGACCTGATGATGGTGCTACATAAAGAAGATAAAGGATAACCAAGGGGGGGCCAATAGTTTCTTTTCACTCAAATTCAAATTGTGTAACCTCATGGTGGCACTAGAAGAAAAGGCAGGAGATCACCAAAGTCATGAAGAGTCATCATCTGGGAATCATGAATGCTTCTCAAAAAATGTTCTTGGCAACTAACCAACAGTTTTGGGGATTTTCAGTCTGGACCCAAGAGGTGACCAGACTGACGGAAAACCAACAATGCTACCGTGGCTAAAAAACACAGACATTGTGCTGCATGTCAGCCAGGCTAATGGTCGGCTTATCCTGTGCTGCAGTGATGGCAGAAGGTTTAGCAGGAGGGGTCAGACGAGTCCATGGAGCTGGAACCACAGCAGAGCCTGATTTCTGGAGGGGTCTGGTTCCTCCTTCCTTGCAATTATGGACTTTGGTAATAAAAGGATTCTGTCCTATGGTGATGCCCGGAGGCTATACTCCTGAACGTAAATTTCACCTGTACTTCTGTGCAAAGTGACAATAAAGGCAGTTCATTCAATTCATTCATTCAGAAGCAGACAAGTGATCTGGCATTTCTGTCTTTGGACCTAATGACACATGGTGGACAGAACAGTGCAGACTCAGCCTTTGTATACTTTACAGCCTTTTCACTGGGCTGCTGGGAGGGTATAATGAAGGAGGTGCTTGGTAGAGGCATCCACTTCTATCACTACGTTCTATCAAACACTCTGTACCTTAACTAATTATAAATCTGTGTCAATGTGAGTCAGTTAACATGCAGAGTGCTGCCCCTTTTATTTAGCATATTCAGAATGGTTAAAACAGCCTTACGATACATTATGACTGTTTCCCTTTTGACTGATTTAAACTGGAAATCTAAACTGCAATCTCGTGCCTGTGCTGTTGAAGTTGACAGACTGGTTCTTAGAGTTGAGTAATAATAAGCACATCAGAGGTTTGTGGTATTTCGTGTGAGGCTACAACTGCCTTCACTCTTCTCATTCACTCTGCAGCCTGTGTGTTTAAATGAGGGTATACCACAAGGTTGCATGCTGGTGGGGGGAGGGAACAGGAACAGGAGGAGCTATTCTCTCTCTGAGACCCTCCCCTTTGCTCTCCTCCGTCCAATTGGTGAGCTCCCAGGCACAGAGAGAGCCCACATGACTGTCTGATTTTGAAACCGTCCTCCAATAGAAAATCAATCTAAGTGTCATAGAGGTAGAGGACACGGAAGCAGAATGTAATCCTGCGGGTACACTGTGCGTGTCTAGGAGAAAAGGAGGAGGGAATGCACACACGCACATACTGTCTGATATAACACAGAAAAAAAAAACTGTGATCACAATGCAGTGAAAGGTTTTTTAAAGGAAAGAGGGAAAGAGGAGAGCGCTCTCTTCCTGGCTGTGTGAGGTAAGATGATATATTCTGACACCTTACAGTGCAGAACTGATGTATGGAGGGTGTAAGGGTTATTGGATTGCCGGGTCATCCTAGAAACACAAGGCTCAGATCAACCAATCCATCTGCTCCCTGTTATAGTCCATCTGCATTATACAGTTTTAGATTTGAGATTTAGAAACAATCATGAGGAAGTTTCATCATGTTTACCTCATGACATGATCAGTACTGCTTCCTTGTTTCTGGATGTGACTGATATGATTGATTATAATAAAAAAATAATAATTTGATACACATTGTATATTTTATTTTTAAAATGGATTGTTTATTCATTCATTTTTATTTTGGTAAGCTTCTGGTTATTCTGACTTGAGTAATTTCATCCTCTGGCACAAAAAGATTGTTATTAAAACCTTGTAGTGCCTTGGACACTGTCCTATTGCATGACTCTCTAGTTTCAGTAACAAAACACCAGCACACATGCTAATTTGATAGTATAATGTGGTAGTATAGTATTGCGTTGTTTTAGATAGTTTACCATGTTTTTAATGTTGTTAATGTTTTGTATGTCACAACCACATGCTGCTTTCTATGGGAACAGTGTGTCAGTGTGTGAAAGGTCAGGCATCCCTTACCAGGGAGCACATGAGTGGATGGAATTAGGAGCAGAGAGAAGGTCAGTCCCAGCTACATGGGCACACGTTTCTGTTCTCAATGCTTATTTACAGAAACTGTTTACATTTTTGCTCTTATGCAGATACCAAACATCATAACCAAGATATCTTTAGGTCTTTTTAGCCATGCTAGAGGCAAATGTTAGCGTGCTAACATGCCAAACTAAGATGGTTGATAGAGTTACATTTATCTCAAACAGCCACTGTGCCTGGAGTACAGCTCGAGTGTAAGCA
This sequence comes from Toxotes lorentzi, assembly GCA_037833715.1. Classification (NCBI taxonomy): domain Eukaryota; kingdom Metazoa; phylum Chordata; class Actinopteri; family Toxotidae; genus Toxotes; species Toxotes lorentzi. Next base: position 19,223,116 of record JBBMJY010000025.1, on the reverse strand, counting down.
CGAGCAAAAAAAAAAAAAAAACAAGGTCAAAATAATTCTTGGCTAAGGTGGAAAAGTCGGTGTATTGTTAATCATGACGTTGACTGTGATTAATCATAATCACATTGTTCCCCCTTATTCTGTAATGGCTTCAAGGCGCCTGACTGAAGAATTAGTGCCACCACCTGTTGATCTCAATGTGCCAAACCCCTAGTGTTCAAGTAACAGTAGTGGATGAAAAGACACATTGATTTGCATTTTCTTATACTAAGAAAGGTCATAGAGATCCTGATCAGACCTCGTATTAACATGCAATTGAGTGATGTGAAGTGGACAGCTCTAAGTACAGGTGTGAATGGACCAGCGACACATTTAGGACTGATTTGATATCTGATCACTCAGACTACATTCAGAGGTGGCCTGAATGTAGGGGGGGTTAGGGTTAGGGTTACAATGTGTGGGTTACAATGGACTGCCTCCCCAAGTGATGTCCTGAAACTGAAAGGCTCATGTTCAATTAATATCATTCTAATCTTCATTTAAACTGTGCTTCATGTAAAAAAAAAAAAAAACTTTATACGACCTACATTTGTCTTCAAGTTTTACACTACACTGACCATGCTGGCTTCTGTTGTGTCTGTATTTCAGATAGTGTACATCTACATTTCCTGATTTACCTCATTCCTGCCGCCATCATGTCGCTGTTCACTCACATGCTGGCGTGTCTGTTTGGTATGGGCTCCTGGGTTGCCATCAATGGGATGTGGGTGGAGCTCCCCCTCATTGTAACAGTGATCCAAGAGGGGTGGTACCTGCCCTCATACCTCACAGTCCTCATCCAGATGGCCAACATAGGTCCTCTCTTCATCACCCTGATGCACCGCTTCCGCCCAGGGGCGCTGGATGAGCGGCCGGTCATCTATTGCATTGTGGGGCTGGGGATCATTGCGACATTCCTGCTGGCTTTCTTCTGGAGGCACACTGTGACAATAGGGGGCTCTTTGCACAGCGTGCCCCTGCTGGTATTAAGCTTCCTGCTCTCTGTAGTAGACTGCACCTCCTCTGTTACCTTTCTGCCTTTCATGATGCAGCTGCGTCCACAGTACCTCACCACATATTTTGCCGGTGAAGGCCTCAGTGGTCTGGTGCCGGCACTGGTGGCTCTGATTCAAGGTGTTGGTGTAGTCCACTGTCAGAATGCCACATTGACTGGTCCAGCCAACAAAACAGCAGATAATACCACTGTGGTTGGCAGTGCAGAGCTGATAGCCATCACCCAGCCTGCTACATTCTCTGCCCAGGTCTTCTTTGTGTTCCTCAGTGCTATGATGGTCGTGTCACTGGTAGCCTTCATCTTACTCAATCATCACCCAGCTGTGGCTCGGGAGAGGAAGAATGACCTGTACTTCAGTGGGGATCTCTCGTTGGGCAAGAGAGAACAAGGTCTGTCTCTGCATGCCCAGACACCAGAGCAGAAGCCAATGATCAGTCCCCTGGAGGCAGTGAGGAAGGAACCCAGAAGCTCTTTTGGGAGGGGGACGTTCAGCAATCTCGAGGTGGTGTTCATCTTTGTGGTGCTGGCTTGGGTCAATGCTCTGACCAACGCAGTGTTGCCCTCAGTGCAGTCCTACTCCTGTCTGCCTTACGGGAACAAGGCCTATCATCTAGCTGCCACCATGGCAGCTGTTGCTAACCCAGTGGCCTGCTTCATCGCCATGTTTATGCCGATCAGGTAAGACTGATTATTGGAACCGCCTCTCTAAACAAGAACTCATTTAATATAAGGAGTAAGATATTTTCAGTCTCTTTCGAAGACATGAAATTGAAAAAGTTATAAAATAGATAGGTTCAGTCATAATTGTAACCCCTAGAGGTCACTAGAGTTTTTAGAGGTCAGTTTAAAAGTTGTGTCCTGAATCCATTTAAACTCTCCAACTTGTGTGTTTCATGAAGCTAAGTAGTGCAGTGTGTAGCAGAAAATTCACAGTTTAACTCAACTTTGTTTCCAGATCTCTCATCTTCATGGGTTTCTTGACCATGTTTGGGACCGGATTTGGAGCCTACATCATGGCCATGGCTGCTCTTAGTCCCTGTCCCCTGCTGGTCCACAGTGCTTCTGGAACTGTGGTCATTGTAAGACTCTTTCTCCTGATGAATTCAGACATAAACTATTTTTCTTTCAATTGTGAAATGTACTACATAGTACATAGAAGTTAATTTTTGATCACATGTTCTATCTTGTACATGAGACTCATGCTCCACCTTAGTACCTAAGTACAACTCCCCTGTCTGTTCAGATTGCTTATGATTGGCAGGTTTTAAAATTAATGCATGTCAACTTAGTCCCGTCTGACTTGATAAAGACAATACTGCCAACACTCCTGTATTTTCCCCGGGGAGAATTTCAACCACAGAGGTGTCGATTCATGTGTAGCATTCGTGTATAGGGTTGCATTATACTGTCACCCCCTGTATCTGCCAGTAATGAACTTAGTCAGCATAATGAAAATCAAACACATCATGCGACTATGAAACTGCTGTAAAATGTCAGTGGCAGCTTTAAATGGCAGCAACAGCTTATGACATTACGAATCCAATTTTTGTGTCTTAAATAATTATAACTTAATAATACTAACTTTATCTAAACAGCACTTCTAAACAGTCTAAAACAATGTTTTTTAACAATAAAACAGAGTAAAAACAAATACCAGCATACAAATGCAAATAACCACAGCCCAGCGCTTCAGCAGGTGATTTCCCTGACTGGTAGCTCTTGAACCATAGAGGAGGAACTAATGGGCAAACTGATTCTGCTTTTGTTTCCTGTTCCAACCTGTTCATGATGGCACAACATTGAAAGTCACTGTGCTGGGTAACATGTTGAGATCAAACCAGCACACCCTGCAATCCTAGAGGCATCTGTGCAACAAGGGTTGGATGTCATTTGAGATTATTGCTCTAATGCATAATGTTCATCTCTTCTGTGCTGCAGGTGCTCACCTGGATCCTGTTTGTCCTGTCCCTGTCCTACGTGAAGGTTATCATTGGGGTGATTCTGCGGGATGAGGGCCACAGCGCCCTGGTGTGGTGTGGAGCAGTAGTGCAGTTAGGCTCCATGGTTGGTGCTGTATCCATGTTCCCATTGGTCAGTATCTATGGACTTTTCAAGTCAGGGGATGCTTGTAACACCAGATGTCCAATGTAGACTACGTATATGTTTAAGTTAAAAACTGCTGTAGAAAACAGAAATTCAAATTGCACTTACTTTAGTAGCACTGAACTCTTTCTAGTCACAAGCTTTACATATTCCATCCTGTTTCAACAGAACTGAGAGGTTACAGTTAGTTATCTACTACGATATCACTCCATGATGCTTTTTTTTTTTCCAAACAGATGTGCTCCCGTTAGAGTTAGACTATAAAGTTATCCTTTACACAGATATTTGTATTTATTGACTTGGTGAGCACTACACATGGCTGAATTGACATCTACATTGTGAATGTCACAGACCGCACAAGACCAACTAAAGTATGAGAAAGTATTTTACTGCTGAGCATATTACAATCCCTTCTCAATTCAGAGGTCAAAACTATTTTACTTGAACTGTTAACATAATGCTAAAGTATAATTGATGGATGCTGCTTTTAAGAACCTGTGGTATTTCTGGCTTTAAAATATGCCTTAATTTGACTCGGACAGATTTATGGGTTCTTGTTGTCTAACATTGTAAGTTGCTTTGTGTATGTTACTAGAGTGGAGAAATTGTTCAACAATACCAACCAAATAAAACATTTGTTTTTATTCCTGCTTGAATAAGTGTTTTATACCACAAAAGACCTTAAACATTCTCCTTATCCTAACCCAGCTGGGGCAAGAGATTTTATGCCCAAGGGCAGAGAGAGGACGGAGCAAAAGGATAAGAGCAGCATAAGTGATAGAAATGGCAGGAAGGGGAGACACAAACAGCATGAACACTTGTCTTCTGTTGTGTTGTGGGACCTTAAACCTCTAAACTGTGTCCAATTAATTCAGTTTGCCCCCAGGTGGAAAAAAAAGGAAGTTCTTACACATCTCAAGGAAAAGTGAACAGGATGCACCTGTTGACCATAATCTGGTGTGCCACAGCAAAGACTATAAGCTTTTGTAAATGAGAGGTTTCACTTTTTGATTTTTAATGAATATGCAAAAGTTTTGTGAAACATGGTTTTACTTTGTCATTGTGGAAAATGGTCATTTATATCAATCAAAACTGATTGCTTTTGATTACAAAGGCACCTTATTGGACTTGGAATCATGGTTAACTGACTTTGTGCTGTCGTTCACAGATGGTGAATTGTAACTGAAGTCAAAAAACATTGCATCATATTCTTTTCAAGTCAGTACTCACAATCCAACAGCACAATTTAAATACCTTTTTTTTTTTTTAAGTCTAAGCTTATAGCAGTTTAACTAGTAGATGGTTCAAGCAAAGCCTGAGCCAGAACTAACTATATGCTTTATCAAAGAGGAAGGTTTTTAGCCTACTCTGTGATGACAGTGGCTTCTTATGTTGGTATGTCAGTGCGTAAATGTAAATAAAACAAAAAGATGAAGAGGGTCATTTTTCTTTTGTAATATCTGAAAAGGTACTGTACTCTTCCAGTTTTCCACTGAAAACAATAAACAAACAAAAACACAGTAATAATAATTTCCAATACATAACAATTTATCATGAAATACTGGTGTATTGGTAAGCTAATTTACTACCCATTTACACTTTTTTCAACTGTTTTTTGCACATGAATTTGAACAAGCAAATATTGGTTCAAATGTTTTGTAGTGGTTGCCTGCGCGTCTTGAAAACCAACACTAGATGTCACTGTACGATTAAAAAAAATCATCACTGGGTGTCCCTTAGCTGCATCCAAACTTCAAGATTGAAATGCTGCTACAGTTTGGATCTGCAGCACAAAATAACTCAAACGTTGTTCCCTTTGAATCACAAAAGATTTCACACCCAGTTTTTTAATGAAACCATGAGCATGAATATAAACTTCTCTGCCCTCTTTCATCCTGCCTTCATAACCCTTTATTCCCCAGAAGTTCTATATATTGCTCAACCTCACTTAAAGGTGGAGGAATGATGCATCTCTCTGGGGTGTTTGCCCAGGTCACCGTAGTCACATCTGCATCATATCCTCCTCACACTAAATCAGAGAGAGAATATGTCTTACCCATGTAGGTGTGTGTGTGTTTGCATGTGAGTGTGTGTGTGTGTATTTATCTCCAGTCCACGGGGACAAATAGGAATGAGGAACTCATGGCCAGTCAGAGTCTGATTCAGATCCCAGTGGTTCCTCAGAGAACATCTGGGGTCATCATCATCATCTCTCATACTTCGCCTCTTCTCCTTATCTCTTCCTGTAGTTTTTATGACTTATGGTGTGCTGACTTTAAAAGCCGCAGACCTGTTTGGAATGATTTTAGCATTAGTTTAATATCTGTGAATGGGGAAACATTTAAGACTAAGTCCATTTTTTAATTTAATATGTTTGCATGAAATTGTCTAATTAGGAAAAAAATGTGGAAAGGTCCCCTTAAGTGTGAAAATCAGAACGCACTGAGATTCAGACAGGTGGACAGTCTGCCCAGTATGAATGTGGGTGGCAGGATGACACAAGTAACATAATGAGAGAAAGTGGGTGAGTGCACTCTTCCTTATCGTTCTGCCTGCCTCTCTCTTTCTCTTCTCCACTCCAACTATTTTGATATCTCCTTTTCCCCAAGCTCCTTGTCTTCCTCTATTCATGCATATGGCAGACTTTGTGACCGTAATTTCAATTTAAAACACATGAGGGGAAATCCTAGCCCGTGCTGCTCTTTAATGGGCCGTCATGGGATTGGAGTATGCAGAGAATGATTGAATTTTGTGAGAAGGCCAGGAACGATCACGTCTCGCCTGCCGTTATGCAATCGACCATTCCCCTCTCACAACGCGACGTCTGGTAAAACCTGGAAGGGGGGGGGGCTAAGGGCTGGAAACCTCAGTGTCTAGACCAAAAGAGAGAAAAATATTTTTTCTTCTAAATGACTCAAGACTTTATAAAAGAGAAACTCAGCTATCATATATAAAAAGAGCCAAATGAGATGTGATCCACCACATCAAACGCAGATAAGTTGAATTGGGCTGTTTTTAATGGTCTTAAATGAGTCTCTTTACACTGTAATGCATGACATCTTATATTTCCTCACAGACAGAAACATATGGATCCCATACAAATCCTGCCATACCATTTTATGTATATGATTGTGTCATGTCTGTTTTCTCCCTTGACTCTCTCCACCTGCTTGGCCCACTTTGACAATGTCAAGATAAAAACTCTGCTCACCCCAAGGCACTGAAATGACCACTCTGTCCAAACAGTTTCACACCCATCGTGCGCGGATTACACCACCACTCTCTATCCTTTCAACAAAGAAACAGAGTCTACCTTTCCCGTTAAGTCCATTATATTCAAATGGGCCAGACCTTTTTCTTTTTGCTTCTTCACAACAAGACATAAGGTAATCAAAAGTTAAAAGCAAACACTCAAGGAGGCACTTAGCAAAAAAGAAAAGCTTTTATGATAAAACATTCATATACAAGGCAGGAGACAGGTAATCTTTGAGGACGATAGGGTTGTCTTGTGGTCAGTTTCAGTATAGTATGGCTTGGGGAGCCTTGTAGATGAATGCTCCTAATAACATCCCCCGCCCACCCATCATCCAGCAGACCATCTAGGCAGAACAACTGATACCTGAGTGTATTTCTTCAGTGGTGTGAAGTATGCCTTAAAGAGCTGTTGGAGGCTGCAGTAAAGTAGGGTTCATTACCTTGACAGACTGATGACAGCTAAGACTGGCTGAGATGCATGCACACACACACACACAGACACATGCATATTAACATTAAAGTAAAGGATAAATATTCAGCCATGGTGCTTCTTGTGCAGTGCACACAGAATTAGATTTGATATAAATCAGGATGCCTACACTGCAGAAAGAAAAGGGAAATACCTCAATGTTATCTGGAGCTCTAAAATGTAAGATCACTTGCTTGTAAGTCCTTTTAGAGTTATTTGCCAAAGGCATCTAAATCAGTAGAAAAATCTGGATTAAAAAAAAAATCCAACCATGTCTCCTAGAACTTGCATTTATATATGACCTGCCAGGCATCTACCAGCACCTGTTAAGCTCACTTATATATCTCATTTGTTTAATCTTAAAACCAAACAAAATCCAAAGTGCAAAAACAACAGTTATGGTTTCACGGGGCGGTTGTGTGCCATAGTATTTCTTGGTTGGAAGCAACTGACTTCCTGCAATTTTCGAGACGTAACGAGACATAGGCTTGTGTGTTGGTTTTGTGTTTTTGTTACTGTCGGACAAAATCGGGCTAGGTTGCCAGCAGTGTTGCCAATTCAGCAGTTTTCTCGTTGGACTTTGTGACCCCTTCAGCAATGTTTTTCAAAAGAAAAAGTGACTGGTGACCATTCTGTTGGTCAGACTTTAACTCATCTCCAATGAGGAGAGTTGCAAGTGTTTTTCAGTGAATGTAGCTGTGGTCCCCTGGACTGACCATGTTCAATAAGTGGGGGAGGTCCGCAGCACACTCAATCAGCAGCTTGACAGAAGCGTGTGTGAGCTGTGAATGTTCCAATGATTCGCATTGTTTGTCCGCTTTGACTTTGTTTGAAGTTAAATTGACTATGCAAGTTTTACCAGAGCAAGTTCATTCCTGTATTTGGATCCTCTCATCCTACATAAAAGGTAGAGGTAGATTGAGTTCTTTCTTTTATTTAAAAAAGTTGGATTCATGTAAATATGGTGGTTACATCTTTGCGTCACTCATTTGCACATTGGTTTGGCACACATCGAGTATCATCTGGCATCGTGTAGACGTCAACACCAGTTGTCTTGCAACCGGTGATGACACCATGAAGTGAAATGCCCAGCATCTAACACCTGTAAAAGCACAACATTGAATTTTTTTCCCTGCAGATTGAACAAACGAGATAAAACCTGCTAAATACTGAGCTTTAGAAGAGCTGGCAGGTGATTTTTGTTGTCTTTGGACAGAGCCAGGCCAGCTGTTTCTCTGTTTCCAGTCTTAATGTTCAGCTAAGCTAACAGTCTGCTGGCTATAGCTTCATATTTAATGTACAGACATGAGAGTGGTATTGATCTTCTCATCCAACTCTCGGCAAGGGAGAAAATAAGCTGTATTTTCCAAAACGCACAACTATTTTTTTGAGAATTTTTTTGGGGGCATTTTTGCTTTATTGACAGTGACAATAGAGAGAGCGACAGGAAAGGTAGGGGAGAAAGGAGGGATGACATGCTGTAAAGGGCCCGGACCACATTCGAACTCCAGCCCCTGCGATAAGGACTCAGTTAAAAAGCATAACTAAGATCTTAGCTTCAGTAACATGCTGTCTTCTGCTTTTTTAAAAATCAATATTTACAGACCACATGGAATTTGTGGTTTGACATTTGTGATCACACTTCCCCCTTCTATTTGGACAAATCATAACCAGCTCGGTTAAAAAACAAAATGAGGTATAACTAAAGCAGCAAACACTCCCTCCTTCATGTCGGGAAGTCAGTTTGCATGGGTTGCGTGTGGGGTCAGCTTTGGGTCACACTGGGCATCCATTAGTGGCCTTATTTAGAGTCTTATTCCTTTAAGAGGAGTGATTGGCCAGCAAAGACAAAGAATCATTACCTTTGCCCGCCCCCTCCCTGCCAGCAGTCAATAATGAGGGATCATTAAAATGAATAGATGGACATTCCCCTTTTCTCCGGATCCTTATTGCAAAATCAGTGTCAGGGGAAATGAAGATTGAGCTTGGAGAAGGCGTCTAAAAGCCTCACAGTGATTGTCGTGAACTCATCTCCAGTGCCAGGCTCCTTTATCTACTGTAAGAGTCTGCACCTGCCTGAACTCTTGACTAGCAAGGGCTTTTACTGTAGCCCATTAAGAGCATCCCTAATGTGCGCTGCAACGTACTTCAACATAAACATTCTGCATATGTACAGAAACATTTACAGCAAACAATGGAAGAATGATTGCAGGGGACGTCTTGGAGTTTTTTTTTTTTCCATGAAGAAGTAGAGCTCCCAGGGTGAACTAGAAAGGGATATTGAATACACTGACTTTGATGTCGAGAATAGAGAACTCACGTGTTGTGATCGTATAAACACACACTTAAAGATAATTCTCACTTTTCACATTTCTTAAGTTCAAACATCTGTCCAGCCGCTGAATTTTATAAATCCTTGCACAACATTTCACGCATCACAAAAGAAAGAGTGAATCAAGCTGAATGATTGCAGATGGAGAATAAAAGACGGCACACGATTTTCCAGGCCCCATCTGGTTGCCTCTCTGAGCGTCTCTTAAAGTGTCTTTTAAAAAGGTGATTTGTCTGTGTGTCAGCAACGATGTGACCATGTCAGCATATTGGTGCATCATCTGCTGCCTGGTGCTGTCACATGTGAGCAGTCCCATGAAAGGGTCTGTGTACACCTGTGGAGCCCCGGCAGCCCCACCCTAAGCAGATTAAAAACACACATGTAAACACATGCTCAAATCCACACACACACACGGTCCTCATCATCTTCCTTTATCATCCTAAAGGTAACTGATAAGACGGGCTGTTTATAGGCATCTGACATGTGTTTCTGAAGAATAAAAAAAAAATCACAAAATTTGACTCAAGGGACCAAAAAAGATCAAATGTAGAAGTGGCTTATGGGACACGACTATCAAAGGTCCCTTAGTATGGTCAAGCAATTATCTCTTAAAGCATCTCTTAAAGCCACCCCCATGGTTCTCTCAACATGCCCTTCATAACAGAGGTATAGTGAGGATTTACTGCCTGCAGATGGCCGATGAGAAACAAGAGCAGGAGCTCCAGCACTCTGCCTATGCACTGACTTTATAAAAGCCCAAATCAAGGGCTCTGTGGGAATACAACTGGAGAGGAAGCGAGGCCATAAAGATGCCATAAATCTGTACAATGAAACTTCTAAGTTGTGCCCTCTGCCAGGTGCTGTGTGCATGTGGACCTCAGGGACATAATGGCACGCGCTGCAGTCCTTATGATCAGGGCCTGACTCTCTGCTCGTCTGTGCCGTTGCCTCCACTGTGGGGATGCTTTGGCCATCAAGTGTCAAGAGTCGTTCAGTCAGTCTGTCTGTCAGATCATCAGTGGATCAGTTGGTCAAGCAATCACTTGAATCAGTGCACAGCTGTATCTAATGTCATACCATTTTATACAAATACGTATGATAAATATTATATTACTATTTATTTTTATATTTATCATAACAAAAGGAATAAATACATTTTAGCAACTGAAAGTTGTTTTTCTTCAGACATTTTTTTTCTCTTTAAGATCCAGATTTGAAAATGTTTCCTTTGCAAAATCATTGAAATCATGGAAAAAGGAAGCTAGACGCACACATCAAATTTCCAACAGGAGACGTTTCTGACATATCTGTTTAAGTTCAGAGAAGAACACAGATCTTGCAGATAATAAAGAAATCATTTGCATACTATATCAGCAGCTAAAGCCAAAGATGCTACCTACAAATCTCTGATGATAAAGAGGAAAAGTCATCATGACTATTTTTCCTACATCACTATCAGGCACGAAGTGAAATAAAACACTTTTTCTGTCACACAGAAACACAAATGCTGCTTCAGAGCTATACTGTGACTCTTAAAATGAGAACGCAAAGGTCCATGTGACTCACTGATGCCGTATAGTTTCCAACAAATTGTGTAAGCCACATAAGCACATCATATGATCATTTTCTATAAAACCCAAACCCACGAACCAAAGCTTTCAGTGTCTGAATCCTGCTTTAAACTCTAAGGCAATCATTCAAGCTTTCAAATACACTTTCATTCTTGCTGACATTTAGATGAGAAAATCAATACCTGCACCTCTAAAACTCACTAATGAACACATCACATACCATGTACGTTACATCGCCTAAGAAAAAAAGGTTTCTTATATACACCAAGAAGAAGATTTTAAGTTGTAGCTTTAGAGTTTCTGATGGCAGATGTTTTTCTTTTTTTCTTTTCTTTTCTTTTCGTTTTTTTTTTTTTTTTTTACCTTTGGACCACCTATTTTCCCTCTGCCGCCACTCTTTGTGCTAAGCTGAGCCAACTGTCTCCAGGTCATATTCATATTTAGTAAATGGAAAGAAATAAATACATTTGGTAAAATGCAGTTTTCACTCATGAGTTAAAGATTATTTTAAAAAATATCTACACAACAGTGCAAAGTGCTTGAATGCTGCAAAATATATATTTTTTAAAGAACTGCAGGTTCTGTACTTGTGAACATCAAAAAAAAAAAAAAAAAACATAAAAGTGATGCTAGTCTTTTGACAAGTGTCAATACTCTGTGAGGCTGTGTTTGTGTTCAGATCATAGATATTCCACTACTTTAGTTCGTGTCCCCATTTGACTGCTGCTTTGGAAACCATGGCCCGGCGTCATCTCTCCACTGTGTCAAAGGGTACGGCTCTGCCAGAGGAAGACTAAGGTAAGAAGAACAGGGTGCCAGGAAAAAGGGGCGTGGCTGCATCTGTAAATAGCGGGGCTATTTCGGGCTCACCACGGTCGTACAGGGGAGCACCGCCCAGGCCTGCCTTCTGTCACTATGGGGATGGGCGCTTCATAACTTTGGTGGATGGAAAAAGTCTGGAGGACTGGCAGGTGGTACACAGGAGCATGGCACAGCTCCCATGGTGAAGAGCTGTTTCAGTCATAACTACCCACCACTAACAATACTCACCGGAAAACACACAGGCCTCTGCTTGTACTTTGCATATCAGCAGCAGCTCGTCACATTTTATCCTGATAAAGTAGTGTAAGGTCGTCTGCATTTCAGTTTGAAGCAAAAGTGGAAACATGACCAAATACCATCTGCTGATTGATTTACTGCTGGCAATCACAAAAGGAAAATTTGTAATGTAATGTAAAACTGTTGGTACCTTCAACCTGTTTTCTAGAATTCACTTTAAGTTAATAATAAAGTAAAACAATAGACTTAAATAAGTGTTCAGAGGCACTACTTTGTTTTTGCACTGTGCTCTTGTCAATGTCTAACTGTCTCCATTTCGGGTTTTATTAGGGATATAGGTTCAGGTTGGAACAGTCTGAGGTTTATTAAGGTCAGGCTGTATAACACAAGAAAATGGCACAGCCAGGTTAGAGAGAAACCCTTAAAACTAAAGCACAGCCATATGGGCCATGCATGAAACAGTCAAAGAATTCTACCAGCATGAGCTGTGGGGAGAGAAGAGAGACAGAATATATGATCCAATTCAAAATTTTGTGAGATATATATATATATTTTTTAAGATAAGTAGAATTAGTTCAGATTCTGAAAACATATTAATTCTCCACCGTAAAAAATAAAATAAAGTCAAAATGTAAGTTTTACTTTAAATGAGAAAGATGAAAATCTCAAAGAATCAGTAATATACTTGCTAAAATCAGTTGGAATAAAGATAGTGATGCACACATTTCTAATTTACAATAACAGAAATTTAAGTTTGTTTGGGTTAAAAACAAGAACCTAAATCGTACAGATAACTAAAAAAATGTGTGGACACAACATCAGTAACTGTAAAACCAAAATAGCTAAAGAAAATAAAAAATCTTACATTTATAAAAAAAAAAAAAAAATTCTCACAGAATCAGTAATGTCCTTGATGGAAAATGTAAGTATAACATAAAATAAGTGAGGGCTTTTGATACGTATGGTCACCATTATGCCATTTATTAATTGTTGAGAACACATTAAATGCACTTAAAACACATTTCATTTTTCATAAATATTTCATATTAAAGAGAAATATGTTCCACCTTGTGCCTACACAGAAAAGCATTAAAGAGATGCGATGACTTTGTAGCCAAGAAAGAGAGTAAGGCACAAAATAGAAACCTTATTCATACAGTTTAGTCATGCTATTATACTATATGTCCAAAAATGTATTAGGAAGCTATACTGGAAGCAACTGTGAGCTAAATGATCCCCAACATTAGTACGGTGTGCATGCTCCAAAAGACAGACGACGTGGTAAAGACTGCAGCAGTGTGAAAGAAGAGCTGATGTAGGTACTGTACGTTTATGACATGACAGTGGAAATCAATGTACAAATATTTGGTCTGCAGGCAGGAAAACCTGCTCTGTATCTACGGTAAAGTGCATAATGTTTTTTTTTGTTTTGTTTTTTTGTTTGTTTTTGTATAGGGAACCATTCTACGCTAAAGTATCTGATAGAAAAAGGAAACTTGGACAATAATTTCACCAAAGATAAAATCCTTTGGTTTAATCAGATCAATTATTGCCAGCTGTAAGTAGTAACAGTCCTGCCAACTCCTCCGTGGAATCACCCAGATGACAAGTAAAAACTGAGCCTGTGGCGTACTTATTATATCCCTGTGCCTAATTACATGCAGACCTGCAGTGCAAGAAGTAACAGACAAACGTGTATTGTCCTGGAGTATTCTCATTTAAATTCAGCAGGTAAGCATACCATTGTTGTACTATCGTATAGCTGAGGGGTGGGATAGGGGGAGTGGGACTCTGCTACCTGTCTTTATAAGCCCCTGCAACCAGGAACTGTTGTCATAGGATATGTATTGTATATTTCTCTGATTGTCTGTGCATCATTATGTCATGATCTGGGTGGAGGACTGGAAGACTGGGACAGGATGATTAAAAAATAGGCACTAAGGTGAGAAGCATAATGCAGGGTAGTAGAAATGGTACAAATCATATCAGGGGAAGACAAATGGAAAAAAAAGGGGAAGCTAAATAGCAAACCGCACGATAAAAGCATAAGGCATACATATTTTCAAATACATGTTTATACAAAAGAATATCATACAATAACATTCAGTATAAATGAGTGACGGGATAATAAGGAAGCAAGGAAAAAATACAGTTCTACAATTCACAAACTCCCTACGTATTTTCTAGCCTTTTATTCTGTTTCCCTGTAAACAAATCATTGAAATGATACAAAAATGTCATATAAAAACTTCCACTTTGGGTCACCGTGAAGCGTTTGCATTTGTGTGACTGCTGCTGCTGTTGTTGTTTGCTGTCAATATCACTGTTGTAAGGCACAGATTCGGTCATAGCGGACTGACTGCACAAACAAATGAACCGAAGTGACGAATCACGTTTGTCCATGCATTAACATACAGATCAGGCTCGAAATGAAGAAGATTGTCATTTGTCAGCGAGAGGAGAGTAGTTCAGTCTCATTGAGCTGTTTGGTCCACTAAAGAACACCTGCTGTGAATTATTAAGGCAAGTGTAGTCGTATACTCTGCCCCTGATATCACTTCCCTTTTTTTCTAAATATAACATTCATCTGTTTATTCAAATGGAGCTCGCCAGTGATTGTCAATGTGAATCTGCAGCCAGTCTTTGAGTGAGGAGGAGCTGATGGTCCAGTGGGAGATCCTGGTCAAACATGTATTCTTCATAATCTGGATCTCTCAGGTTTTTTTTTTTTTTGTCCTCTTCCTGTTAACAATGCTGCTGTTCGAGTGTGTGTGCTGCTGCTGCTGCTGCTGCAGAAGACCTCTGGACGTCTATGCATGAGTATGCACGGAAATGCTGGAGAGGTCGTTCCTGATGATCTCGTTAACTGTGGAAACAAGAGAGAGACGTTGCGAATCATTATTAAGCAGTCACACTGAATACGATTTCATTTAACATAGAGAGGAAGTTTACAGATACAACACATGTGATAGGAAGGTTGTTTTGGTGTTTGCCTCAAGGCTCCTGGACTCCAGAGAGATCCAGGAGTGCATTATAGGAAGTGCAGGATCCAGGGTTTTTGGTGAAGCATACTAGGGACTAAAGGTCAGGATGTAGTAGCCTCTACTGCTTCAATTTTGACCATGCTCTTAAATCTGTCTCTCACAAGCCCCCCCTCAACTTCATACAGGTGCAAATCACTGGAGTTCCCCTCTAACTGAAGGAACATGCAATACAAAAGTACAACAAATTACACGATAAAGGTCCTGATTTATGGACTAATCTTAACTGTGCTTCTCTCAAGTCATATCATGTCTATTTCTGTTCTGATTTCTTACTTTTGTGCTTGTATGTTGCCTATTTCTAAATGAATGTGTTAAATCAAATGACCATGTAGGAAATCTGGTAGAAACCAGGTAGTTCTCTAGCACAAAAACTCATATGCATATTGCACAGTGGGATTTGTAGGGCCCCTCCAACTTATTTTTTGGCCAGTGCCCAGGGGTGAATATGCAGTTAAGACAAATGAGATTAGTTAAAAAGTGAGTATCTAATGCCTCAGTTCTTAATCAAAAACAGTTCAAACTTTAACTGAAGAAGATGTAACTCTTTAGCGCTCGCAGCTTCAATAGATGTGTCACATGTGAGCAACACTCCACTGAATACTTGGCATAGATATGGTCAAGCTGAAAAATACTGGGTATCAGCAGCCACAATCCAAACATATCAATGTCATTACTAGCCTTTAAAACTGATATCGTCCCCATACACCCATCCCTGTTTTTTAGTCATCGTCTTGTCTTTCCTGCACTAGTTCCTGTGCCCGTGCTGTTCCCACAGTCTGATCAGTCCCCTGCCTTTATCTGGTCTGTGTTCTTTGGCAAAACAGAGGGAAGTGACTGCGAAGATGGCGAGGACCCGAGCCCCTGTTGCTTAAACACAAACAAGAAGCTCCTCCGTTGTGGAGCTTGCAGTGATAAAGCAGACTGATGCAGACAGGGAGAGAAAGAGTCTGGTGAAAACACCATCCGCGGTAAGGAGCCGAGACAGGAAGTCCACCCACTCTTGAGGTTCAAAGTGGGCATACAGTTTGTTATCATTAGATACTGTTTGGTGAACTGTGAAGCACGTTCAGAGAAAACAAGATGGAGTCTTTTTAATACCAAATCAATGACACACTGAATGGCTGCAGTATGATGTCAACGTATGAAAGAATGAAAAAAAAAAAAAGTAATCATGTTTTCTACTTTTTCTTGTCCCACAGCGGCACTGATGTCACATGAACTGAACTATGGGAAGTGAGGTGTAGAAACACCACACCAACATGTACAGTTATTAACTAAAATGGAGACAAAAATAAACATGGAAATAAATAAAAGGATTGCACTTTTTAAAGAAGTAGGCCACACATCTATAATAGCATGCCCTGCTTACTATATGGAGTCAAATACCCACCCACGCGCACACACACACACACACACACACACACACACACACACACACACACAAACAGGTTGGTTGGGACTCACCTCCCTAAACAGGAGGAACTCCCATTGGAAAAATCCAACCTGTGCCAACAATGCAGGCTGTTTTCATCTCTATTCTGCTCCGGGCTAAACAGGCATTTACACGTTGAGGTTATTTTTAGCTCTGCCATCGAAGGACATAAAGGAAGTGCAAGAACATCTAACAATTAAATGATCAAACTTTAATGTTGCGGCTGGTTTCTGTTAGCTGAGGTGAGGAAACAGCTCCAGGAGGGGAAGGGAAAACCCAACAAATGTTATTTGTCTCAAAGGGAAAGCAGTGGCTTCTTTTCTTCATTTCAGTCACTGTAAAAAAAAAAAAAAAATAGTGACGTCTCCTCCACCCACAATAACTGCAGTGTTATTTTGATTTATCAACTAATACTTTCCATTAGCATGTTTGATACTGTTCCATTCTTAAGCAACAAGCGATAAAGAGAAGAAAGGCAAAACACTGGCCCCTGTGTTTTCATCTTCATCTGGCATTGTGAGAATCTCAGAAACAGGATGTGGCCAACTGTTACACCACAAGACAACGCAAAGGTGCTATTTATAGCTGTTTAATGGTGTAGCTTGTCACTATTTAGTTGCAACAACTTCTGGGAAATTAAGAAATTTTACAGAACAGTTGATGAAACCTGAAAGATAGACGAACACACACGCATGCACAGACACATACACGGACATATACACAGATAATGACTGTGACTAAATAAATGGCCTTTGTGCACAAGCTGCACAAATGTATTTAGCTTACTTCAAAATATTTGATTAAAGTCATTTTCTTTTTTTTGTCTTTTTATAAACACAGGTATTTATATGTACGCATATTTTTGTGTTTTTCCTCTTAAGTCAAAATCTTCCACATGATAGCATTTTTTTTTTTTTGAGTCTGTCTCACCTTCCATGAAGTGACTAGATAACCACAAATATGCAACACAAGGGAAGGCAGTCAGACGTGCTGCGGAACATTTTGTTCAGAGTGGAATTTGGCTCTAAAAATTCAATTCCCTCGCATAATGTGGATGGGCAGTGGTATAAGTACAAGATCTCCTCTGCAAAATGGGCCTTGTAAAGCTAGTTTTAGTGTTTTAAAAAGCGTGCCAGCCAGTTATTTTCCACGTTCACAATCTCTATATGCTATTGTAAAAAAAAAAAAAAAAGAATGCTATGTTATGCTACACAGTAATGATGCAAGTACCAGGTTTATTGTCAGATATGGACAGAAATGAACCCTGGCATCCTTCTCAACAGTGTTGGAAACTTGTTTTGTTTATTTATTTTTTTTCTTTTTTCAGTTTCCCAGGTTAATAATGGAAAGCTGTTACTGGGAGTGTACCATCTCATGAATAAACAAAAACAGCGGAAAACTGAGCTCCAAATATTCCCCTGCTGAAAAAAAAAAAAAAAAAAAAAAAAAAAAAACTGCCCTTCTAGTCTTCTTTAAACAGAGTGAAATCTTTTCTTAACTGGAGTGCCAGTGCAATCAGCAAACCACAGCCCAAACCTTTCCGGACTCATACTCGGGGCAAGGCAGCAGGGAGATCTATTTCAGGCAGGTGTGAGAGTGACACAAAAATATGACTGTGCTTTAGTGTGATGCCAGCCGTGCCGAACAAGTTCAATGCACAATTCAGCTCCTTTGTGAAGGGCCTACCAGCGTTTTTGGCAGTGTCTTAAAGCTAAACCCCCGTCTCCATCGGGTGTGACTGCTGGCTGAATGAATGTTGACCTCACTAAAATAATCTGTCTTTATCAACTGTGATGGAAAATGATTTGCTCCTGCCTGCTAGGATGGGTGGTGGAGTGCTTCCAGTGTATAGGCTGTAAAATACATCATTTTGATGATCAAAACAATACAATGTAACACACAAAGGTGGGCAACCGTTGTGTGACAGGTTGTCTAAGAAAACCAATGCATAAAAGAAGGTCCAGATTAAATAGGTGTTCAGACCAAAAATAGCACAAGAGGCTCTGTGGGTGTGGGCATGTGTCCGCCCACTGCTGCTGATACACTCCTGTGGGTGGTATCTAAAGGGAGGGACAAGCAACCTATATGGTCATTTAGGTTGTAGGACTTGTTGGTTTGAAGGCTTATCAGACACCACAAGCAGTGCACAGGAGTTCATAATGTGATGAGCCAAGGTTTGGCAACTGTGGAAAGTTACTACAGCAACAGTCATTTTAGCCTCTGTCATGGTGATCTCGAGCTAAACAGCAAGCCGAACCAAGTTTAATGTCTTTGCCAGAGACCTATGTGGATGAATCAGAGGGATTTTTGGATGCAGTGGCAATCAATGTGCAGATTTTACAGCTTTTCAGAAAACATTACAGAAGAACTGATTATGAGACTTTAATACCTAGAAATCTTTAAAGCTTTTTTTGAACACAAAGGGAAAACATGTCAGAAACGGCAAACTGTCAAATTCACCCCTATTGTAAGAAAGGAAAAAGAAAGAAAATGCACTCTTTGGTCTCCCCCTCGCCCCCGTAGTGATACGACAGTTCAGTCTCATGGATGTCATTTTTTTTTCATCTACTCAGAAGCAGCAGTAGAGGTATCTAGGAGCATCTACCTCAGTGTTCGTTGACTGCTCATCTACACTTGCCCCAATTGTGGCAATTTTTCTGTCACATTTTTTTCTGGCTTTGGCACAGGACGATGATGAAAAATGTTTTTTTTCCAGCTGAAAAATCTGACAATGAGCACATCACCAGCTGTTTGGATTGCTGCGAAAAAATAGAATGGAAACGTGAGCAGCGACTCTGGAACCAAACTAAAATCACAAGACACTTTGTGATTTACAAAATAAGATGAAGTTACTTTGTACATACAAGATAATACATATATAAAAACCTGCAAACTGAAACTAGACAGACTTTTGATTCTCATGCAGGAACAAGTTATGGTGCTACAGTCTCTCCTTTCTTTAGTAATCCATGCATGGCCTTTATGACCTCATTTGGCTACTTTGAGAGTTCAGAGTGAACCTGACCTGCAGCGGGGAATTTAGTGTAGCATTGTTAGAGGAGAGGGGGCTGCACTGGGGTTCAATAACAGCCAGGCTTCCTCAGAGAACAGAGGATGCCCTGTGGTCTGGTCGAGACACGGAGCCTTGAGGCCCGAGAGCCTCTCGGAGGTTCCTGCTGTCGCAACACGATCCCCCTCTGCCAAATCAGGCCCGACTGGCAATGACCTGGCAGAGAGTGACTTCACCTTCCCCTGGCTTCCCTCAGCTGACTATCCAAAACACGACCCCTGAACTGAAGGTTGTAACAGAGGCTTCCTGCCAGGCACTTCTGTTCTCACTTGGAGTCTCTTGATACGAAGAGGCAGAGGGCACCTTCCTGAACTTCTCTCACTTTCACTTCATGAATAAACTGCAGCTGTGTTAGGGTCAGGGACCTTCACACTAAAGCAAAGGGGGAGTTTCCTCTGCTTACTTGTACCTCCAGTCGTAGCACAATCAGGCTTGTGAGAAAGAGGAGGTAGCTTCCTTCAATTGTGGCTCTCAGACTTTCAGCAGCATGTGAGAAGTCTGAGTCATAGAAGCTCTTTCGTATAAACACTGATAAACACTGCGAGACACAGACTCAGAGTTAAACCTCATCTGAACTTGTGCTTTCATGTGAAATTGATTTGGTGTGGAAGCCAAACTAAAGCTCAAACTTGCTGGAGAGAGACAATTGAATTTCCTGGTACATATTACTTTTGTTTCCCCACTATATCAAATCTTCTCTCGGGCCTCAGCAGAAACACTTAATGGACAATCTGCTGCCTCCCACACACGACTCAAACGGCTGGATGGAGAGGCTCGGACAACGTCGCTTATCATATGCTAGTAACCAGTGGCATCAAAAATTAGGGGAGGGGTCAAAGGTCAGAACACACACATAAATGACAGAGAGTGTGTGTGTGAGAGAGAGAGAGAGAGAGAGGGAGAGAGGGTGACTGAAAAGAGTGAAATGGAGAGAGACACAATCATTATTCCCACAGATAAACACAAATGGAAAGAGACAAAGCGTTCCACTAATGCTTCATTGTGATAAAGTGCTTCATAAATTCATCTGAGCTTTGCAGGTAGACAGCTTCTAATCCATCTCAGGGATCCCTTTGGGCCTAATGATGTGATGATATGTACAGACAGCATATTTCATCCCCACAGCTAGGCTGATGTGTGAAGCCCTGGGCTTTCCCATGTGGAAACACTCAGTCTCCACAACGGACAGAGGAGATGGAGGAGGAGAAAAAAAAAAGGAGTGAAAGAGATAGGGCTGCAGAGCGAGAGTTTGTTTTGAAACAAAGCTGAAACAGTTTACAATGAGAGCTGCGGCTTTACAGCTGCCCTGCAACATCTGTGTGGTGCTGTGGAGACACTTCTGTGCCACAGGCAGCAGCCGATCACCTCCTCACGCTGCTAAGGTGAACAATGACGCCATGAGATCTATGATTTAGACTAAAAATCCAGAGGAGAGAAGAGTGGAGTTGATAAAAACGTTAATCTAAATCTCTTCAGTTATTGCCAAGTTTTCACAGTCAGTAAGTTAAAGCAGCAGACAGTGATTTGTGCACATTTTTTTGCCCTGTGTTTCAGCTCTCAGGCTACACAGCTACTCTCTGGTTAGTGGAATAATACCTGCAGCCTGAGAGAAAGACCTGCAGGAAATACTCAGGACTGTAAAAAATACTGCAAACTCCTCTGCATGTTAACCTTTAGTCAGTAAACTCCTGAAAAGACTCAACTGAACATCCGATCAAGATAAGTCCGTAAAGAACACTGCCCTTACAGTAATGGTGTTTATCTATCATATAGTATCAGGTCTCTATTAAGGTTACCAAATCATTTGAATGAGTCATCTGCTTCATTTATATAAATTATAAATGCAGGAAACTGCATTGACATAGTTACTTAGTTTTTCGTTTTTCTGCTTTAGAAAGCCTGTTTGAAACCAAACGTACAGGCTGGTGAAGGAGAAAATGGCACAGAGGAAGAAGAAGAAGAAGAAGAAGAAGGAGAACTGTGGGACAAAGGGGCATGGAGGGACACTGAGACTGATTAGAACAGAAAACAAGTTCACGCAACGGCTCAAAGGGAGCCAGAGCAAGGATGCCAAGAGGAGTGATACGATCCCTCTTTTGGAGACACGAAGAGAAAAGACGAAATAAAGTACGGAGCATAAGCACTAAGTGCTTTGATGTCACAGAAGAGATTTCCAGTCAATAGGTCTGCTGCTGTTTTTAGACGAAGGCTCCCGGCTTGGTTGGATAAGGGAGCTGTAGCAGCCTGGAGAAATAAGGATGACATACTCAGTGAGCCTCATGTGGAGGGACAAAGTGGAGCTGGGCTCTAGTCTCCACCTGTGAGTATCTAATGTGCCTCACTTTTCAGAGGACATGGCTCTGTGTAGTCAGATGAATCTGACATGTTAGCAAGCCAAATGACGCGACCCAGGAGAGTTTAGATGTCTGCCTGGTCCAGAAATGCTGTGCTCCGGGCCTTGAGTACAGTAAAACAGGGGTATCCCAAATTGGAAATCTAAAGACAACAACGTTTACTGAAAGCTTCGGCGCTGATGTGCTTATTTTGGCGGCAGCAGTGTGTAACCTTTGTCTTTGATCTTGCATGGTGTGCTGTGCCTCTCCCTATCTCACCTCACTCTGTCTCTCTTTGCAAGCCTGCCACTTCCCTCTCCTCCTCCACCTCTCATTTCCTCCCGGGCCCAGGAGGCCGCGGGTGTGCTCGCTCGAGGTCGGTCTCTGGGGAGGATGAGGGGGAGGTGTTTACATGGTTGGAGCTTCTCTCCAGTGCCCTCATCACTGACTTCTCTGAAATCGTTGCTCAGCTTGTCCAGACTGCAGTGCACATGATAACAAAATTAAAAAGAAAAAAAAAGATATTGTAATGGTGTTTTCAATATGCAGAGTGCTCTATGTTTAGAATAGGCAAACAGAAAATGAATTATACTATACTGCATATAGAAACCTTTATTTCAGAGTACATTAATGTACAATGTTGTCCCACAATGCAGTGCATGATGGCAAAAAGGGCTGGGCAGCAGTTAAAAAATAAATAAATATTGTGGATGGTGCTCATAGTATAAAAAAAAAGAAAGCACCTCAGCAACATCAGATTCACATGAGTTAGTTGACATCGCAGTCTTACATCAAACACTATATATAATCCTAAGGTCCTAATACAGGCAGTGGCTGCCATTGAAGTAATAATTATTAATATGTAATACTTGTGACTTTTTTTTGGAAAAACTTTTCATCTTGAAACACTGGGATCCTTTGGCTTTGATCCTCATGTTAGGAACCACTGGTCTAGTATACGTCTCTAAGTGCAGATGCTGAATGCTTAGCACCACAGTGGCGCTTTCAGTTATTTCGATCACACAGGTCAGTGTGATTGCGTTGAGTTGTAAAGCGTTTTTTAGCTGCAGTGGAAGAATACCACAACAGAACTCAACAATCAAAGAGTTGATCAAAAGCAAACATAAAAGTATGAAGCTAAAGAGCTTCTGACATAAAGTGTGTGGGGCTGACTAAAGACTGTGAGAAATCAAAAGCTCAGTTTCACACAACTAGTGAAGCAGAACTGTGTACAGCAAACAGCAGAGCCTGAAAATACACCAAACTGAGGAAACACACACATCTCTGTGACTGAGATTTGAAAGGAGACAGATTAAAACTTTTTGCATGGCTCATTACCAGTGGGTTTATGGTAAAATAACTCAGCCATCTGATAAACTCGCTGTGATTGATTCAGAATTAGAAACGTATGGTCCTGCTGAGGCTGATGCAGACGGCCCAGGATTTCACCGGTTTTCAAAATGGCACACAGTGAAAAAATATGAGCATATTGAAACAATCATACTTCATTGGGTTGCAGCCGTGTGAGTGAGAATTTGGCCGAGCACCTGTATATAATACGATTTATAACTGCATTTGTATTGTGCTTCTTAAATCACCTGTTGTCTGTCAGTCGTAATGTGGGACTTCAGAATTGTTTTCTTTTATTTATATATAGAGAAACTATGTTCTCTGTGTCCAAAAAGGCTTAGATCAGTGCAAGCTTTATTGTTCACTATCCATCACAGATAGATGGCTCCGAGCGGCTCCTTCCTGTTTTTTAGTGTGCATGTCTGCTTGTCTGTGCATGCGTATGTGTATCAGCACAGGATGGCCTTTGGTTAACCTGTCTGTTTTGCCATCCGTGAAAAAGCACTGGAACTGCTCTCTGTCCCCTGCAAGCAAGAGTTTTGTGCTGAGCGTATACTAAAGCTGGGCATTTGCTCACGTGGTTGGTTTGTTATTTCAAACTTAATTGGTTGTATTTGGTATAAGGAGCAACCAGGACTCTAGGGGACCCAGGCACAGCTTTTAGACTCTACTTTTATCAGGACTACAGCACACTGGGGCACTTCAGTTTGAGCAGTGCTCTTGCTCACACTGGCAATCCCAGTCTCTTATGGGTTGTTTTACAGCTTTGGAAGGCATGCTCTGATGAAAGTAACATTTCCACTGATCCAACATCTTGGAGAGCCTGACAGAAGGCTTTTGCAGGCTTCATCCTGAAGTCACAGAAAAGGCACTGAATAGGACACTAAAGGTAACTAAATCTTAAAAAGATCCTGCCGCGCACAAGGGCACGGCTTCTCCCTTTTCAACATCCCCGCTGAGCTCTAGCGATCTGACACTGTACTGAAGCTGACTGTGATCTGATCAACCCTCTGTCTGCTGACCTCCAGAGCTGCCCCTACAACTTTAAATCCTCAACACCTGCAGGGATTCAAAGACACAGAGGAGGAGGTCGCCTCAGGGCACATCATGGACGTATTCACGTAGACCAGTCTGGAGGCAGGAGAGGAGATCTTGTTGTGTTGTTCCACTTATCTCCTTTCCAACATCTTCAATTTGATTTTAACAGACAAAAGTGTCATCCATGTGGAGACTGTATAGCTGTCAAGAAACCCAGGCTGTGTCCGAGTCAAAGGTGAAGCTAGAGCTACTCTCACTGAGATAGGAGGCAAGACGGAGACATTTTCTGTCACCTGTATATCACAGAACCACATTTTCACCTGCTTCTGTTTGTGCTGTTTCATTTCTCTCAGATTTAGTAGTTGCAGGGGCTTAGGGAGGGAAACTTAAATGCCTTAACAGAAACAAGAGCCTGCTATTTTACTCCATCATGCAGTAAATCTAACTGATTTCATTAAAATGTACGTGACATTTTCATTCAAACAGTGTTTAGGAGCCAAGCTTTCCAGCTCAAACTCTGTGCAGGTTTCACATCGCTGATTTACAACTTAAGCATAAAGAACTGTCTTGTCCTCTACATATGCTTCTTTTATACCCCACTGGATTTAAGAGGCTTAAAAGAAGAGTGAGTTGTCAATCTGAGGCCAGTAAAACTAAAGTACCACTTTCTAACAAGGCACCCTTTATTAAGTGTTAATATTAATGGTCAATAAGTTTTTTTACAAATGCTTTTTTGAGCAGGTATAAGTGAATCATATATACCAAATTTCACACCAATGCTGGGGTTAATGACTTATAGCTTATCTATAAAGCAGCAGTAAGTGATTCACAAAGAACATGCCACAACACATAAACATGTTCAAAAGGGTTTATGTATCTGATTGGAGGATTTAGTTGCTGACAACTACATGAATACATACTTAAAATGTCCTTATGTCTGCTTACAACTGCATGAAAGTTTGCTATAAACAACATATTATGTTTTTATATACTGCTTTACAATGCTAACTCTGTAGGAGTGGGGTTTGGGGAGGCTGGTTAAAATAAAGTGTTAAACCTTTACCCTGACTCAATTTGAAAAGCTTTCAGTACATGAACATTTGAAAGCTGGAATCTCATCTTCACCTTTCTTAAGCTAAACTTTTTGATTTAGCGGTTTGTCATCATGTAATCTCTTAATGTTCCTCACACTGTAGAAAAGGCTCGCAGAGTGTGAAAGGATTTCTCTATTTGTTAGCATGTTGTTTTGAGAGGAACTGAGCTCAGCTGACTATGATCGAGAGAGTCAGGGGACCCGTTGAGGTTTATAACTGCGATGGGTCATATGTCAACAGTAGGACACTTACAGTTCAGTGGTTATGATCATTCCCTCCCCTGAAGTAAACCCATTCACCCACTGTGTGGTAAGTCTCCGCACTGCGAGCGGCCACTGGTGGGAGAGGAAGAAAATGTGATCTTTAACTTCAGTAGTGTTTATCTTCCTTTGACTTTTAGTATTTTGGTTTTAACAGCTTTAGCAACAAAAAGAAGCACATAGAGTGTGTATGTGTGAGTGTGTGTATGTGCGTGTGAAGAACAGGGGCACTGGGAGAAGCTGCCAGGGAAAATCACCAAGACTGCATGCTACTTTCTTCCACCTCACATTTTCCCCTCTTTCTCTTGGTCTGTCTGTCTCTCTGTGTCTCTGTCTCCTTTATTTCTATGGCTGACCTGCTTCTTCTCATGCTCGCTGAATATTCCTGGATTTGAGGACATGATGAGAATCGCCTGACCCCAAATTCTCAAAACCCTAAAGTACATCTCATGACTTATGTCCCTCCATGTCAGCTCCACCAGCTATGATAATAGATATGATGCTTAAAAAGGACAAACTGTGGTGAACAAGCAATGGATTCTAAATGGCATGATTATAATCTTTTTAGACAGATTATTATTTTAGCCCATATGTGTTTGAGTGATTTGTCAATGGACTATAACACTGAAACAGGCGACATCTGCATTTGGTTTATAGTCTTGTGACAGATTCCACTGGGATTCTCACTCTTTCAGAGTTTATATCTGCATCTTTATTTCCCTCTCCACACTTTGCATCCTCATGCCCCCTCCTCTTCTCGTTTTCTCTTTGAGATTATCTCTCTCGCCCTCTTCTTTTCTGAGGTATCTGCACATAGAGGAGACAGCAAACTCTGCCAAGAGTTGCAAAACCCAACGGATTTCCCCATCCCTCCCTGCTGGATCAGACTTCTCTGTTGACATCCGTCACTACAGGATACTATTTCACTGAGCTAACAAATTTCAGATGGGGAGCTGTTATTAAGTGGTCTGGGACGGAGACCTACTCCTGTTTACTGATGCCGCAGGTATTTACATCCTTTAAATACCAACCAAAAACATTGCAACTGCTAGGGGCAAGCATCTCAGAGTGGTTATTATGTTCAAATGGAGGATCTCATCTTTCCCACATTCAACAGATGTGTGACTGGACTTAAGTGTACTTAAGCAAGACACTATCACTACTGTCCTGAAGCTGATCCTGACCTCTGACCTCCCTGTAGAGAGTCAAAAAAAAAGTGTCTTTCAGCAAGTGAGTTGTGCTTGTTTGGTGTTTAGTATGTGACCGAACTGTATGAGTTTTCCATGTGCTCATATTTTCAATGCCAGCAGGAAATATCCAAGATTCAAGGCGAATTTATGGTTTCTGTGACTGCGCAGCGTTTGTGGTGTTTGGAGCAAGGTCAGTTATCTCCACAGAGGAACAGTGTTTTATGGCAAATGCAGTGGTGGTGTAATGTTTGCGGAGATTACATTATGTTCTTTAAATCACAAACAAACCAACACAGTAACCGCCATCCAAACATAACCTCTGAGATGAATGAAGGGGCATGCACTTGCCACAAAGACCTTTTCCCTTATTAGAACTAAAAGCCAAAAACAGCGTCAATTGACATTAAAAAAGTGAAAAGTCATAAAGTAAGCAGATGAGAGCGTTGGTAATGCTGAAATTACAGTTTAAAATGCAACCTTCACCAAGTCACAGATAATGACCTTGCAGCCTCATGGGGGAAGGAGACTCGCTCACTGATCATCCTGTCAGAGTAGTCAACCACACTGACATTTGTCATATTATGATTCGGTAATGAGAGTGTCTGGCGTGAGGTGGTAGCTCCATGATCACAGATATACACAGGAAGATCCCAGCCAAGCCACAGGCTATGTCTGAGTCCTAACCCGCTGTGATCTGTGTGGCTCGGTGGCTTTTCAACGCGTGTTTCCTAAACCTCAGAATGTGTGCCACATAAACCCAGCCTCTAAACGGCTGTGTCAGGAGAAACTATAAGAAATGCATGACGTATGATGAACTGAGGGAATATGCTTTAATGAATAGACTCAAATGTGTCTGGAGAGGGAAGCGTGTACTGCACATTGTGGCTTTACTCTGCAATATTTGATTGTGTACTTCTTTCGAATCCATTTTTCTATCACTGCAACGTAACTGACTTCAATGCAAAGTCCACAGTGTCTCTGCTTTTTTACGCAGCTTGGAACAATGGAAGAAAACAAATCTTTACAGTAGCAAATCTGCGTCACACATTTCTGACATTTAGGCAAAATAAACACAAAACCCATTCAAAATCAGAATCAAAGTCTCCCATCTAAATGTGTGCATGTATCAGATCCCAGACACAAAAGAAACCCAATTTGTTTAGATAATTTAGCTGCAGTTTTTCAGCAGGCACATTCTTTCTCAGTGACTGTGGATATTATGACAGAGAGACTGAAACCAGACCAGATCCTCTGGCTCAGCTGCCAGGGTTTGGAGTGAACACACACACACACACACACACACACACACACACACACGCGTATAAAAGCCAGCACATCGTGGTAATGAATGGATTGAATTCTTGCAGATTCATCTTGCTGCACTTATCAAAACTGATAATATTCCCAAAGGTTTTTTACAGAGCTAAAAATCAAAGCGCTAATACGGTGACCCCATTGCCACTGTCATGTGTAACCACTTACATCCAATTATTTGCTAAACTGTAAGCAATCTTGGACAATAGTGTCTATAATTGAGTGGGTTTCATAATATGTGATACAAAAAAAATGTGATCACAACCAGGAATCTGAAAGCTCTTATGTTTAGCCAATGGGACAGAGATAAAAGAGATGTAAGAAACAGAAACAGAGGGTGCTAAGGTAATCCACAGAACTTCAACACAACTTCTTCTATGCAGAAGACGCCACTGTATTCTCTGGGTTCCATTACTGTACTTCCATCGTAACTTCCATACTTTATATTACACACTAATGTGTTTCAGCAGACTGTTATCTGCTTTACAAGAGTGACTTCAACTTTCCAACCGTGTGTTGCTACAGGGCGTAAAGATTTATTTATTTTTTTTTCACCACCAGGCTATGCTCCTCTTTTCAACGCTATACGACTACGACTAACAAGTTTGCAAGATCAAGCAATAAGTTTAAATCTTTCTGTTAAATTTTACAAGCCAATTGATCAATTAATATCATACACAACCTCTACCACCACCAGATCTACATAGATGTTTATATTTACTGCAGGGCGCACTCCTTCAACTGCTTGGTAAGGTTTGTAATATCTGATAATTGGTAGTAAGAGCCACAGCTGTTCAATTTATGCAGTAAAAGCAATGGTTTTTGATCTTAATGAGAAGAAATTGAATCAAATCTATTGCTGATCCCAAAAGTGCAGTTGTTGATCCAGAGCTACAGCTGTCTTGGGCCAAACCAAGAGTGCAGCCACCTATTAATTTTTCCTGTTACTATAAAACTTCTCCAGCAAGCCCCAAACTTTTACTTATACCTCACCATATCAAGGGCTGCCAGGAAAACAGGATTCCTAATATGAGAAGGCAGCAATAACAACAATAGTAAAAAATCCACATCCTCTTTGTAGTCATAAATAATAAAAAAGCCATCACCCTTCTTCTTGTACCTGTCAATATCACTATGTCTAGAAGGAGACTATGTTCTTGGCATTGCACTTAACCACAAGACAGCCTTTCTTTCTGTACACTATTAGCTGGGGCTTGACCTGCTCCCAAAAGGCCAGGGGGTCAGAGGTGGAGTGTTGTGAAAGCACAGGCTGTCATTGGCTCTTACAGTGCTTCCACATCTAGCTGACTCTGCCAACTAACAGAGACACACACAAATACATACTGTCTAAACATACAGGAGCAGCTTGGCTTTAGTGAGTCCCATTTGACATTTCAACCACCAGTTTAATGGACACCCTCCCCCTCCCAAATCCTCTCTCTGTTCTGCCCCCCCTCCGATCTCAGAGCCAACCTTGCGGCACACTCCAATGTTAGTGACTCAGCATGTTTTCAGCACGGTGCGGACGCGCTCTCAATCATCAATTAGGGGTTTTGCGGAGCCCTGGGGTCTGGGCAACTTGCCAGGATGTGTAAAAGTTTCCATGAGGAAAGCCTTGAGTTGCCTTCAGAAGCATTGGTGGTGGACGGAGATCCTCAGGAAGGCTAGAATGCCTTTTTTGTTGCTGGAGGGAGGGATGGAGGAACGGTGGGCCGGCAACAATTCTGTTTTCAGTTTGAGAAAACAAGCCTGGGAGAGTTTCAAATGCGCAAACCCTGAATTGAGGAGGAAACAATCACAAGGAAAACTACCCTGCAACGCGACGCAATCAGAGCACATATGTCAGATGTCAGAAACCAGCAGAGGCTGTGTTGCACACTGTGTTTTTCTTATTTTGGGGAATAAGGGCCCTCTGTTTCCCAGTGAGGCAGCTGGTAGAAATCTGGCCCTCTGATTAGCACTAGTTCCTTTGTTGTGTGCTGCATTCAGCTGCATTTCATGATATCACCCATCACAGCAGCAGCTAATGAGACAGGACACACAGCAGCAGTCTCACAGGACCAAACGCCTAGTCCAGCCAGCACACTACTTCTGCTCTACACACACACACATCCACTGCAAAATACCTATAAACACCAGGAATAGGGCTCTTAGTGAAGGGTTTATATGTGTCTGTGTGTATATAGATGGACGTGTGTCATGGGTTGTTTAAAAGAAGGGGGGGTTTGATGTCAGCATTTTTCCCTCAGACATGTGAAAAAGCATGCCGTCATTTTAGCATTTCTTTTTTTGGATTAATTAGCGCGGCTAACAGGGCAAACGTAAACGCTGCAGACCGTGTTTTTCATAAATTCTGTTGTTACGTGCGCTGATGTAATGCGACTGGCGTTTTGCTCACAGTCGTGCGCCTTGTAAAGAACAGATAGTGGCTCATGAGTAAGTACGAAATGTCTGAAAACTTTTTTCGGTTTTATGTGAGCCCCACCATGCGCTGTTTATGACAGTGAGTCTTCTAGCAGATTTGGGTGTTTCGTCCTCTTCTTGCTTTCGTGCTGTTGTTTTACTCACAGGAATCAGAAGGGAGGCTGAAGCAGGTGAGAGCCAACATGCCACAGACAGAAAATGGCTGCTCAACTGTAGATTTGCCAACTGGATTCTTCCTATAAAACTGCTTTACAGACACCAGAATCATCGCCTCAAGTCTCGCACTGTACTTAGTAAGCTTCTATCACAGCACAGGGAAAGGTTTAGCAGATTACAGTGGAGACTGTGTATGGCAGTCAAGGGGGTTTACATCTCAGACTCCTTGCATACTAACCAAGCTCCTTGCGGTACAGTAGCTCACCGTTGATAAGTTGAGTGATTTCTCAGGGGCTGCGTAAAATCTGGGCCTGGCCAGAGAGACACATTTCCTCTGGCTGATGAGAGCCGGAGGCCTCAGCGTTGGAGCGTGGGAGGCACTCCACTCTTGGGGAAGATCAAGTGTGCTCCCGCAGACTCCAAATCACCGGCCCCCAATTGCTAGGGAGGAACGCTACTCTACATGGCTGGCGTTAAATCACTGCTGCTGTGGTGAGGTCATCCGCTTGTCTTCCCTCTCTAATGGAGCGCTCAGCTCGCTAACATACGGCGGTAATGCGTGTGGACGGGGACTGGGATGCCCTGCGAGCTGCTTTCCAATCTTATTTATTTTAGCTTAGGGCTCATTTGAGGGGTTTGAGATAGGGCCGGGCCCAGGAGCAGCAGATGCCTTTGGAGTATGCTGTTACCACCGCACACTTACCAGGACTCCAGGAGCTCACCACAGATGCCTGCGCAGACACTAGGTGATGCAGAATGGCAGCACGTTGAGGTTCGAGTGGCTGCCTCACTGTCCTTGGTCAATCAATACACATTCCTGTGTGACCCTAATGCAACTGTAATCACTGACTGAATACATTTGGCCACCAAGCTGGAGGAAGATTAAGTCTGCTAAATTGACAGTGGATGGAGTAGTGGGGAAGAGAAACAAGGTTACATGATTTCACCTTAGCACTGCTATGTACATTTGGTATAACTTCATACTGCCGGTGTAAAAGGACCTCTTCCCAACCTTATTGAAAAATGCTAAATAAAGCTACAGTTTCACTTTATCCAATTAATGCTGAAATTAAAGCTTCTGCCTGCCCAAACCATTACAAGCAGTGAGAAAGAATCTCAAATGAGTTGTGTTGTTTCAGATCAGATTTCCAGAGCATCCGGCACCGCTGTGAACCCAGGAGAAGAAGAAGTATAGAAAAGAAAATAAAAGAGGAAGGAGAAAAGAAAATAAAAAAGAAAAAGCTGAAAATCAGTTTATAGAGCTGATAACAGACAGACACCCTCCCTGTCTCTGTATTGTGTGTTTATGAGGTGAGGACTAATGGGACTCATCAGGGCTGACAGATGTGCTGACAACTCCATTTCAACTCAATTACAGTTCCACAGCAAAACTCCCATGGTCCCCTCATGCCTATCACCCCTCTACTCCCAGAGCTGTTGAGTGAAGCGTGCACACACTCATGCATGAACACAAGCACAAGCGCGCGCGCACACACACACACACACACACACACACACACACACACACACACACACACACACACACACACACACAC
>JBBMJY010000025.1:19157755-19190933 GCA_037833715.1 Toxotes lorentzi | reverse complement strand
CACGCACACACACACACACACACACACACACACACACACACACACACACACACACACACACACACACACACACACCATGTTTACTGAACAAAAGGTGCACAGGAAGGGTGATATTCCTGAGTTCAATGTGGAGCTGTCTACCTCCCCACCTCCATTAGGAGGCAGGGGGATTTTAACATTTCAAATTGGCACAGTGCCCCATCGCTGTGCCCTATGAATATATATGTATATGACAACAACAAGTGGAGCCTCTGCTAACGCAGATAACAGGTTGGTGACCTGAGAGACAGAATGTGAGATGGACACAGGAGGCAATAAACTCGACCATATGGTCCCTTGGGTGTGACTGGTTTCATTGCCAGAGGGAGACCAGTGACCCCACAGTCTCCCCTGATGACGACAGCCGCATGGTGTCGACTCCGTGGGGAAAAGACGGGAAAACAAAGCCTCTGCCTCCTGCCTCCCAGCATCCCTCCCAGAAATATGGGGGGAAAAAATGGCTTGGTTCAGGAAACCCCTACCCATTGTTTTGCTTCCTTCATTAGTCGTTGTGTCAACAGTTTGGTTCACTACGCGTGTGCCACTGTTTTTGTTCTGCTGCACCCAGGCTGACCTCGGTGCTCTGATGTTTTGACAGATTGTTTCAAAATCCCATCAAGGCAATTTACTGTTTTAAAGTAAAGCAGCCTCTTGGACAACATAAGCTGGGCTGCACATTACACCAAAAGCAAACAAATTGCCGGGTCTAAAATTAAACGAATCTGACGTAAATCTGCTGCCAGAATTTCATCAGGAAATACTGAGAGGTGCAGCAGGGTGCGGCTCTGTGTGAGGGCTTGCAGATAAGCAAAAGGTGTTAAATAAATCTAATGTGCTCCGTGAACTCATAAAGAGAAGCTTTCATCTAGAAAAACAAAATGCCTCTCTTCAGTCAAAAAATTATCCAATGGAAACTTGAAAATACTGTGCGCACACCTTGTTTCTGGTAACTTACCATCATCTAAGTACATCTGGTCCAGTTCCTGTGGCTCCTGTTTGACGGTAATGGCCATTGAAGGGGGGCTGGCATCCTCAGGTAGCAGGCTGGGTGGGCTCCCTCCGGCCTGGCCTGAGTTGGCTGCCGCCTGAGCCTGGCTGGGGCTGTAGGCCTGAACAAACGGGCTCTCCGCAGTCCCACTGGGAGTGGAAGGATGGGACACTGGGGAGGACGAGGGGCTGCTGTTGGCATAGATAGGGTGGTAACCATGGGGTCCTGGGCTGTTGAGGTGGCTGGGGCTACCCTGGGAATGGAGCATCCCTAGGCAAGAGTTGTGGTCCGGCGAGGCTGGGTGGGCAAGGCTGGGGCGGCCAGGGCTCTCCTGGATAGGGGGCACCACAGAGCCTGGTGGTGCCGCATGGGTGGGGCTGCTGGGGAGGCACTTGCTGTATGCCACGGGGGACAGGTCATGCAGGGTGGGGCTGGAGCTGGGAGATGATGATGGAATGGCAGCGTGGCGAGGCTGGCAGGGAGGGTAGGCACCGACCAGGCAGGCATCAGGATCAGCTACAGGCATGATGGGAGTGAGCCTGGGCTGGCTGTAGTAGGGCTTTGAATGCATGGGCAGCCCTGCAGTCACCAGAGAATCGTATTCATCACTGGGTTCTGTCTTTATTATTGGCACTGAGGGGGGAAAAAAAAAGTAGAAAGAAAGGTGGAGATATTAAAAAACGTGCTGGGGATCCACGTGGCACAATGAGTGCACGAGCAAGGCTGAGTAAAGCAGTAAGCAGGCACAACTGTGGCCACAGTACCCTCCATAATCCAAACAAAGAACCACCAGTGGATATGGGCTCTGTGTCAACTTGGCCAAGTCCTGTAACAGAGAAACCCTCACGTCTTCCATCCGCCACCCCTCTTTACCACATCATGAAAAAAAGCAAAAGAATAGGGGGGGAAAGAAAAATGGATGAGTCATCAGTGTGGAAAGCCACAGCTGGCTCTAATAATGAATAAGACCTATTTTCTTTGGACTGTCCTCCAGCTCTGATATCCAATAAAAGACTACTTTAAAGCACTGGGCTGCTGCTGTTGCTGTTGCCGCTGCTGCTGCTTGAGTAGCCCGGGACCCCTAGGTTTCCTCCACACTCTAGAAGTAATTGTTTCTCTCAGGACCAAAAGATAGTGGGAGAGAGTTAAAAAAAAAAAAAGGGAGATGATTTGATTTTGATTAGGCCGCCTGAGCTCCTTAAGAGGCTGTAGAGCTGGGCCTGTGGTTTCAGGAGCTTTGGGCCTCCGCTAATGCAGGAGAGTGCAATGACCCCACTTGATCATCCTGCCTCCTCTCTTCTAATTTCTAATCCAGCACAGACCGTCTGCCCTGTTTCCTGAGTAGTTCTGACTGACAGGTATCACATACTTCCTGTGCACCGTCAAGAGTAGTTACTGAAAACAGGAAAGGTTCTCTATTAATTGAAAATTTCAGTCTCCGTCTGGAACATTAGCAAACTGAAATATATGGCCTGTGCATTAACAAGCTCACTGTTGTTATTATATAAGTAGATATGCACAGACTGTGCCAGCACAAGACTAATAGGGGCAGTGTTAAGATACCCAGATGCATAGCAAAGGCTTCTGAGTCACAATGGACTCACTGTTTCAATTTCTACACATTGTTAAAATGTGTTAATGGGTGTGGTGAGCGTTTGATGCCAACCATTAAGAGTTTTTGGCTAAACTGGCTCCGAATGATATTTATTCAAAGGCATACAGATGTCAATATGAATAAGATGTCTGTGTAAGCTGTGTGTTTGATCTGTACACAACAGAACCTTTGAGT
Organism: Toxotes lorentzi; assembly: GCA_037833715.1. NCBI lineage: Eukaryota > Metazoa > Chordata > Actinopteri > Toxotidae > Toxotes > Toxotes lorentzi. The sequence goes on along the minus strand of JBBMJY010000025.1, from coordinate 19,188,117 downwards.
GATAGTAAAAGCAGAGGGCGTTAGTGTGTCATATGAAAATCAGGCTGTTTTTTCGATGTATTATTATTTCTGTGGGAGCTGGATTTGAAAAGACATTAATCGCGCCTGTAGTCTCTGGGGGGCTGAGCTGCGGTGCAGTGATAATGCAGTAGGGAGCACATTTACGTCAGCCCTGTCTGCGTTAAGAGTCCAGAGACCAGGGTTGGTGTCTGGGGGTGCATTGTAAGGTGAGTCCCATGATGCACAGGCCTCCTCTTCACAGCCTGGGGAATAACAAGTGAGTCACATGGTGCACGCTACATCCACAGTCGCTTCCTTCAGCGATTCTCTTTCTCTTTTTCGCCTCCTCTTTAATGTAGAGAGGGTGGCACAGTGCCATGGAGCCAGTGGTGTGATGTCAGGGGTGTCATGTGGAAATGTCATAACCAAATTTGATCGTTTTCACATTTCAGCCTCAGTTCAGGGACTGCTTTGTGAACTAAGTTGAAGCAAATTTATGATGCTAAATAAAGGGAGAACATTAAATCATGGTCAGCTTTGCAGGATCCTGACATACTTTAAAGATGTCATGGTTTTCAGGTTGTCCTTGAACTATTCCAATGGAAGTAAGATGTTAAGTTTGAACTGAGCACAGGACTGTCATCTTCATCTGTCCTTCTGGTTAATGAGGGTTTATACCAAAGAAAAACCAAAGGGATAAAAGAGACGTACTGTCTGATGCTGAGTGATTGTAGCTTTCTCTGGATGCCCTTTTTAAGATTGTACAAACCTGATGTAACAACTCACAACACTTCCTGCCTGTGATCATAACCAACATGAGAATTTAATTTGGGGAATGGGGTGAATCAGCAGTATCTCAGAAGGGACGGAACACTCTTGTCCTTTGCGGCTCCACTTTGTTAACCACTCAGACAAGACGGGTGTGTTTTTGAAAGAGGGGTTTGGTTTATGGCAGCTAAAGTTATTTCTTTACAGTGATATAACTTGCAAACATCGTTTTCCTCTATGCCTTCTGACTCCGTGCAATACTGGTAATATAGGAAATCAAATCACCATTCGACTAATAGCTTTTCTTCAAAGTTTCAGACATTTCTTTCCCAGATTCTCCCTCCTCTGCTGCAGATATAAACAGAGGTCTCCCTCCAGCTTGATCCATCTGTGTGTCTCCTTTCCACTTTGTATGTGAGCTGAGAAAACAGATTCACCAGGCGAGTCCCAACTTCAGCTGGCTTCTATTTCCTCCCAACCTGTGGGTTATGGCCCACAGACAGTTGATGCTCTGCACATGGTTTTCTCTCCATCTGTGGCAGTTCCCCCTCTGTCTGCTCGTATTAAACTGATCAGGCATGATCTGTGTATTTTATTGAGCGCTCGTTTCCTCTGAAGGGAATGACATAGATGTCACGGACATAGATGTGCGCCTGTGCCTGAATCAGTGTATTTGATTAGGAAGGGCAAGCAAACAGGGGCGTATGTAGATGTATAAATTATCTTCAGAAGGAGACCCTCTCCTCTTGTCGCCATCAGGCAAGCGGGCTCCTGGGATACAAAAAGTTCAGCTTCTCATTTCTCATCCTCATTGGCTGGGATATATCACGCTCATGCCACTGCAGAAAAACCAGGGCTCGTCTTGTTGCAGAAATGCTGAACTCATCTTTCTCTAACTGCATGAATCCGCTGTGACATTTAACATGGAGCAGGTGGTAGTTCATTAACTCAAAGGTACCTGGTGCACCATGTCCCACTGTGTATGCAATCTGGTCACACAGCATACTGTGGGCCTCAGTGTACCATAGGTGAGTCTGACAAAGCCCAAAGCTGTAGACATGACAGAAACAGTTCAATCTTTGTTCTTTTTTTTGGGGGGGGGGGCATGACTGTGCAAATATTTACCAAAAAAAAAACCAAAAAAAAAAAACAAGAACAATGTGTGGGTCATTAACTTTTCCTGTATGTGTCATAGAACATGTTTCTGACTCTCCCCTCCCCAGCTCCAACCACAAACCAGTGCAGCGGGGGGAGTCGGCACCCGTTTGCGTTAAGAATAGAACTTGATATTACAGAGGAATCTCCAAACGGCCTGTAAAAATAAAGGGGTTCCGAGAAGTTCTTCACCCGAGCTTCGGTCACTGCCAGCACTTTTTTGGCGTTTGTTGTTTAATGTGGTTGGTGAAAACTGTTTCTTATTTGAAGAGCAACACGTCACGTCTCTACTCACGCAAGAATGATTGGAAGGGAGCTTGGAAAAGCGAGGCTCATTCCGGGAGCCAGACAAGGACACTTGTACTGTATGTACATCTCAGAATCAAAGACAAGCACTTAGGCTTTAACCACAAATTCTGCTGATGGCATATCTCAACAGCAAATGTCTTCTTGATCCATTGGCTGAAGACAGCTTTAGCTCATATTCAATCACTCCTGAGCAGCAAAAAAAACAAAAAAAAAAAACTGTTCTGTACTTTTTTATTTATTTAATTTTATTCATTCTTTAAAATTAAACCTTTTGCTTAAATCTTTTTTTGTTTGTGTGAAATGAAAGGTCAGGTTCTTTTGTTCACAACTAAAGGATCGCTCTGTTCATAAAGACACTTGACCTAAGTGCTCGCCGACATCCTGTACCCCAAAGTGCAGGGTCAAATTTCTAAATCCTGTTTTAACTTCACAATACATTATTATGGCAATGTTTCAACAGGTCTGCAGCACAGCTGCACTCATATCACTCAAGCTTATCTCTGTCTGTCAGCTACTAAGAGTGAGAGCAGCTATGTTTCCATTACAGGCTGCATCTGACAATAATATGTTATAATTCTGAAAGAAAGGCTGAGAGAAGATAAACTCCTCCTTACACATCTGATACAATACAGTCTGTGCTGAAATAAGATGTCTGATTTGAACTCACTGGAACAATTAGTATAGTGAAACTTTTATCCTGATATATTTAGTTCTTCAAAGGCAGGCATCAGTGTTCAGCCACAGTTAGGTGCCAACTGCATTTGCATTAGTGTCAAAGAATAACACGGTGGTCACATGACCTGAATGGAAAATAAAGGTGGTTTTCACTAGCATCTGTGTCCAAGAGAGTGTTTGCTTCATCCTTCCGGTGTTTCAAACAAGTCAGGCTATTTTAAGAGTTGGTTTTGCCTTTTTATAGATGAGCAGACACCAGTGTGAAAGAAATGTTCTCTCTAAACAACGTCAGTAACCACAACTGTGCTTGAAGTGGGACAGAGGGCCGGAAGAGTCTTTTCATACGAGCTAGAAAAAAAAAAAGTGTTGACAACAGTGTGTGTGAGCGCGTGGGTGTCCTCCTCCCCAGCCCACCCCGAGTACCTGGCCACAGTGTTGTTGTTCAAAAACAAACAGCTTCACTAAAATTTCCTCATTCTTTGTCTCTGTATTGGAACCATGAAAGTATGGTACAGTCATCTGCACTGCAGATCATCTGTTTACACTGGTTATAACCTTTATTCAGCATTCTTTTATAATAATAATAATAATAATAATAATAATAAAAACATTATTGTTATTTATGTTTCTATCTTCATTTATAATTACAACCATGGTACTCAAACTCTGTAATGATACATTAGACTATAATACAAACTAGGCAGAGTGAGTTGCTACTCTGCTTGGTTTGTATTGGTGTCACCCATGGAGTTTTCCTCACTGAAATGAGATTCAGCGCCCAGAGTAGACATGTCTCAGCTGTTCTCCAGCAGAGCTGTAATTCTCGAGTGTGATTTAAATATGGAATATTTGTTTGTTTTTTTTAGAAAGATGCTGTGTCTTCAAAAGCGTGGTAAATCTCAAAATAAAACGCAATAGCCTGCGATTCATGGCCTCTTTGGCTATAACACTTGTGAGTTAATTATGCTCCTTTGAGAAGACATTGGCCCTGCTTGTGTGGTCTACACTGTACTTGTGGTTTACTTGGCAACAAAACAGAGAACACAACAAGTCATCTTTTAATTAGAGCTGTGTTTATGCTCAGGGAAATGACTTAGAGATGCATAGTGGAGGCTGATAAGCCTCTACATCTCTTTCTATTTCTCTGCGGCAGTACAGTATATGATATTGATATGCTATATATGGCCACAATTAGTCTTCTCCACATCGGTCCAGTTACCCACAATGCACTCGTTCATCATATAATCAGGCATCTCCAAATAGGGCCCTGCTCTACTTTCAGAGCTTCATCCAGAATCCCAATCGCTTATCTCCTGTGGCCATAAATACATCTGCTGATAATCTAAATGTCACATCTTATTAACAGCTGCAGAGTTAAAACACAGTGCATGCTATCCAAGCAGCCTTAGACCCATTAGACAGTAATCGATGAAAACAAGATACCATTGTTTTGATTTAATGGATTTCACTGGTTATCACGAAGGGGAGGCAGGTCTTGTAAATGGATGGTTCATGTTGGGATCCCTAAACCAGCTGGGACAACGCATGTAGGGAAATCCCAACCCCCCCCCAAAAAATCACCAAATCCTCCTTTAACTTTTCAGGAGCCAGAAAGGTTGTTTGGATCCCGGAGAACGGCACTAAGCTCCTGACTGCTTGAGTAAAGCTCAACAGCCAATAGCAGAAGACTGTGTCCCCATGCATAAACGGGAGGCATTGTTTGCTTAGTCAGCCTTCTTTTGGATACATAAGATAAAATAACAGTATTCTAGTGGGATGCTTGAAGCTGATTTCACAGCTGATGTTTCACCTGTGCCCACTGTGAAAAGTCAATAGCTCACAATGCAATTTCAAGGCTGCACTCTTCTCTAAATCCTCGCCAATGCATTCTTCAAATTCCAATGTGAAAGCCATCTATAAACACTGAGGCCAGGGACACATGGTAAACACACACAGCGGTATTCCGGGGTTTTCAGGTTGCTACATGAATGACAGGGCAAAGCACTGCCTAGTAGATTTGTGTGTGTGTGTGTATGGTGAACCAGGGGGGCATTGTGTGAGGCGGGGTGTGAAAGTCAGGTCGCCAGGGGATTGACTTCTCTACATTAACAGCGCTCGGAGGCTCTGTCACTCAGCAGGTACACCTCATCGCTGGGGAACGCTGGTCTCACTACAGAATAAACACACCTCACATCTTCTGCTCTCACTCAGAGGTGATGCTCGGCATAACGCTGAAAACACTGAACCGAAACCTGGCCACAAATCTCACGCGACATCTTGGACGGCTGAGGTAAACTATAGTGAATGGATGTTAAGACCTGGAGAAATACTCTACGTGATGAATGCAGAGTGTGTAGCTTCTGAATAGCATACATGTCCTTAAATTTCACTGATATTAAAAAGGTGGGAAATAATTTTGATGCTTACCATTATGAGGCAAGTAGGTGAAGCGCTGGCACTGGCTCCTCTTCCTCTTGCCGTTGCAGACGTAGAAGTTAACATGCACCGGGCTGGATATCCTCTCGTTTCTGTATGGTGGGATCTCCACAACAAGAGTATTCTGAAATACAAATAAATAACAGTAAGATGAAATATGACAAATGCTGATACCATCAGAAAATAATGTCCACTCAACTGATTTCATGTCACTCTCCAAATGTAAACTTGTAGTATGACTTCCTGCCGCATATTAATCAACTGTTAAGTTTATTTTGCAGCTGGCCTGCATTTAGGGCACTGTTTCTAAGAGGCTCGGCTGGAATCTAAATGAGCTTGTCTGAACTGTGTAGATGCAGCAGTAGAGAGCACGAGGTTGGTCCAGTGCCCGTGTTTGTCTCTGAGGAAAACCCCAGGGCTTTAGCTTTGTTCCTGTACAGCACGAGAGGAGAGAGGAAGCCAGCTTATTTGTTTGCACAGCCATGCCTCCCTGTGGAGAGGCTCGCCTGTCCCCTCTCCCCTAGGCCAGACTTCGGCAAGTCTAGACGGATTTGAACTTTCGACTACTTTCTTTCTGACAAGCGAACATGTAGAGAATTTGTTCGAGCGTTTGTGTCTAATTCCTGGGATGGCTGTCACTCTCATGGGGGTCCAAACAGGAGAGAACGGGGCACTAGGACAGGAAGCAGGTTTTTGTCGGTCATCGCTGTGCATGGAGGAAGGTGGGTAGGTCGATGGTGGGGGCGGGGGGTGGAGCTGAGGGGTGTGCATTCTCAGCCCCAGTCTGCCCTCCAGATGATGACAAAAAAAACATGCAGGTGGCTGATTGAGTGTGTTAAATGTGTGTGTGTATGTGTGCACATGGCTTTCCCTCTCCATCCTAACCAATGAAAGTTAGCACGCTCTGGACAGCAATAAAAACACAGCCAGGAAGGCAGCCTGGAGCACTTTAAAGTAGTCTGGTGGCAACTGCTACGAGAAAAAGGCCAGTACTCTCTTGCTGTCTCTCCTCATTTGTTTGTTAGATCTACAAATAAACACACTGTAGTATTTGTCTTTCATCGACCTCGCCTCCCCACACCGCCGCCCCCGGTCCAGCCTCGCACGCCCGCTAATTTTCCAGCATCTGGGACTCAAGCCATAGCACATCAGCCAGCCCTGCAGGCCAATTAGACATCAGAGTCCACATTTACCCTCCTGATGCAACCAAGTCATTTACCTGAGCGAAATAACAGCAGCAACAACAAGGAGAAAAACACCCTCAAGTTGCAGCATTTAGATGCGTGTGGTTTATTTTAGACCCCGTGCATGTGTAAATTGCCTCAGTTAGTTTACACCAAAAAAAAACTAAACAGGGAGGATGGGGGTGGGGACACGCCACTGATGAAAGGCATCAGCTTTTCAAAACATACTGTCATCATGCACAAGCAAACAGGTTCTTACAGATCCTGTACTTTACTCTCCCCACTAACGAACCTCTGTGAAATCTTAATTAACTCCAGAGCGCAGGCAGCTTTCTGGGACACGTAGAACAACATTTGCCTCATTCCCTCTCATTCCCTTTTCACTCCATTTTATTTTAACGCGGTGTGAACGTGTGACTGGCCGTCGGTAAAATGAGTGCGGTGGTCTATTTTTTTCATTACGGCTTTCGTGAATAGCAGCAGGTAAAAGCAGAGGTGTAATCCACTCTTGGCTGCATGATCCAAGCACAGATGAGGTGTTTAAGTCCAATTCACCACACCACAACACTCTGCTGTGAACTAAACATCTAGCTATGCCGGGAGGGTTGAGGCGGGCGACTGTGTGTGTGTGTATGTGCGCGCACCTATGCGCCCATTTTGTAATCCATGCATGTGGGTTTTTTTGGAGTTTTTTTTTGTAGCACGTGTTAAATGCAAAAACATTATGACAGTTTGTGTTTGCTTCGGTGAGGTTACAGAGATTTTGTGAAAATTCCATTCAGGATTGCATGGGCTAATCATCATTGTCTGTGTTGCAACTTGTAATGCCTTAGCAAAGGTTACATCATTACAGAGGACAGATGAGGAGGAGACAGAGAGAGGAACGGAGAAAGTGTCAAGGGAGGGTGGGATGAAGACAGCAGGAGTGTCGGTGAAGTGAACTTACAGATTTGATGGAGTCCTTGTCAACTTTGGCTTCTGTCTCCCACAGATGATGCCCATCTATTGACAGAGGAATAAAATACAAGATTTAGTATGGCTCATTATAAACTGCATCATTAAGATGGACCTTAAATGGATGGAGGCTATGATCTGCAGATGGGAGGAGATGGGTGCTTTGGGATGAGTTAGGGCATTAGGGGATTTTAGCTGATCAGTGCAGCTATAATCCCCTGAAACAATTACAATCAATCAATCCTTTGATGAGAGATTAATACTCATTTATGAAGTAAAAAAATGCCAAGAATTTGCTGGTTTCAGCTTCACAGTTGCGAGCATATACTACTTCTCTGAGTCTTTCTAATAGTCAAAACCCTTTTCTTTTTTGGACTAAAAAAATAAAATGGTGACTTTATACGCTACATTATTACTCTGTTTAAAAAAGTTTAATCCCTGACCAACTGGGACTGGACCGCCACGAAGTTCCTCACTATTTTTGTCCCTTTAATAAATCCTTTTTTCCCCCTATTCTCCTCCCTTATTTATATTCTTAACTCTGCTCTGTGAAATTTCAAAAAAAGAAAAAAAAAAAGCAGCAGCTTTTGTTTGTCCTCTCTTTCTTCTCATCTCCATCTTGTTGTGGTGAGGAGGTTTCCTTTGCTGCCATGCAATAAAAGGCCTGTGAGCTACTGCAGCTGTTGGGAGCCTGCAGAAGCTCAGCTCACATTCTTTGGGTTTTCTCTGTGATTTCATACCACACCTTCGCAAACAGACGCTCTGGGCTCTGCTAGGGCAATCAGCACCGACCAAAGTGCCTTTTTTTTTTTTTTTTTTTTTTAGAACCGATGACTCATTTGGGCTGTCAGAAATAGCAGTGACACAGAGCAGCCTTTGTGTCGGTGGGACGCCATGTGAGGCAATAGCATGGGCACTGTGGCACTGCTACTGTATGCTAGTGAGGTAAGCAGCAGCTGTGCCTTTATTGATACAGCTATAGAGTCAGTGCTCAAATGCTGCACTTTGCTTTTGGGACAGGAAACCATCAGATAAGATAATCAGAGTTTGTTTCCAAATAGTCCAGCAGATCTGGAAGATGTAAAACCCTTGTTTTTTTCCAAAGCATTATGTTTTTCACATCATGCAGCAAGCGAAAGAATAAAGGATCCCAGTCACGGTTGGCTTATTATTGGTGAGCTGTGGTAGTGGGGGCGGGTGGTCAACTTTATTATTCAGAGAGCGAACATCAGTAGATATCGCTTTCCAAAATGGCCATATTAAAACTCATGGAAAGAGAAAAACAGACGGTGAATGGATCAGATAAGGATTTTCTATTTGAACTAGGGAGGGGGGGGGGGGGGGGGGGTAAGACTTGCATATGGAGAAATGTGCCTTTCTGTGATGGAGATGATGTGGATGACTGAGGAACAGAGGCAGGGTGATGTGCCTATAGAACTGGCACAGAGTACAGAAATGATACCGTGAATGCGGCAGGTGATTGAGATGCATAAAAGAATGAGGCTGCATGTAATGCTGTGAAGTGGCTGTAAGAGTATGGAAGGGCAGTTAGAGTGAGTACAGACAGGGAGAAGGTCAGAGAAAGAGAGAGAGACAGAGACAGACAGAGATGATCGTTCCTCATGTTACGTCTCGGGGAACCAAGAGGGAATCTCACCCGCCTCCGCTCTGGGAGACACTCCAAGAGGGAAACCTTAGACTACGACGTCAACCCCAACCTCCACTCACCAGTAAACATGTTTTTCAAACTTTTCTTTCTCTTTTTTTCTCTCTCTACCTTCCTCTTGATCTTTACTCTTAGCTTTCATACCCCTAAGTCAGTTTGTTCCACAAAACTTTTCAATGATTACTCAGTCAGACTTAGCAAAATCTAAAACTGAGACTGAGTTTGGATGGGGCCACATGTGGCATACCTTTGCGAGTCAGAGAGTGCTGTACAACTGATAACCACAGAACTTTCCATTCACTCCTTTTTCCCTGCAACATCTGCAAAATGCTTCTGTTCCCGACAACACCTCCTCCTTCACGCAGCTCCTCCACCCACATGTAACGCACACACACAGGCACAGACACATGCAACCACAGTATCCTCTGCCTTTGTTCTGGCCGTCAACTTGAACGATAAGATGGGGAAGCACAAAACAATAGGTGGTGTCTAGCAGCTGTGTCTGGAGAAGTCTTGGCATAATCCAGTCCCGATTAAACAGAGAAAAGAATGGACATATGCAAGCACACAGATAAATACTGAAGAAACACACTCTCAGGCTTTGTGCTCACAGGTAAACCAACAGTCTATCTACGTGACTCACTTGTGCAAATGAGAGCCACAAAAACTAACATCAATACAGATAACTAGGACAACACACTCATTCATCAGGCAATTAGACCACATGTAGGGTGAGGCTTCTTGGAGTCTCTTGTTGACAACACACAGTGGTTGCGTACACGGTGACAACACAGCAACACTGTTGCTGTTGAAGGAAATCTCACACAAACAAATCCTCTCATTTGTCATGTTTTCAATGACTGCAGTTTGGTTAACGGATGGTTCAGGGTGGTTTTATATCCACTACATCCCAATTAGACTGCTAACTTTCTTTTACAAGCCACAGATAGCTGAGTAGAGACATCTTGTCATGTCCTCACTCTGACCTTACAGGCTTTGTTTTTTTTTTTTCTCTTTTTACACTTACAGACAGACAGAGGTGAGTTTTCCTTCCAAGATGTGTTGTATTGTGCACAACAACTTCCCCGGCCCAAACAGAGTTCACTTTAACATTTTTGAGAATGGAAAATATGATTCACATGCTTAATTGCGGAGGTTGTCTTGTGAAACAACCCAGAAGTATTTTGCAGCTATGTCTCTTTTCCAGAGATGATTTTCAGGACTATTTTTCTCTCTTTCCTGTTTACATGTCTAAAGTTTATTTTCCATTCTAGTACCACCCTCTTCTGCTACCTAGACTGAAAATGCTTCAGTAATTTCACTCGAATTTTCATGGGAGTTACCTTGTCGTCCAAAGAGGAGCAAAGGGGATCCCTCGTGACTGATCCCAGAGGTACAGCTGCTTTCCCCTCTGAAGCACCTGGCTTCTGCCAGTCTGAGGACTGATGAAATTGGAGAAATGTGGGTCTGCATCGGATCGAGAGGCTTCCGTATAAATTATGGCCTGACTTGTGATGGGTTTACAGTCAGGAAGTGAGTTATTACTGGTGTATAACAGGAAAAGCGTGAGCTGATTTGACCTGTAGGTGCAGGCAGAGGAGCATGGCGGCCAGCAGAGTCAGATTGCATCCTTTTATCAAGACTCCAGCTGTGTGGCATTGACTCTGAGAATTATCTAAAGACTGATGGTGATGACTGGAGAGTCTTCCAAAATGCTATGCCAGGTAAAGTCACCTTCCTTGTTAGCTTAGCTACAAACCTACGGTCCTCTGTTCTGTCACTGTGGTTTGTAAAAACGATATAAACAACTAACTCTCAGTAGTTTTTACTCTGTTATGTTTTGGACGCTGTGTTTGTGCACATGTTGTCTGACTGATGATGTTAGGGTTTAGGGTATTATGATGTTTGTTTTGCTCTGGCTATGAGAAAGAGTGTGCACTTCTGTCATATGTCTCTTTTGGTCAGCTAGCCCAGCTGCTAGATTCCTTGCCTTGACAATGTGTGTCCATAAATTTGGTGGTGGGACTTTATGAAGAAAAGAGGGGTGTTTTTGTTTTGCTGCTAAGTTCAAATATCAACAGTCTTTCTCCAGAATCACTTAGTCCTCCTTCAAGACCTGCCTCAGAAAGAACATTTGTCTCTGTGTGTGATTTGAAGCACTTATCTGTCTCTAACATGTTCAGACAAGCCAAAAGAAAGGGTGGAGGCCACGGGACAATCTAGACATCTTTCTGCTATGATACAGTTATGATCCAACCAATTCCTTTGATGTATAGACGTGCCCAAAGCATAAACCTAGCTTTCTTACACAACCCTCATCCAAAATGGTGAACTGGTCTGCTGCTGATAAATCACTGCATTATGAAAAAAAAAACACATCAGAGGGTGAGAGGCAAACTTTCAGACACTGTTTCACACAAGTTTCACACTATAATGGGATTGTTTAGCTTTGACTTTTCATCCTCTGAAAATTTGTATGATTCAGAGTCTGCCAGCCAAATGAATCCTCATTAATCTCATTAAAGGGGGGCAGCAACATCTTCCCCTCAAATACTGTGTGTTATGGTTTCCTCTTTTTGGGTATTGACACATAGGCCTTAGATGTGCAGCTGCTTCATTTTATGGGAGATGGCTAAAGAGGATGAGAGGTTAAGCCCCTATAGCTCTGTCAAATGGTCCTGCCCAGAGCTACAATCATTATACATTATCACTGATTGTGGTTCAATATGCCATCCTAATTAGCCAGGATATTGTAACTCATACTTTTCTAATTTCTATCCTGAAGCAGGAGTGGAGGTTGACTTTACACTGCCGTAGCGCCAAAACTATGAGCCAAGATTGTGCAGGTTGTTCTAGCCTAAAGCCAAAAGGCAGTCTAGACATACCGCTAGAAGTACAATACATAGACCAGGTCTGGTGTTTAGACTTGCCCAAGGTAGAAGTGTTCAGCGACGTATAAACAGTCTCTGAATGAACTCTAACAGTACAGATGACAGTCTATAAGGCCTGGGTTACACAAATCATGAAAGAATGGGAATCCAAATATCTCAGCCTGTTGCTGAGGACTTTCCACAAGACAAGAGTGATAGCCTAGGGGTTTTATTGTGGACCATACTGTCCTAATGTTACAGATTATACTGTAGCTCAGAATTCTCTTAGTCTTGGCTGGGAGCTGGACCAGCCTGAAGCAGAGGTGGAGAAGACCAGACTTCTCCCTGCTGCAGCCCAGGCTGTGTGGTGCTGCCGAGCTCCAGGCAACGCTCCAATCCGACCAGATGTAAAAACTATCCAGCTCACCAGGGAATTCCCTTACCTCCCTTCTGAGTCAGAGTGTAGGCTTTCCCCAGCTCTCTCTCTCTCTGTTTGTCTGTCTGTCTCTCGCCCTCTCTATTTTCCCAGCCTCTGGCACTCATTCCATCTATGGAAAGCAGGGCAAGCCAGAACACACACTGCAATAGGTGCGCCAGGTATGTCTTCCTACTCCCGTGCCAAAAAAGCGGTTTGGGCGAACCGAAACACTGACACAACCTCAATACATACACATAATAAAATAACAGAAAAATTGAACCATGCACAACAAAGCAAAAGAAGATGGAAAGTTTCATAAATGCCCACAGTGTGGCTTTGCAAGAGGTAAAACTGTCTAATGCAGTGAAAAAAAATGAAATGGCCCATTAAAAATACATGTCAACAATAATTACTGCTGAAAATAATGTTTACATTGCAGCAGAAACAAAAATGTGGACTTGAGGTTCTAAGGTCTGTCATTATCTAGCTATAGTCTGATTAACTTGCTCTCCCTGCTTTGTGTGGTCTGCGATGAATTAAAACACTGGGAAAAGCAACGGCAAAAGCATCTATCCACCCCTGGAATAAGTAAAGTTTTTCTATAAAAGGCACATAAATACATAAAAGCTTTTTTTTTTGCTGGGACCTGAAGAAATTGACCCCAAAGTTTCATTCGCTAATCAAGAGTCAGTATCAGGTCAGGATATGACTGTTTTCATGCTCTGACGTCTGAGCACACAAGGTCACAAGAATGATTTCTAAGGAAGCTCTGTCCTTTTCTGCCTCTGCTCTTCCTCTCCTCTTCTCTCCATCTAGCCTCTGAGGGTCTTGTCTTTTCCGTTTCACGCCTCTACAGGGAATCCCTTGCGGATGACTCACTGAAAACACTTCCTACTGCACAACGCAAACAGGCCTGGAGGCTAACAGCAATAGTGGGCACACACACACACACACACACACATACACAGCAACTAACATACACATGCACATGCAGTGGATGCACAGAGTTTGCATCAGTTATCCTGTGGGTGATGAAGTGGAGCAGTGGGGATGGATGTGGCTTTTGAAAAGTAGAAGTAATTATTTTTCAAGGCGCATTAAGGTCCCCCGCAGTGGCAACAGCTATGAGCTCTGCTCATTTGATACTGGGGACATCTCAGGGGGAGCAGACAGACATTCAAAACAACATCAAAAGAAGTAAGATTAAAGTGACAGCAAAAGACCAGCAGGAGGAAACTATGAGTTAACAGTACAACAGGTGAGAAGAAGACAGGCAGATTTTTAGAAGGGACTCCTACTTTCCCACTAAGAAATACCACCAAAACCAAATATTGCTGCAACGATCAGGATCCAAGCAGGATTTGGATGGTAATTTGAAGATCTGAAGCCGTTTACAAAACTATTTGGAATGCCTTGTGATCTGACCTACCAAATTCACCCCCTCAAAGTGTTGAATTGTCAAGGTTTCATCTGACAACAGTCCCAGACAATTTGACATAACTAGGTACAGTGAAAAGGAAGGAATCTATGATGGTCAAAAAAATAAGTATGTTGTAGGAAGTAAATTTGAATTTAGGTCATATAACTTCTGAGATACAGGCTTAAACATAAAGCGTTTTTATTATAGTGCCACACTGAGGTTGTTTGCACCAAGGTTTCTTTTTTACTACACTCCCTTCTTCATGACACCATAAACCTCTGTATCACTTTTCTTGCTGATTGGGCGCACACAGTGGAAATTACAAGCTGTTGAATTCTGATTGGCTGCTGGCAGCCACATGAAGTTATCATTGCAATAATTTGACAAAAGGTTAGAAACTGTTACCATGAGTCATTGTACCAAATTTGATGATCTTGGTCTAGTTTTGTAACGGTTGGTCCAGAAGTTGCTGACAAGATGTCGAAAGAAGGTTTTTAGGAAAACTGAGAAAAAGTTTGACATTTTTAGAGCTGCCTTTTCATTTATTTATTTCTAGCTTTAAAAAATCTGTCAGCACTCACATTGCTAAATTTGTCGCTGGCAGCTTTTTCACTAATCTCCAGTTAAATTCACTTGGTGTTTATCTTTAGAGTAATCATTTTCTCACTTAAAAGACAATGCCAGTGATTCACAAAGGCCAAGTGGATGTTTTTGGGTGTCTCTGCTGTCATCACTTAACCAGAAACTGTTAATGGGTGAGTCTCTCTAAAAGTGATGTCATTAATTATTCACTTAATGAATTGATAGCTGCCCTCATTATTTTCAAGCAGGGAAATCAAAAGCAGACAATGGGTTCTGTTTGTGCTAAAGGCAGCCACATCCTCGAGTGCGTGAAAGCAAATGGAAACAGTTGGGGAAAAAAATGCATGTATTTATGATCTATGGCTATCTCATTTGTGCTAATAGGCTTTTGTGCTGTGTGTGATCTCCCTCTGACTCAACTTGGATGATTTTAACTGTGTATAATTATTCACACAAGTTGGATTTGGGACTCTCAAAAACCGTCTGTTGCTCCTTAGGATTGTGGAATTTTCTGGAAGGTGTTTATTGGAGTCAATTTTGGAAAGTGAGCCGCCGTCGTGACCTTTGATGGCAGCAACAGTAATGGCTGTCACCACTGTGGCAAAAGCAGTTGATTGGTGTTGCGCTGTAGAAAGGGCTCGGCTGTATGTACGCCTGTGTGTGTCCCACTGTGTGTGAAAGCACATGTCTGTGAGTGGTAATTATTGCACTGCGATGCTCTGTATTTCATGGGTGTATTTAGTCATGAACTTTTCCAGAGGAAAATAAAACCAAAGTTATAGAATAAATCTGTAATATAATTATAATTTTATTGGGTTCTTTTTTTCCTCTTCCCAGTTTGGTCCTTCTAAATCAACAATCAGAGAAATTTTAAGTCTGAGAACTGCTATGAAACAGCAGGATCCTCTGATTAAAATGCCAAGAGACAATATTTTGCAGTATATTTGGGTCATAAGTACTTTTCCATACTAGTCGCCATTAGTGAGTGATGTATGTGTTCCTGTGCGTGTCGAGTGTGTAGATCTATCTGTAATGGGCTTTTTGACTTAGGAGACCCTAGAAGTGGTGGGTCATTAAAGTTTACATAAGAGCAGACTAAGTAGTAGACAGACAACCTCTCTTTCGATCTCTCTCTCTCTCCCCTTCTCGACACCACAGAGACGGAAAACAAACCACTGAAATGTCGATGGCAGGCACGAGTGTGGGGATCCCGCTAGCGCAGAGCTCCACACTGCCTAATGTCTTTAACGGGTATCGAGGATAGAGGTAAGAGGAATGGAGGGTGAGGGGGTGAAAGGAGAGAAAAAGAGGAAACAAGGTACCAAAGAAGACAGAGAGGAAGAGAGAGGGAGGAGGTGAAAAGAGGGAAATACAACTGGGAAAGGGTCAAATAGCAGGGGGTGGAGAGGCAAAAGGTGTTGTGTATGAATGGGCTTTCTTCTCCAGGGGATCCCCCTCCATGACTAAGTGAAGACAGGAGGAGGGAGACCCCATATTACCTAGTTCATCCACCTCCCCTCACCCCACCTCTGCCTCCCCTGTAACCTCTAAGGTGTTTACATGCAGTCTAACCAGTCTAACAGGGTGTGGTGAGGTAAGTAAGTAAGAAATTATGTTTTCTTTTTCTTTCTTTCTTTTTTTTTAATCTGGGGAGAATTGAGCAGATTTGTGGAAACAGTGATGAAGGGTTCATGACTTCCATATTTTTCTAGCCAGTTGTTGCCTTCTAACTGAGAGGAGTCACCTGATGGCCCACAGGGATTTGTTGGTGTATTCAAATATAAATAGTTGACAGGTAAACAATTGAAATGTGATGTGGGAGAGGTGAAAAGTGAGTCCCATGTTTTCTTGTATGTAAACACTATGAACATTTAATGATGTATATTTTGCTTGAACAGCACAAGCCTGAAATATTCTGGTGATCAAATATTGGAACGGTTAATTTTGTTGTGTTTAAGTTTGCTAGTTAGTTTGCTAAAGTGGTTTATAAATTTGTGATTTGGTTTTCTTAATTTATGGAATTTTTTTTTTTAGTATTGGTTGAAAATACATAATAATAAAGACTACATTCATTCACTCATTGACACATGAAAAGACATTTACAATCTGTTATTAGAGTTCTGTTTTGTCTGGTTTTTTTTTTAATTCACTGCCCTGATTAAAAACCTCTTGGTGACTTTGGTCTAGGAAAAGAAAAGAAGTGTAGATGAGGTGAAGGACTGCTAAGCATTTTTGTGTGTAACATTGGTTTGTTACTACAACCTACATCAGCAAATATTAGACCTCTGATTAATCAATTGGCATTAGAAACATCCTTTATCCTCCTTCATCCTTCATCACTTGTTGCTCATCATCATCATCATCATCATCATAGCTGGAACACAGACTTCAGAAATATCACTGTGCTTGACCTTTGGGTGCAATCAAGGAAATGATCATTCATGTAAACTTGATCAGTTGTGTTTTTACCATCACTCCCTCCCACACAGGGAGGAGGAATAACCTCTTAACCATGAGTCAGTGAAAGACTTCATGGATGAGTATCCAGCAGAATGGATGGAAGAGGGAGCCAGAGAAAGTAAGTGAGAGGATTCAACGTCAAAAGCAAGGGAGTCAGGGAGGGAAAGACAGCAAAGGAGAGGGAGAAAGTGAGAGAAAGAGACGTTGCACATGCTCTGGTTGTGATTCATCCCTTAACTTGTGGCGAGCACCAGTGAACAGGCAATGGAAACTTCAGCAAATGTAAATACGCTTTGGTTAAAAATATAGTGGCTTTAATGCACACCACATGTGGCTCTCTGGCAAGGCCTGCTCTATTTTGACGGGAGGAGAGACTGAGGAAACGCGACAGAGGCAGAGAGAGAGACATTTGAAAGAGATATTAAGAGGGGAAATTGAGAGGCAGTAAACATGGTCTGTTGACTGCAGCTTACCTTGGGCCTTCTCCACGAACACCACCTTTGAGTCAGGGAGGAAGTTAAGACCACTCAGGAGCATCATTTTGCCTCCCGTGGCAGAGTAACTTTCCACACTCTGCTTCTCCACCAAGGGAAGCTCCTGTGCTGAGCGCTGGGCTATTGAAAGGAAACACACACAAACACACACACATTTCAATACAGTGTGTGAGCTCACATAAACTCACTGCTGATCTCCATCCACCCTGAGGAGCAGAAGCCCAGCTCACAGCCAGTAAAACAGCAGTACTTGGTTAGCTAAACAGGCTTATCAACTTTATTATGATGATTTCATGACCCCTAGCTAAGAGGTTTTCAGCCAACAACTGTTCTTTAAATAACACTAAAAAAGGCGGACAACTGATTAAAACAATATTTTCATGGTCAGGTTCTTGGTCAGTATTTTCCATCAAGAAGTCTACAGCCAAACACCTGTCTCTGTTTTCTATAAATGTGGTTAGCTAGAGACTTCTGACCTCTGGGAATTGGTGACCACATTCACAGCCAGAGTCACATATATTTATTATCACATAGCTGTGCATTTCATCTGTTGTCCCATTGCAAAATGTTTGACTAGGAGCTCAGAACAACACTAAAAAAACCCCACAAAAAAACAAAAACAAACGATGAACCTTGGATTAACATATACTTCGGACCATAAACTATAATACCAGCTCCATCTCACCATGTAACTTTAATTGGCTTCCTTAGGTGCAAATAACATCACACCTATACACACAAATGAATGACAAAGAAACAGAGGTTTCTTTCAATGCGCTCATTCAACCGTGCCAAAACTGGGGCTGGCAACTGACCTTTGTGGAACCTGTGCTAATAGGGTAGTCTTACCACAATAACTTGTGCACTCAGTCATAAAATGTGAATTGAGATAGATAACACGTGTGTCTGGCATCAGGTACAATGCATCTATTGCCTTGGCAAACTGCTTTGATCATATAAAGCTTACTGGGTGCAGAGGCACTGAATTTGCTCCAGTATATAATAAAATAGTAGCTCAGTTTATTGGGTTACAACAATAGATGCCACCTTTTGCTTAAGTGGAAAGCCAAGAGAAATAGCGTGCTGGTTTGAGGGTTTTTTTTTTTCTTCTGTGAGTTATTGTGTGAGACTTACAGCATTCAATGGGGTTGGAGGCGGCCTGTAGGGACACTGTTCTGCCATTGGACTGGTTGATGTGCACTCGGAACACCAGCCTCACGCGTGTGTTTTTGCGTCCGATGTCTGTTTCTCCTTTGCGGAGCTCAATGTCCGAATTACGCAGCTTCAGGATCCCTGCACAGTCAATTCTGGGAGAGAAGCAAGGAAGGGAAAAACTCCATATTTCAACGATTACATTATATACAGAAAATCCTGGAGAAGTGGACTTCAGAGTGTTTTTGTGTCACAAAATCACAAATGATATTTTAAACACAATATGTGGACAAAGGCTGAAATTAGCAGATTTGATTACTTGACTCTCGAGTGTTTAACCGAGATCGTTTGACACTGAGCAGAGTTGCTGTGCATCAGAACCAGGCGGTGAAGTCCCTGCTGGTGTTACAGATCATGCACTGGAGGTTCACTGGAGCATGACCGTGTCATTATTAATCCAACTCTGTCATCAAAGACAGAGTTGGACATTAAGGACTTCACATCACAGTTTTTAAGGGTCACAGTGCTCCAAGAATTAGCAGTTCTCTGGAGGAATCCTCTGGACTGAACACACCATGGCTTACCACAATCACACAAGTTCCCACCAGCCGCAGTCAGTATACACAAAGTCATATACTTCATATATTTGGGGCTCAGACCTCTGTTAATCATTGCCACGTGTAGCAGTAGACGCTTTTCTAAGCTGTCTCTCTTTATTTACTTCATTTCACAATTTGGGAGGTAAAGGGGTGACTTTTCTTTCCCTTTTCTTAGTGGAAAAAAAGCATTCATTTTCAGACATGACCTTTCATGAATTTAAATAAAACTTGAGTGGCTGGTAAAAAGTGAGGGAATACAAATAGGATATGGTTTGGCATTTCAGTTATTTTACATGGTAGCTATTTGGGCACTATTCCTGGAACATGGTAAATGTCAGGTTTTATACCAATCCATTTTTCCCCTTGGCTTTGCTTTGGACAATCTGAATAAAATGAAAAAAAAAAAAGATACCATATAATGCTGACTAAAAACTCCTTATCAGGCTTGCATGATGTGTTAATGAAGTTTTCTGTCATGCACGCAGTTTTAAAATAAACATAAGATGCTGGATCAGTTTGAAGTTTTCACTTTGGAACCTGAGATGTGGGACAGTTAAATCTTCAGAACAGAAATGTTTAGATTGGATGACAGTGATAATCTTCTCTGCCAGCAATGTAAAAAGGCATGTTCAATACGTGAGCTACAAACTAATTACTTCACAGTAACTATAATGATCACAGTTCATTGTAAATGTTTATTCATTTACCATTAAACAGGATTTTATACTTATTGTAATTTGCAGAAGGCAGGAAATATACTGCTTTAAATTAAGGTATCTTATGCGTATGAAATTTTCCTACAAGAGGAAAGAAAGACAGATTGAAACTGTCTGAAAGCTTGACTGCAGCTCTCCACTGTCTGCATCCCACACACAGAGAGCGAATGATTGCTGGCATGAGAGCTGCGAGATGGATGCTGTGTTATCAAGACGACTGTTTAACAGTTCAGTGGAAAGAGACAGTTAAAGGCTTTTCTTCGTCTTTGACCTTTCAGATAGCTGGGGAAGAAATTGAGAACTTTCACTCCTCTTCTTTTAGCATGTGTTCTGATGGCAAAGGGGAAAAGAAACTTCCTCTTGAATGCTGTTTGCAATATCAAATTCACCCTCAGGGACACATGAAGCCCAATGGGTGAGGGGCATACCTAAATATGATACAATTTAAGGAATATTGTGGTATTATTGGAAATGATATTGTAAGTCAGTGCGAATATTAAAATCATCCATGCCCACCCATAATATCTTCACAATCTCCTATATATATATAAAATCCTCTACAAACATATATGGGACATATTTTTGTCTGTCAATTGGGTTGGGTGTTTGCTCATTATAAGTTCTAGTGCTCTGTAAACTCAAGTGACAGAAATTAACAGACATATTTACCTATTTTACCACAAGAGGTAACAGCCTCTTATAACCTATATTCACATACAGTGGTTGTATCCATAACACAGAGTTCTGGGCCCCAGTCCAATAAATTCACTGCTCCCTAGACTGAATGAAGTCCCAGGACAGGAGCCACTGCCTGGACACACTGCAGAGCACAGCCCCTCGGATTACTGCAAGTCTGGGAGGAGGACAAGAGTGGCCGAGCCTTATTCACCTCAACCTCACCACAAACTTTTTTTTTTTTTTTAAAGACCAAGATTTTATATATAGCTGAGTATGTGTGATTCTAACCACACTTTCACAAAGACAAATATGTCAGTTAAGTTTAGCTCACAGACCACCAGAACTAATAAGCAGACAGCCGCCCTAATTAGCAGACACAATTAGGTTGTCCGTTAACTCACCTTGCAGTAAACAGTAATGTTAGCTAAATTATGTGGTAGCAAAATATGCAGATAGTGTGCTGTTAGCTTCAGAGTTGCCAAACAGTGCTGCTGTTTGTTAGCTGAAGTGGATAGAAACGGCACAAAAGAGCTCATTCCTGTAGGAAAGCCTCTTCACAATAAACAGAAGCAGTTTTCAGGCTTTTCAGACTTACTCTCACATAGTCTCATCCTACAAGTTTCTTTTCGGTCATAGTGCAGACTGCCACTGTTGTGTACTGGCTATTCATTTGGAAACTGGCCTTTTTCAATAATGGTAATGATGCCTGAATTCCATTTAGCTGTTTCAGCTTCAGGATCCTGGTATTGTGCATTCTGGCTCACTGTTACTGTGTCTTGGCTTACTGCGGCACTTAAATGGAACGGGGCCATCGTTAATGTTATTAGTAACACCTGGGCTTCTTCTACTGTGAAAATGTCTGCTATCAAAATGCCTGCTGTGAAAAACACCTGTGTTTAGGTTTAGGTTTTACAAACGCATATGAGTGCAAGACTTAAATTATGCTACAAGAGTAATGCGTTTCATGGCTCTAGTGTGGTTGTTATTTTTTAAGATATTATTTGTACTTCAGACTTCCACTTGGGCTCCTGGTTGGACACTTATTCAAGCCTCTTGCCTGTAGAGTCCCTGCACACATTGATCAGAATTAACTCATGAACTCGGTGTGTCGGCACTGAGTACTTATTTCACCTCCTTAGGAATCATGCATCTCTTCGGGTGAAAGCACAAAGTTTTCAAGGCCTATTTAGAAGTGTGAGCTGTACAGTACCTATCATCAGGCATTCTGTTTGTAGACTAAAAGCACAGGGGAAGGTGCCAAGAGTATGAAGAGTGTGTGTTTTGGGGGTGTATGTTAAAGCAGGGGTTACTAGAGTAAAATGTGGAAAAAAAGAGGTCTAAGAGCACTCACATGGCTCTCATGTTGTTTTCAGGCAGCAGAGGGATCTCCAGAATTTTGGTGTTGGATTGCATGACTTCGTGGCTGGCGGTGGAGACAGTTTTGCCGGTGATGCGGTGGACCTGGTAGAAGGCATGTGGTCGCAGGAGGCGGTCGTCTGCGGTCCCTATGAACAGCTGCAGGGTGAGCGGCTCGCTTTCCATGTAGCCATAAAGCTGGCAGGAGAACAAAAGAACCCAGGTGAGAGGCAACATCAGGTTTTAAGACCCCCATCCAAGGCAACCCCTCATTTAGCGAATAGAGATTGAATGCACATCGACCACTGATAGTTAAGGGGCCTTTAATGATAGCCCTGACATGGTAGAGGGGCTGTGAAAATAAGCCCCTTTTCTTTGTTTGTTTTTTAGTTGGGTTGAAGACCCTTTTTCAGTGGTCTTTACTGTTCTTTTTTTCCAGCTAGTTCTACATTCCTTCAGGAGAGGGTGAAGAAAAAAAAGTTTTTTGATGTCTTTGAGCCTGCCTGGGGTAGGGATCTCCTGGGTACAGAGATATGGAGGCTGATGGAGAGGCTTTCTTCCCATCACTTCACTGTTCATTAAAATCTCACTGCTGCTATTTAAAAAAGTGCCTGCGGAGAGGCAAGCAGTCGACAGTGACTCAGTGGAAAGTGACCCTTAAAGAGACAAAATAAGATACCAGGACTATCATCTCAGGTCTGCCTCAAGGTGTGATCCCCGCAGTCATTAAAGTGTATAAATCTGATGACTGGGCTAAAACCAATTTTACCTGTTTAAGAATGAGTTAGATTTACAGGGTGAAATCAAAATTTAAACACTGGCAACCCATGCATTAAATAGCAATAAGAAAAGGATTCCACATCGTGGCATGCCGATGTGTTCAATGAACCACCTGTGGACAATGTCCTCAGGTAGGACAATGTCCTCAGGTAGGACACTGTGATGAATATCACAATGATAATCTGTGATGAATATCAAAAGAAATTTAGAGTGCAATAAGTGTTTCTTTATAGGTGCAGAAGTTCTGCAAACTTTACACCTAAATGTGATAATAACACTTCACAGAGTTTGGCATGCAGACAGAATCCAGCCCCTTTGCCTTTGGGCAGTTATGAACATGCATTATGATTTCCATTAAAGCTCAGAGACTGTGTCCCACTGTGATGAAAGAGACTCCTGTATCAAAACCACCACTTCAAACAACTACCACTTCCTCTAGGAGGCCTCCATTAGCTGCTACTGCACAACTAATAAAAAGATCAAATCTTAGAAAAACGAGAAGAAAAACTCCATGGCCATACATAGTTTGAAAAGTACTGTTTTCTTTGGGGTCAGCGGCACTTCAAATACAAATTGCCAAATCACATTCAGCATCCCTGGATCGTTTACTGACAATGTCTAAAGCAACATAATTTGATGTTTCAACCAAGTGTATAATGGCTCAAAAATATGACCATAGAGACAGGGCTGCAAATTCCAAAGTGTGGTGAAGGACAACTGATACTTTGTGAGTGATGTCTGACCAGAATAATTTGCCAACCAAATGTGGATTTCTGGTGGGACTGAAGTTCAACACAGCAGACCTCCCAGGATATGCTTTCTCTTTGCAGTGTGAAGTGGTCGTACGTTCATATGGGTGTATGTTGGTGTGGGCTCAGAAATCTCTCCAAATCTAAAAACCTTCAGAGAGCTGCAGAATACATCTGGTACGTTGGAAACTGAGAGGACTAACTTCTCATCAAGCCGACCTCCGTGGATCCACCCAGGTGGCTACTTGACCGCATGTGACATTTACTGTGAGGGATCACTTACTCAAGACCGGGGCTCACCAAACCATGGCCACCAGAGGAATCCCACAAGCTGGTCAGTTACCCCAGCACACACCAGCGCATCGCTTCAGACCAATTTTCTTTGAGCTCCGTCCGAGTGAAAACAGTGGTACCGTCAAACGGAATAAAAGACCCCTGTTGTTTATCTAACAGACTGAGTCATATAACAAAATGCAGACCACATGTAACCTATGACATAATCTGATTAATGAGCTTATAATTACCTTTGTGGGGTGGTCAGGGATGGAGGGTGTGAGGAGGAGCAAGGCTGGTGGAGGACTGGAGAGCTACGTCATTAGAGGTCTGTGGAAATTAGTGCTACAGTGTCATGGACACCTAATGTCTATGGTTTGAGAACAAATTTGTCTGGATACTGTGTTCAAAGTTGTCTCGCCTGATAATAAACATGAAGACTGGATGCCTTTGGTCTGTACTTGCTGACAGATCTTTTGGATGTGGGACGAGGCAGAGGATGTGTCCTTTTTTCCCCCAGTTCCACAATTTTCAATAATAATTATGCTGAATAAAAATAGGCTATGACTCGTCACTGGAGCAGAGCATGTATCCATATGTCTCAGTAATCTAAGCACCAGTGGTTATCTGCCTTTGCTTTTTGATTCAAATATCAAGGGAGTGCAAAGGGAGTGGTTAAGCTACAGCTGTCATTCATCTCCAGTTCCAACCATCCTATTTTTCTCTTCACCTCCACATAGTGTCTCTAGCAGCTGTCTTGACCTGTGAGCTAGTCACACATGCTAGTCATCAGTGAGTTAGGCCGAGGTCAGGAGCTTCTTGAAGTCTTGGCATCCCACGGGACCACTTCATCTAT
Organism: Toxotes lorentzi; assembly: GCA_037833715.1. Lineage (NCBI taxonomy): Eukaryota > Metazoa > Chordata > Actinopteri > Toxotidae > Toxotes > Toxotes lorentzi. Next base: position 19,163,567 of record JBBMJY010000025.1, on the reverse strand, counting down.
GCGGTGATCTCACCGGCAGACCCCGCTCTGCTTGTTATATTTTACTTATGGTGTCACCAGCGGTAATTATCCATAGCCACACATGCTACCAGTTACGTGCGTATTGACTCTTGAGATGGCTATGGCGGAGCATGAGGTACAAATCTGAAACACCGGAGCGTTAAATTGCATGAAGTTTCCTTATGATTTAATAAAACGCAGGCAGCCGTGCTACAAAGCAGTGTCGCCTGTCACTTTTGCCTTGGTAGACTTCTTTGGATTTCACAGTGACCTCCTACCATTACCTCAGCTGCCACGTGGCTATAAGGGGGGCCCGCAAGAGAGGCAAGGGGGGGGGGGTCTTCATCCCTTCACTCGTCTTGCGGTAGCACACAATGACGGTGGTGTCCTCACTCAAAGCCGTAGTGATCTCATGGAGGAGAGGAAGTGATTAATGAGGTCAGGTAGTCCTCTTAGTGACGCTGGTCTTCCCAGCGAAAGTCGGTCTGGTCCCCCCTGGGCAACCTCCCCCGATTCCTTTACCATATGTGCTCCCCTGACCCTCTGCTAAAGCCCCCCCTCACCTCCCCAGCTTCTGCTAAACTGCTGTGATGCTCACTCAAATGCACACCACAAGCAGAGCGCAAAACTTACTTCTTCATTTTATTCTCAAAGGGGAAATAAACTGGGGGGGAAAAAGTCGAGATAGTGTAGTAAACTTTTAGTGAGGGCCGACGACAGAGGCTTCACACACACCTGTGACCTCAGCTTTGTATTTGTGTCAAATGCTGCGAGGTTGGACCAGAAAGCCACTAATTTTGACCAGATGAGCTTCTCTAGCTGTAACTGCAGCCTATCTGGCACACGTACTGTATATTTATTTTGAGATAATCGAAACCAAGTTTGAATTGAGGCTTGATTTGAAGCTGTTTCAGAGTGCCAACTTCTGCCACTGTGTCAGCAAGATCCATTTACACCTCCCACCGCCAGCCACTGTTGCACGACCCATTTTTGATAGCTGAGGCTCAAGTAAAACATTGTGAATATGGCAGCTGATGCATTAATTGTGTAATTGTATGCAGCTGTATTGTCTGGGTCAGTTGTGATGATGTGAAAGGGGGAGCTAAAAAAGGGAGAGGAGGGCACATCCCAACCACTTTCCACCATTTATCTCCCTGTGGCCTTTGGACCACTGCAGATCCATCATCAATACAGAAAATTTAAGTCCCCAATTTTTTTAAATATATATTTCATTTTCTCTTTTGCAATGAAAATCAACTGTGATAATTTAAGTTTCACCTCTAAACAGACATGCAAATATATACATACATATATACATACTTATGTACACATTTTATGCCTCATTCTCTTCAGCAATAGTGACATTCTCAATGTTGCCTGCACCTGGCGCCTCAGTAGTTCAAAGAAAGGATTTGAGCACGTAATGTTTAATACTGACTTGCTGGTAAATTAGATGTGTCTGGCCGGGCTAGAAATTGAGTGTGAATACACTCCACAGGCCTGCAGTGGGCTGCCTTCTATCCCTCTGCAGTGATTTCATCACTGCCTGGAGAAATGTCATGACTCGTAGAAGTCCACGTGGCGCAGAGAATTGGGGAGAGGAGAAGGCGAAGACGACTGGAAGCAGCAGCGGGGTTGGGTGGGGGGGGGCTGAAGCAGGAGAGGAGAACTACAACAGCAGATTCAGGCTTTTTCCCATTATCACGCTTCCCTCTCTCTGTCAAGTGCTGACAGTCACACAGCCAGCCTTTGCTGTACCCAATTAAATCTACACTCATCCAAGTTGTCTCTCCTTCCAGACTTTACTCTATCACCCTCCTGCCCTGCTAACGTCTCCAGTGCCTCATACTGAATGCATACGGCAACATATGCAATCCTTTAATGTGCTGCGTTTCCATGGCTCCTAATGCAGCTCCTTTTATAAGCAACCAAACAGCTCTATCCCTCAAAGTTTTTGTTGAACCTAGTACTTTAGTGTTATGTCATTGAGGGCACAGTTTCAAGCACTACCCCATGTCTAGACCAGTGAGGGTCCAAATTCCATATAAAAAGAATGGCTTTGTTACCAGAACAGTCTGCCATTAGAAATATCTCCCAAACCTACAGAGAATTTGAGTAAGATGATGCACGCACAACTGCAGTGCCCCCCAGTAGCAATACTACCACCGGTGTCTTACCTCATAAATCTGTGGGCTGTCTTTTTATCACCTCAAACTGGTGAAAACGATGCACGTTTCGCTCAATTTTTTTTCCACTTGTTATTAACTGGTAATTAGTGGTAGCCCAATACTAGTGTAAGGGAAGCCCCGCAGATGGAGAACCACAATTTAAGAGTGGCATAACTACCCCTTTGGGCAATGAATAATAGCCCTGACTAAGCTCTAACAGCACTTCAGGGTACACCAAGCCTTTTGAATATCAAACAAGAGGCAGCAGTAGATTTAATGAGCAATTAGCAGCTACAGTATAGGGTGCTGTAGATCAGGGCTTTTCTTTGAGACATTACGCGGCCAGCAAGGACCGGATCCCAAGGTGAAACTGCACATGCGAAGAACCAAGCACATGTTTACCAAGGTCTTTCATGTCGTCGTGGCGGAAACATACTGCAGATTTGATGTGCATTACATGCAGTAGCAAGGGAACGGAGATGGGTATTAAGTCACGCACACGTTAATAGGGATGATGGCCACATCCTGCTGAAATTACACCATGTCTGTTGCTGCTTTAGACTTAATGAGAGAGTGGGTGAGAGTTTGTGTATGTGTGAGAGGGGAAGCCCTATAGGCCAGTCATTATCCTATATGAACTAGCCATATGCAGGACTGTGCTGCATGCTGGGCGATAGCTTTAATACTCTACAGGTGTTGTTGTCTGCTGTTACCATGGGCCTGGCGGATGTCTGTGTGTTTCCTGACTGAGTCTGAACCTGAAAGCATTTGTAACATCTTCAGCTGAACCCACATATTAGATCAGAGCCGGGTCACATCCTCGGTTACTATACTCTCAATGAAAATAATTCAGCACAATTCCACTTTTTTCCCCACTGCTCTCCTCTGGAAAAAGCCATCAATCAATGTCACTGCAGTATTCTTAGTGAAAATTAGACCAGGTTGTAGGTTTTCCTGAGCACGGCTATGAAAATCATCCTGTAGACAGTTTGGCATAGCTGTGGTGGGAGAGGGGAGCGTCTGGAACAGTGTGAGAGGAGCCGATAGAGTACCCTAGATCCCCTTAATGGTGCTGTGGTCTGCTGCAGTAAATAAAGTGGAAAAGCAGCCATGGGGGTCACACAGTGGACCAATCATGAGCGAGGAAGTTAAAAGGCTGCGGATGCGGAGGAGGAGAGGGAGGGATGGAGTGTGAGTCCAGAATAAATGAATGAGATTTGGAACAGGAAGAGCACAGAGCTAGTGCGAGCAGTCAAGGGGTAATGAGTCGAGGTAACCCATAATCTGGAGGTTTTCACTGGGTCCTGCACTGAATGTGTTGTGGTTGATCTACTGCAGCTTAGGATGATGTCAGACCTTAGAGATGCTAAACTTTGATGTGTTTATGTCAGCACCTCTGAGTGTTACCGAATAACAAGACAACAGCACTAAATGAGGAGTTGAGTATTTTGGTTTGACTATCTGTCAGTTGCTGTCTCTCTGGGGGACATGGCAAGCTTTAGAAAGTGTATCCCTTCATGTTTTTCATCTTGCTGTTTCTTCATCCAGAGCTGCTTTCCAACACACATGTCACTATCACTCATTGCGCGTGTCTGATCATCCATGAGCTAAAAAAAACAATAGCGCTGTGGATGACTTGGCTTCAACCGAGGGAGGCCTGCTGCTGTGGGTTTGGGAGATGGTTGAAGGATGAATGGTTCACAGGGAACGACATCCTCAGGCCCCCCAGGGAGGGAGGGAGGCACCGGTGCATGGAAAGGGAAGGTGGCGTCCGATGGGCGCTTAGATTGTGAATCCTATCCGCCACCACCCCTGCCTCAACACCCCCACCACCGCCATGCTCAGCCAACCTCAGGGCCACCCAGGCCCTAATCAGCAGGATACAGAGCATCTCCAGGGGCAGCTGAGCCAAGCCCCAGCTGCCTGGTGACTCCCTCTGCCCCTTCTCTCTCTTTCTCTCTACTCGATCCAGTCTTAAGCACAAACACACAAGCACACACACACACACACACACACACACACACACACACACACTGCTTCCTACACCCATGCCCCCGTGTCATTATTGACTCATTCTCCTTGACTGCACCTCACCCATCCAGCGCCTGCCACTCATTACCACAGGGCACTGGGGACTACAGCATACCCTGTCCTCCAAGATTAGGCTACAGCAACACAATTTCACACAACACTAAAACAAAGACTAAGATAGTGATAAGGGGTAAGACACTCAGATGTAAGAAATTTTATACTCACAGTGTGCAAAAACTCCTTGAAGATACACTACATTCTTTTCTGTCTGCAGCTACTTTACCCTCTAGCATGTACACAATTGCCTAATCCTTATAGATTTATCTTTCATGCTTCCAGTGGTTTCCCTGTTATGAAACCCTCCAGATATCCCAATTGACTGCACATGCAACATCAGAAGAATAAATCACTCCACACCAAAAAGTAAAAGTAAAATTTGAGCTATGCCAGTAAGGGGGAGGTGTGACGGCAAAGCAGCTGTCATCATATTTTCTCCATGACTACTACTCACTAATAATTGCTTCACATACACAGCAAGACTTGAAAACATCCCCACAAAGCAATACATTGGTGCCTGTACAGTGTGAAATAAACAACCAGAGTCATCAGTCTAAACCTGGACAACACTGTGTATGTGTAAGATACACTGGACGCTGACTCATGACTTTTCACCCTCTAACCCAGAGTGAGTCAGAAAGTGGCGTAAGCTAAATCAAAACCAGTCTCACCTGCTGCAGCTGTGCATGGCAGGCTGAGTCTGGCGAGCATCATCGGGAGGCGCGAGGGTAAAATGTTGATTCAACCGCTTGTTGATATACAAAGGTTTGTAATGAAGGGGAATAATTACCTGTATTTACAGAGAAAACCTGAGGGCTGACAGACCTGTTTATAACACCAAGTTGGTCAACTGCTGTCAAGTATGTTTGACACTGAGCAGACCAGGATGTGCTGACAGCATCTATTTACAAAACAGCTGTGGCACTAACAACATCTAATGCAAAGTGTGTGACAAGGATAGAACACCAACCCCAGGTACAGGTCCACAAAAAAAAAAAGTTTTCTCTGGGTGCAGTGTTTGCATTGGCTGCGATTTTTCATGATAAATAGAATTTTGGTTTTGCAATCTAAAATCTTTGAATTTGTCCTTTAACAAAACTTTCACTAGTGAATAAACTGTTATTATTAGTTTAAACACAGTTTTAGTTTGAACTGACTGTATTCAATTCATCCTCAACCTTAAGGACACGCACACGTCACTGAATCTCCTCCTTGAGTAAACTAAGATGTCAGTGCTGTGTGGTGACAGTGTAGCAGAGAAAGGAGCTCTGTGCTGTGCTGCTGGTGAGACTGACGTGTGCTCTTTAAGTGTTCGCCAAGTACAATAGTGAGAGGCGATGGTCCTGCTCTATACTAATTGAGTCAGCATGCATTGCTGCTGGTCAGAGCAACCTTTTGCAGCAGCAGATTGACTCCTGGCTTCAGGGAACATTAATAACACAGCATACAAGCATATACAGAAACAAAGACTGTGGTGTGGGGGTACTGCAAGGGAAGACGTGCAGTCTCTCCCCCCCCCCCATTCGAACCAAAAATTGTGGGCTTTTCTAATCTTT